>OY728130.1:1234785526-1235404227 GCA_963277665.1 Viscum album | reverse complement strand
CCATCGTAATTATTATGAGTAATGATAAACCAAAATTTATTCTCGTTGAGGAATGAATGATTTTTAATATTTTTAACCATTATTTAGGTATATGATACATGATAAATCATAGGAACATAGAATTTTAATTGATGAATCATTATAGATAAGAAACAAATTTATATCCACAACCATTTTTCGTCAATATAATTGGAACATACAATTTGGAATTGATGACTGATGTAACATGTTGTTTTCATAGTGAAGAATTACATAAATTTTATAATAGTATTCTCATTTGTTTCCATGTTAATATTGGAAATTATTTCAATATAATTCACACTACATAAATACTAATAAAGTATTTTTCGGTATTTTTCTTATATTATACAAGGTTAGATATAACTTCCTTAGATAAAATGTGTTTTTTTCATAAAAAAAATATATAATATATATTTTTAATGGAAAAAATGATTCAAATTATGGTTGTTGAGATTGATTTTGTTGTTAAATTATTTTTATGTTGAAGGAAATGATATTAGTGTATTTCAAATCATTATGGTAGACTATTTATGAAGATTTAATAATTTAACAATGAAGATATGTCATATTTATCTACCCATTGAAGAAAACATTCTTAATGATGAATTATATGATGGTAATAGAGAAAAATATTTTTTTAATCTTGTTAATTGTATTTCTTATAATAAAATTCCATAATAGATTTAAAAAAAATAGATATAATAATTGTGTCATTAAAAAAAAAATTTGATGGTATTTACAATAGAAATTTTGGTAATCTCCAACAAATAATGAAAAGAATATGTGATTATAAATTCTAATCAATGTTATATTATTCAATAAATATTGTTTGGTAGCTAATTTTGGGCCCATAGATGATTGAAAATTAAATTTTAATTAAGATCATGTTTATGTAACATGTGTGAAGCCACATGAGGAAAAAAAGTATGTTTTTTGGAAGAAAAACAAATCAAAAAATCATTAAAATAATGTTTGACCTTATTAGACATGATATACCTAAAAAACTCCATTGTAGAGTAGAGAAATTTGTCCATATGTAATCCATGAGAATATTTTTAAAATGGTAGGCCTTCTTGTCCAATGTTTTATGTTACTACACAATGATTATCTCATTTTCTAGGAAACGTCATATCACATTCTGATCATTCTTATTTAACTACCAACATGAACTTTATTTGTGGAAACTTGAATCATTCTTTTGTAAATATGGAGAACATCATATTTGTAATCCTTAATATGGAGATTCTCCTCCAACATTTATTCCATATAGTGTATGATAAGAACTTGTCTTACAACACTATTGATTACCTCTATACGTACTACCCATATCAGATCATCAATAACCTCTGTAATTGGAACCATTAACTGAGTGTTGGTAGCATAAGGAGAGTCATAAACAACATAAATATCTTACAGTATCTGATTAATAATAGTGTTATTTTCATCATTTTTATCTTCTTGTAACATATGGGAGGACCTATACTCTATCAGTTTAGGTATGTATGATTAATATTTCTGTATTTATCTCATTAATCATAATGAAACTCCTTGAATCCATGTTTCCATTTTACCCCTTTTTCCCATAGTGTTATAGAGTCCACATTAATGTATACCAATTTCACTATCAATTGAGAACTAGTTAGATATCTCATTTCCCAACTCTGCCTCATAAATTAATTACCTTTTATTGAGATTATCCATTGGTTTAAGACCATATATTCCAATCGCATCCTGAGAAATGACATGATTTTAATAAATATTTCATTACACTTCTAAACCCTCAAAATAATTTTTAAAGATTGTAGATGATTTAGGAATTATTAAACATAAACTCTTCTAAACATTCACCCAATCCATATTCCCATCCAACAATCTATACATAGCATTTTCGATTATAATAAATTCTGATGGGTTACCCTCCCAATGAACCTCAATCAATACAAAACTGTCACCATTTGGATATAACCCTACAATAGATGTTGGATTTGGTGTATTGATGTTTGGATTCTTTGATCCAATATCTGATTCCCTCTAAATGCCTCCTGGTTTAGATATGACATACATTACTAATAATGTAGCCAACCATATAATATATCGAACAATCAATGATATTAGCATCCTTATGTTCAGTACTTAAGGGTCCTGCCTCTTTTAGGATGAGATTCATAGAGGTTAATTCCTTATTACTTAGATGATTAACATTGTGTGAATAAAAATGATCTGAATTAAATAGATTTTTGATAGGATTATCTTTAATATGATTCCATCATGTTGAAAAAATATCTCTTAGTTTATTACAGACTGATCAAAAATCTACTGATGCTTAAAAAATGACATATTGTTTTTAGAGTAATTTCTCCCCCACAGTAATCTAAAAATACTCAATTGGAGACCTATACATGTCAACATCAAAACAAATTATAGTAGTTATCGTATAAAAAACCTAATTTTTTTACCATCAGAGCAAAGAAAATGACCCACCAAATTTCAAAAAATACAAATAATAGAGATATTTTAGAATGGAAAAGGGAGTTCAAGTAATCATACCCATAATTTCTTATAAGTATAGTTAAATTAGATGTAAAAATTTTATGACAAATGATAAATGTTTAAGAATACATCTATTTCATGATTAGGGTCCACTAGACTAGGAAATGACCTTGTCATTCATAAAGGAAAAGTGGATAACTATGTTTCATTTTTCAAGGAGTCCAACAGTCACACAATAATAAAGAACACAATATTAAAATATGCACCTATATAACTACATAAACCATGTCCAATGGTATATTAATTGAGAAACCAAATTTAGATACATCAGTTACGGCGCTTCTATGAACTATGAAACCGAAATATATGCCTAATGGATTCCATCAAAATGATTTGGAACATGTGGGAAAATTCATATGTTTGGAAAAGGAGGAAAAAAATACATAGTGGATAATTGTTAAAATGGGAGGTACTTAACTTCTGTAAATATGAAGGAAGGACACCCACCCCCTTTTAGGGGGCGTTTCTGATGAAAAATCTTTAGCAACCATGGGCTTCATCGAGAAGTATATGTCAGACATAGAGGGGATATTATTACATTTGGGCCCTAAAAACTATAAATTTGTTTACATATGATTTTATTATAATATCATTTTTAGATATACTTATAAATTTTATGGAACATGTAGATCCTAGACATTTGAAAGTAAAATTTACCCCCAAAATGAAGTTCTTCAACAATAAATTTTATTCCTTTTTTGATGTTTAGAGTAAGTATTTCATTATTTTATTAGATAATTAATATGTATACCATTACACCATAATTTCTACCGGAGATTTATGTATTTAAATAGAGTCCATTATAAATATATCTGATGATGATTAATTTTGTATAAATTTTTTTGATTGAAATATAATTTCTCGAGGTTGTTTTCAAATGATTATATTCAATAATCAATGTAAAACATTTATTTATTTTATTGAATCCAATTTATAAAAACATAAATTCTTTAATGGGTTTTATTTTACATGATATGCTATTTCATAAATTCAACATAATAATTTTATTATATTTCTATTATAATTTTTATATATTAATATTTATTTTAAATTTATTATATTACTTTTAGTTTAATTTTTATTATTTTTTTATGGAAATTAGAGAGTCTGGAATTTATTTTTGTATCTACTATGAAACATATTATAATGGAATATTACCTTTTGGTATAATAGTATTCTTGTTTTGAGTTTTGGAGGTCTTCAGGGATGGTTTTGGTTTTTTTCATAATATAGAGGTGCAATAAAAATTTTATAGGAAATAAATGTTGTGTAATATTTTGACATAGATGGAAAGAAGGTGTCACATCTTTGTCCATGGTTGGTTCACGATTTGTATTTTTTGGGGTTAAATAATAAAAAAGAGATGCATTTTTTGATGGATTCTATAATCATGGGAATATAAGATTTAAATGGGGATTACACAACATGTAATTCTACTATGTTGTAATGTTTTAAAAGATTCACCCACTCTGGTTATTTTTCATAACCTATGAAAACACCTCAATATCTTTTTACAGACAATCTATTGATGCATTCATCGAGTGTTTGATATTCCCTTCGATAGAGATTGATTCATAACTTCCCATATTCTATCATTTGTGAGTTCTCCTCTCATTCTCCTAGTTTTTATTCCTTTATTATCCTAGGGATTCAGTGCTGTGTTGTTTTTATATTTTGGGTTGTGTGTTGGGTTGAGTTATAATGGAATTGGGATTCATCATAGGTTTAGATGAGGTTCCAAATGGGGTTGATGATGTTTCTGGGAATTTTTTCCCCAAGAAATGTATACAGAGTTGACAAATATTTATTGAGGTAGAGATTATATTCTTCCTCATTATTGAGTATCGTGTGGGGGAGATTTATTTATTTTACCTATAGAGTGTTGTTTTTTAACCATAATTAAATATAAATTATTGGTTAAATGGAAATTCATTGGTAAAGAGGTATGACTAACATGTTTTTAAATATTTTATATTTTTTGGGATAATGTGTTTGTACTAGCTTGATTCCCTACATAAAATCATTGTTGTTGGTGGCTTTTCTTTCCGTCAATATATGTGTTTTTTTACTTCATTGGTTTTTATTTTTTTTATATAAACCTAAATTGAATTGGTTTATTACAAATACATGGATAGTGAAATGGTTTCCTAGGAATTTTGGTTTGTGTGATAACACACCTAAAATAAATTTCATTTTGATAAAATATCATTTATAATTATGTAAAATAATTATGATGTGTCATGAAGTGTGTTCATTCTTATTGGATGGTGATGTGTGATTGTATTGAGGTGTGGGGTGGAATGTGGTTTTTTACCATGTTGTTGTGGTGGATATTTGAATTTTTTTGGAATGATAGGTGTCATTTAATATATGTTTATTCTGTTCCTGATGCCCAGGTTGTGATAGAATTAACTAATGTTGAATAATGTTTGAGTTGTAATGGGTTGTTTTGGTCAATGGGATGTAAATTATTAAATGTAAATTTTAATTATGGGTTTTGTGATTAAATGTGATTGATAAAAAATAAAAAAATGGATTGGTGTTAATAATGAAAAAAATGTGAATTGAAAACAGATTATTATGGCTCTTTACCTTCTAAAATGACGGTTATAGATACTCATAAATTCATTTAGATTTCCATGAAACAGTGGTGGTGTTCTGCGTTGGTTATTTTTCCCATAAACCATTGATTGGGATTTATTTTTTGATACACTATATAGGCGCACACACACACACACACACAATTTTCATTTTAATTTATATACACAACCCACCCACGTAGAGAATTATGTATCGAACACAAACACAGTCTCATAAGGTGTGTCTTTACCTACATATCAGTGGGAGGAGAGATGGTAGGACACATTCTCTTCAATGGTCCCTCTTCTAGTAAATGATGGCACACAATTCTTCATGTGTGTTATGATGTTGTTTCCCAGGTGTATTTGTGATGCATTATGTTGTGGTTCCCCGGTGTATCTCGGATGGGTTTCGGTGTGCTTTCCCATGTGTCTTTAGGATGAGATGTTATGTAATGTGATGTTATTTGATGTGGTGTGTAGGGTAGGTGTGTGGGGGAAAGATGTGATGTGTTGTGTGGCATAGATGTCTTTGGATGAGATGTGCTATGTTGTGTGGAACAGGTGTGTATGGGATGGATTTGATGTTGTATATTTAGAAGTTGTTGGAGCTCTAGGGCATCTACAGTTAGGATGTGAGACAATCAAATCAATGGTAATGTGGTGTGGGGTACCTTTTCATTGATGTTATTTATATTATATTATTTAACTTGGATTGAAATATTTTTTAAGAATACATTGGTGATGTGGGATGGTTAGTGAACATTGATATGTGTTGTTTGGTTATACTATTTTCTCACATGGGCATTAGTATGATTCATTCACATGTGGATGAGATACTTTGGTTTTCCTACTGAGTATTCTTTCATTCTCACCCTATGTATATAAAACTTCGTTATTGTTTTTATGAGTACAAGGTGGATTGTTCTAGACATTACTAACTCAGATCCATGATATATTATTCACTAAATTATCATTAAATTTGTGTATTTATATTGGATACCTTAATGAATTTGTATCAGTTCATATTAGACAAGAATTCATGATGGGTTTTGGTTTTTCTTATATATATGTGTGAAATATAGTTTATTTTGGTTGATACATCATATCTCTTGTTATTTTTTCCTTATAAATGGAAATAACCTTCATATTGTGATTTTTTACACCCTTGGTGATACTCAACAACCCATGGCCTAGGGGAGGTGAGAATCATGGGTCATTATCTCTCATTCATCATTTTCACCCATGTGGGATTGATGGGAATCTTTATATCCAATTCTCTATGGATTCTCAATATTAGTTTGAATGATGAGAACATGTTAAGAATCATCCTCCAAAGTAATTTCAAGAGTGGTCTTTCAAAGACTATGGGAAACATGAATATGGACTATCTAGGGAAGATGGAGAATGTATAAGACGACCTCAAGATGTTCCTCGAGCTCAATGACCCCTACCCAAGCATGTTTGTTGAGGTGGTCATCAATAGAGTGGTAGAGGAGTTGGTTGTGGTTAGTTCTGCATAGTGGAGGCATCAATTATAGAGGGGTCGTAGAACATGAGATGTTTGATCAGTATGTTTAGTACCTTTTTTGTTCCATGTTTGAATCACGGTCTTTCCCCTAATTTTCCACCATCTCTAGAGCATTCTTAGGGACTAGAATTAGAGAGGTTTTACATTCCCATGGAGTTTAACATTCAAGTTAGAGTTAATAAAATCTTTATCGATGAGTGTCATCACTGAAGACTAATGATAGGGACACATCAGTCCCACATGGAACATTTCATTGAACAAATGCATCCATATTATTTCATCATTGACATCGACTTTTTGAAATCTATATGTTCTATTGTCAACATCATTTGGAAAATATTCATAATTTTTTAATGTTTACGGCTAAAATGATAACTTTGTTGGCATGCAGGGTCGTCAGTTGGGAATCCGTTGTGTGGATCCCTTTCATTCATTATTTTATGAGTTTTCTGTGTAATCTATAGAAACTGAGATGGTATAGGCAACCTGTGTCATTGGAGAGTTCAATTATTTATTCCCTAAAGAGGATTGGGTTCTACCCCCTCTATGTGATGTTTTGTTCTTTATATACTTGTATCTTGGCACTTCCCAAATTTTGATGGTTCCTTATCCGATAGAACCTTTTAACATGTAGGATTGTGGGGTTCAAATCGATGATATTATGGAGAAGTGTTTTATCTTTTTTAGTGGTTCATCATGGGGTCCTCTAGTGTTTTTCTCAAAGATAGTGGATGGTGGTTTGATATTGTGCATAGAAAACTATTGTTTAAATTTTTTTATGGTCTAGAACTGTTACCATATCATAATGGAAGATGATATATTATGAAATCTAAGATGGACGAGATTTTTTTCTAAGATCGATCCATGGTATATATGTCACCAGTTGAGTGTATAGAAGGGTGATATCTTAAAGACAACCTTCTGATGAATGTATGGGATCTACCAATTTGTATTCATTTCATTTCTTGTTATGAACCTAATGTTCGTGTTCGTGGGGATTAAGAACTATGTGTTCCAAGAGTTCCTCGAGTAGTTCATCTTCGTAATCATTATTGATATCTTGATGTACTATAAGTCAGAGGAAGAGTATGGATAAAATCTCAGAACTATCTCCCACATTCTTCAACACCAATATCTCTATGGAATGTTGTCCATGTGAAATTTATTGACATTAGAACTAAATTTTCATTGGATTGTCGTATCTAAGTAGGTTATGATTGTAGATCTGTCGAAGTATTTATTAGTTGTTTCATGGGAAGAAACCAAAAATGCAGAATAGGATCATAGATATCATGGTCTCATGGTATATTATCATGTCTATGTACCCAATTTATCATGGGTTGAAACTCTATTAGAATCGTTGACTAATATGGAATGAGGTTTTTTGTAGATTGATCAATCATTTGTAGAAACCCGTTAACTGAATAGGAATTTATTGAGTGATCTGTTGATTCATTTTCCATTGGATGGAGTGATGTTTTATGTGTTTTTTAATGATTTCCATTTGTTCTTAGGATGCATCTTGATGTAGTAATGGAAGGTGATCCATTATGGATTTAAGAAGCTACATCTCCATGATAGTAACAACGCCACCCAATATATTGAGCTAAAAGTTGTTGTGTTTGCACTAAATTTGTCAGAACATTACAGCATTGTAGAGATATTTTAGGTCTTCATAGAATATAAGATATTGAGGTATATCTATTCCCAATGAGACATGAATTTATATACTAAAGGTGGATGTTGTTTCTTTAGAAATGTAATTTTAAGATAACCTACACCATAATAAAGGGGAATTTAGTGTCTTATTGTTTTAGAATAAAGTCACATTGGGAAGTTATAAAGGGGTTTACATATGATTGGAATGTGATAAATGAGTTGGTGACCATTCACCTAAATGAAAGAGTGGATTTCAGTTTAAGATGTTTGATTCAAATAATGGTTTACTCTTCCATATTAATGTATATGGAGGTGTCTTAGTGGGGAGACTTAAAGGATGATATAAGGACTCGGACATGAAACATTACATAATCTTGAAATAAATGAATAATTCACATTGTGAATATTTTCAGGTTATGTGGTTTAGATAATTAGGCCATAACAATTAAATATCAACTAGAAATTTATAGGTAGACACTACATCTCAGTATCGATTTTTTCATAAAAAAACTCTTAAAATTAAACCTATATAGTTCAAAATTTTTTACATCGTGATTTTTCCTTGATCCGATCCTTGGAAATATTCATCATTCAGTCTGATGGAAATCATTTAAAAATCATTGGTTGAGCATAAAAATATTATTAAGGTTTATAAAATAAAGAATGAAAAAATTATCCCATCAATAAATACAAATCAATGAAACCATACTTTTCAATCATAAAATACGTCATAAAATAATAAGATTTATGAATAACACATATTAGTCATAAATAATAAAGGTAACATGTGGCAATCATATCATACATACATTTTAGTAATCACAGCAATGTAGGGAGTTACATTTGGAATACCCACCATTTTCTTTTCCCTAAATCTCTTTGGATAATTAATAAACTTTTCCTCTGTCACGTTACCCAATGCATTGGAGATCTATCTTGGGTTCACCCACCCTAAGTTTATCATCGAACCACCCGTATATGTAAACAATGACCAATAACCACAACACATTCATAACACAAAAATCAAGAAAAACAGAAAATAAAATTTCCACAATGCAATAACAATATATCTTTCCATGAAATTGACATAATAAATTATTTATCAAACCATTTTAAAAAACATTTAAAACATTTAATAAAGATATTATAGAATCAAAGTGTACCATACCAGGTTGAAGATTTTGATGGAATTTAAATTTTAAAACATTAATGTACATATAAATAAAACCTTAAAACTATTCAAAAAACTGATATTAATGAGAAAAATTTATAAGAATAAATCTTTAAAAACAATATTTTAGTAAAAGAGTTCATAACAATTGAGAGATTCATGGATACAATAATTGATGAATAAAATTTAATCAAAACACTATAATATCTTGATAATAAATGGATTCATGATATAGTATACCAAAGGATAGTATATACACCATATAAAATTGAATTTTTTCATAACAATAATTATGTCTCAATGGAATGTAAATTGAGTCTAAATCCCTTATAAAGACGTTATCATTAGACTGGGGATAAATCAAGTACATAATTATGTGTGAAAAATATAAATACACCCAATATAGTTGGATATTAATTTTAAAATATTCAGTGGACATTCACACATATTCATTTCATGATGTAATCAAGAAGTAGAAGTTTAACCCAAAGAATTTAAATTGGGTAAATAATTTTCCTTAACAAAATTTCGATTGCCTAACGAGGTCACATGAAAATTCAAAAAATGTGTTGATGAGATAGAAAAGGGTATATCATAACATGGAATAAAATTTACATCAATAATGATATAGAATAAAATATCCCAACATAATAATATGAAAATTAAAATACATACCAAAATAAGTCTATTAAAAAGAGGAGGGTGAAAGGTTCTATTTCTGATATGCTAAATTACGAAACATACTATCCATGAAAGAAGGATCATACAATGAAGATGTAAATACCCATAAATTATAGTATATTACAGAAATAATAAAATAATGTGTTTTACATACACCACACAGAAGCAAATAGTGTCAAATATAGCATGAATCTCAAGAAAATAAAAAGTGAGATGAAAACCCTTTACCACGTGGTTATCAATCGAGTCATATGACAAAAAGATAATAAATACCAAATGAATAACATAATACCATTAATATAAATATAATCATAATAATATATATTAATTGTAAGTACATAATAGTCCACATTCATTAAATAAGTGGTAAATAATATAAATCATACGAAATTAAAAGTTAGATTAGAAACCCCTTACCTCATGTCCGACATGACACATTTATTAATTAATCTCTCAAATAGTAAGGAAAAATGTAATTTATACTTTATTAATAAACTTTTTCAATTTTTTTATTCCATTTATATCACTTATTACCATGTTATAAACATTAAACAATCATTTATGATAATAATGGTCCTTTTGTCGATATTATGTACTTGAGTAAAAAATTAACTTATTATAATTACTAGTTGTTCATGTGATCAAAATTCGGTTATCTAAAAAATGATATTACTGATTTATATATCATAAATATTATATATATCCAGTATATGTATTTATTTATAATATTACATATCATTTGGATATATGTAACAAAATGCATCGTTCATGGACACGGTAAGTCGAACATAAATATGAACACTACTTTCATTTCTATTTAATATTTAATGAAACATAATGATACATAGGTATATGATAATTATATTATAATATCATATGATATATATGTTACATAATTTCATAAATTCCATCTTTTATATGTTCCTTGTATTTCATGAACGAGTCATATCACCTTAAGGGGGAGGTAGTCCGCACTTCCTCAAATGAAATTATTGTATTTACACATATTGGAAAGTATAAAGGTATGCATGTAAATAAAAATTACATAAGAATAATGAAAACATAAAAATAATATATATCATATATAAATACAGTGCCATCATAATGGCCACCATTAGAGGCAGTAGGAGTTAATTGAACAGTCATCGTTTCGTGAGAAGGTAGTTCGCCGTCCACAAAAACATTATGTTCTTTAACTATTAGATGGTGGTGTGTGTAAGTGTAGTTAGAATCCTTCTCAAAAAAAAACATCCCAGTATATCTATGATAATGTCATTGTTTTAAAATAATGAAATAAAAATATTTATGGGGTTGTAGGTGTAAAATAAAACAAAATAACATTAGAGAAGAAAATACCATTCAATTGGGTATCTCCCTTTGGTTTGAACCAAAATGTTTAATTAATTTTCCTTATTCTAAGGGGAAGTATTTTAAGATGATAATAGGGATGTAGGGAGCCTAATTTGGAAGTTTTTGGATGATCCAAGGAGCGTTATAAGTGTATGGAATGGGTTATAAGTGAGGTCTTTTTATAAGGGTGAAGAAGGGCCCTTTATAAAAGTAAAAAAATATATTATTTTATTATATAATTATTTTCGGTTTATAAAAGTCCAAAAAATATTATATTAAAAGATAAGATGACTTATATTCTAAATAAAATCCTCTAATATGAATTGGATAGGACATTTATATTTTTTTAATCATTATAATCTTATTTATGTAAATCATTCATTAATGAGGTAATCACAACATCATTATTGTGTCATAAATATATATATTTATATGCTGTATAAATATTAGAAAAACAAATCATGATGTAAGAAATCATATTATCTATCCAATTTATATTTATCTTTGAATATATATATTATATAACACCATGTTAGAGCATATTTACTAAAAGATATCTGTTTAAGACATTTTTTCTTTACATTAAAATTTATTAATATAATGTTTCATTATCTATTTTATGTGGATCCATTGGGTCCCAAAATATACAGAAGGATTACCATGGTATGAAAAGTATAAAATAATAGTATTATAACACATTGTAATGAAATTTAATATTATAATAATAATATTTTGTTACACTTACATACCAGATTTACCAAATCACTAGGGTTAGTTAAATTTTTAGAAGAGTAAATATTCCTAATGTCTAAAAAATAAAAGATACATATTTACACAATTTGGACATGATGATTGAAAATATGGAATTCATTTTTCCAAATTCATAACACAGAACTGGTAGATATTAATATAAAATTAATTCCCACTGTTAAAAAAGAAAGCATGTTTTTACGAAATAATAACTATAAAAATATTGACACTTATTTATGTACAATTTCAAAGTGAAATTACTAAAAATAATAATAAATTAGATTAAATAGTAAAAATATAATATAATTAAACTTTAAAAGAAATAAATATATAATATAACAGTATAAATAAATGTGATTAAAAGGCAGTTTTAAATTAAAACACTGTATTTTTCACTATTCAAAAAAAACCATTTTTATCAGAAAAGTACAAAAAATTTACCCAAATTAAATTTTGATGACCTGATTATGAAGAATAAATTTATTTGGTAAAAGTGAACATATATAAATAAATAAAGTCATATTTAAAGAGGGTTCTCAATCAAAAGGTGTTAAATCGACCTTTTAATGAATATTAGAATATTTATGCATAAATCAGATTCTTTCTTATTTTAAGTCTCCAAAATTTATTGGTTAAATGTAAAAAAATTTAATCATAATATGGTTAGTTTCATTTAATATCTTAAAAAAATGACTATTAATTAATTAAAATTTAAAATAATAATAATATTTTTATATTTTTCATTATAACTCAATGTTGTGCGCAATGTAATTTTTCAATGAAACCTATCGTTGCATATCGATTATTTTGTTGATCATAGAATCACCTTTATGTTAAAATAAATAATAAATTCACAAATTTTTATAAATATAAAAATTGTAATATTTTATATTTACCTGGGATGTTATATCTTTCCTCTGTTATGGGAATTGAATCCTCTAAATTTAAAAATTGGGCTTGGAAACTTCATTGAACATTCCATATTAAAAAAAGAGTCAATAAAAAATATCACCTTAAATGATAGAAAGAGAAATACAGTGGTCACCCAAGATATCCCATACTAGGATTCCATGTAGGAAAACATGGATATAGAAGATGTAAAACCATCAAGGATTGATTTAGAGTGGTAGAAAACATGATTAGGTGTAAGCTAACCACAAAAAAACCACAAACTTGTGATGGGTTAAGTGGTGTTTGATACCCCAGAAAGAAAATTTAATGGATAATGTTTTTTTAGAGTTAAATTTCATAAATGTGAGTAATTTATTTAAGAGCCTGACTAAGAACATAAGAAAACATACTTACATGTCATATAGAATTTCATCCTTTATTAAATTTCTACCAAAAACTTATCTTTTTTAAAAACTATGACTATACAGACTAACTTGGTCATATTAAAATCTATAGAATCAAATTCTAGAAAATAATATAATCCAAAAAAATGAAATATATATTTCCCTTTCCATTACACATCCACAAAAACCAAAACATTTATTACAAGACCAGATAATCGCCTAAAAATTATAATACTTTATAAAAAGAAAAACTACTCATAATCTCCAAAATTTGTCAAAAAAAACCCAAAGTTCATAAAACACCCATCAATAATCAAATTTCTATAAAATTATTCAATGTAATACAAACAAATATTGAAACTCAAATCTCAGAAGGATTTAACCAGATAGTCTTGTAAGATAAATCTTAACATTTATCACCAAATAACATCAGTTAATCTAAAAGTATCATACTGAAATATAATTAACCAAATCACATATTCTATTGTATAGGTTAATCATTTCCATAAATAAACCAAATCATCATATGTTCAAATTAAAAACAAAGATTCTTCCAAAAAAATAAAATCATTATTCCACAAATGATATCCCATGGTATTCTATTTCTCTTAAGAATATTATGTTTACAATAGAGAAAACATATTTTAAAATTACCATTATCACTTGATCACAAAATGATTTTCTTATATTAAAGATATCAATTTGATAAAATATAAGTTACCAAAATCAAAGAATTCTTGATCAAAAAAAATTAATATAAAATAATATTTCATACTATCTAGGGAATCCACATAGGATAGTGGTAGGAGATAAGCCCTTATTGCCCTTCGATTGTTTGACTGATTCACATGTCCTTCACGGATGTGACGAGTTGTCACCAATATTACGTTGTTTCCTTTTTATAACACTCAAAAGTAACCTTAAAATTTTTTAACCTCAATTGTTTTATTATAAATTTTATTTTTGTCCCAATACATTAAGACATCATCATATAAATTCATGAATCCTTATATATACTATATTTTTATCATATTTCACCTCCATTTTATAAAATAAAACTATTTGTAATAGAAGAAACAACATACCTACGTCATGGTGACCATATGGTTTCATTTACATCTTGTTAATGCTGGTAGAAGGTCCATGAAATGAAACAATTATTTAGATATCCTTCAAAATCATTTTCATCGTTTATCCAAATACTCCTTGTACAACATGGGTAATACGTCTCTCCGTAGAAAACAAATGTTTTGGAATATAATATTGTACGACATGTAATTTCAAAACATCTGATAAGAAAATGATTTTTATAAAACATTCGGAATGAGTTTGAGTTGAATAATTCAATTAATGGTCCTTTTAGAAGACCTTTAGTTTGTGTTGAGAAAATATATTATAAAATAAAATATAAAAAGGTTGTGCAAGGTTATCCTTCTTTAGAAACTTTTTAAAAATCATAATATGAAACAAAATCCTATGATAAGGTAAAATATTTAAAAATTACTTATTAATATATAACTTTTTTGAAAATATGATTATATTGATACATAGGATTTTATTAAATACAACCCATGACCCATGATGATATCGAGGTATTGTCGAGGTGTTTGATATCTCAAACAATATCTTTCAATTGATTTGTATGCTAGAAAATGTTTCACAATCATCTGAACATGAATTTTCAATAAATATTGCAAGTGTGTCATTAGAATGCGATTGGAACGGTGTTTGAAATCATCATCCTTCCATTTGTAACTGACATTCCTTGATCTGAAAAATTTATAAAACAATGATTTAACTGAAATAATAGACATAGGTACTAACCTTGTTTTTGACTAAACTCATAATCACTAATATTGCCTAAACTGACCTCTTATACCATCTATAATTATACAACCATAAAACTTTACAAAATATTGAATTAAATGAATATTTCAAATTTTTGATCTTTTTATGTTTAGAGTTTTATAGAATTGGTCAATTACTATTACACAACAACCTGAAAATTACATACATTCACTACTACTCAGTCTCCATTTTTTCATAAAAACTCTTATAAAGAAACATGTATAGTTCCAGGTTTTAGACATCATGAATTATTCATGATCCCATCCTTGAACCAATTCATCTTTAAGTCATGTGGAATACATATTAAAAACATGGGATGAGTATAAAAATCATAGTAAGGGTTATGAAATTAATAAAGAAAATATTATCTCATCGATAAATATAAACCGATGAAAACATAATTTTCAATCATAACATACCTCATGAAAATATAATATTTATGAATAACAAATAGAAATTATTAATCATAAAGGAAACTTGTGGCATCAATATCATACTTACATTGTAGATATCATTCTTACATAGGGTGTTAAATTTGGAATACCCATCACAGTATATTCCCTAAATCTATGAGTAGAACATTAACGTTTACCTTTGTCTCGTTACCCAATGCATTAGAGAGCTATCTTAGGCTCACCCACCCCATGTTTATCACAGAACCACACATATATGTAAACAATACTGAAAAAAACATAAATTATACATAACACATATAACAAGCATACAGGAAATATTAAATCTACACATCGAAATCACAATATATCTTTTCAAGAAATTGATATAATCAATTATTTATCAAACCATATTCAAAACCATTTAAAAAATTTCTTAATGTGATTTTAGAATCAAAGAGTCCCATACCAATTTGATTATTTTGAAGAATTAAAATTTTAAAAGAGTAATTTCCATATAATTAAATCCTTAAATCTTTTCAAAAAATGGACATTAATAAGAAATATTAATAAGAATAAATATTTGAAAACAATATTTTAGCTATAGAGTTCTTAACATAATGATAGATGCTTGAATACAATAATTTTAGAAAAAAAATTAATCAAAATGTTTTAAAATCATGAGAATAAATGGATTCATGATATATTATTCCAAAGGACAGTATATACACCATATAAAAGTGAATTGGTTTTGAAGAACAGTGAAGCCTCAATGGAATGTAAATTGATAGGAAATCCTTTATAAAGAGGGTATCCTTAGATTAAGGATTAATCAAAAACATAATTATGTGTGAAGAATATAAATAAACCCAATATTAGAGTATATTAAATTTAAAAAATTCAAAGGTCATTCACACATATTTATATACCGATGTAATCAAGAAGTTGATGTTTAACCTAAATAATTAAAATTTGGTAAAGAAGTTACCTTACCAATACTCGACAGCCTAATGACGTCATATAAATATTCATAGAATGAGTTGATGAGATAAAAAAAGGGTATATAATCACGTGGATATAAAATTTACATCACTAAGGATATATTAGTTCATATCCCAACATAATAAGTCATAAATTAAAACACATTACAATATAAGTATTTTAAAAAGAGGAGGTTTAATGGTTCTTTACCGATTTGGTAACATACAAAACATACATCCCATAAAAGAAGGATCATACAATAAAGATGTAAATAAATATAAAATAAATTATATTATAGAATGAATACCATAATGGGCTGTACATAGACCACACAAAATGAAAATACTGAAAAATATAGCATGAATCTCACTGGAATAAAAACGTGAGATGAAAACCCCTTACAATGTTTTAAACAATCAATTCGTGTGACCAAAATATAATAACCACCAAATGAATCACATAATAACATAAATATATATAGAATAATGATAATATGTATTATATATATATACACAATACACCACCTTCAATAAATTAGTGGTGAAGAATGTAAATATCCCGAAATAAAAAGTGAGATTAGTAACCCATTACCTCACCGTTCATCCCTTAATATCTTCAATAATAAGATAAAGATAATATATTATTTCTTAATAACATTTTTCAGGTTTATTATTCATTTTTTATTAACTAATTACCATCTTATAATCATTATGAATCATTTAAGTTAATAATGATTTTTTTGTCGATTTGTTGTACATCATTAATGAATGAAATTCTTATAATTACAAGTTGCTCATGTGGTAAAATGTACAATACAAAATGAATGATATCATCATTTAGATATAATATATTTCATATATTTTCAATATTTTTATTTATTTATAATATTACAGAACATTTGGAGATAATAAATCAAATGCATCATTCATGGTGACGGTAAGTCATATGTACGCATGAACAATACTTTCATTTTTATTTATTTATTAATGGAATGAAAACAGAATGATACATATGTATATTATAATTCTAGTATAATATCATATTAGATATATTTTACATAATTTTATTAACTCTATATTTTATATGTTCTATGTATGTCATAAACGAATCATATCACTTTGAGGGG
This sequence comes from Viscum album, assembly GCA_963277665.1. Lineage (NCBI taxonomy): Eukaryota > Viridiplantae > Streptophyta > Magnoliopsida > Santalales > Viscaceae > Viscum > Viscum album. The sequence continues at coordinate 1,235,386,293 of OY728130.1, read as the reverse complement.
GCAGTAGTCTGCACTTCCTCAAATGAAATTATTGTATTTACACATATTGGAAACCATAAATGAATGTCTGCAAATAAAAATTACATAAGAATAGATAAAAAATTAACTTAATTTATATATTATATATTGACATTTCCATCACAATGTCTATCACGAGAGGCTGTAGAAGATAATTGAATAATCATCGTTTCGTGAGATAGTAGTTCACCGTCCACAGAAACAATATATTATTTAACCATTTTATGGAGGAGTGTGTATGTGTAGTTAAAATAAATCACATAACAACATCATAGTATATTTAGGATACTGGTTTTGTTATAAAATAAGGGAATAAAAAGAGTTTATGGGGTTGGAGAAGTAAAATAAAACAAAAGAGCTTAAGAGAAGATATTAACATTAAATCGGGTATCACCCATTGGTTTGAACCAAATTGTTTAATTGAGTTTAATTAATCCTAGTTTAAGGATTATGAAATAATTATAAGGATGTAGGGAGTTAATTGGGTATAGTTTGGATGATCCAGAGTACTTGAAAATTGTGGGAAATGGGTTGAAGTGGTAGCTTTTTATAAGGGGGAGGAGGGGCTATTTATGAAATTTTAAAACATTTATTTTATTATATAATGATTTTTGGTTTATAATGATCAAATATTTATTAATGTATAATATATGATGACTCTTGTTTAATATAAAATATTTCAATAATAATTGGATAGGTTTTCGATATTATTTTAATCTTTATAATCTTATTTATTTAAATCATTCATTAATGAGTTAAACACTGCATCATTATTGTGTCATATATATTTTTATTTATTTGATTTCTAAATATAATAACAAATCATGATGTAGGAAATATTTTTATATTTCAAATGAATATTTATATTAGAAGATATATCCTATTTAATTCCATGTAAGAATTTATTTACTAAAAGATATATGTTTAAGTCATTTTTGACTTTACTATAAAATAATTAATATAAAGTACCATTATCACTCCCAAATACCTCTATAAGGACCCCAAAATGACCATAGGATTACCATGGTCAGAAATGTATCATCCAATAGGAATATGACACATTTTAGGGTATTTTAATATTATTATAAAAATATATTTTACCCTTATTTACCATATTTAGCCTTTAACCATGGTAAGTTAAATTATTAATCAAGTAAATAATCATAATGTTTAAAAATAAAATGTACCTATTTACATACTTTTTACCTCATTATAAGATATATGGCATCCATTTTTCAAATTAAAAACACATAAGTGGAAGAAATTTATTTAAAATTAATTCACGCTTTCAGAACTAAAAAGCGTGTTTTTAAGAAATAATATATGTCAAAAGATTGACACAATTTTATGTCAAATTTAAAAGTGAAATTACATACAACGACCAAAAATGGATTAAATAGTAAAAACATAATATAATTACAATTTAAAACTAATTAAAAAACAATCTATCCATACAAATAAATTAGATTAAAAGGTAGTTTTTTAATAAAATACATTATTTTTCACTCTTAATAAAAATGAATTTTATCAAAAAATAACAACAATTTACCCAAAGAAAGTTTGGATGTCATTATTCTAAATAGGAATTTTATTATGTCATATAAAATATATAAAAGTGACAAAAAGTATATTTAAAGAGGGTTCTCCATCCAAAGGCGGTAAATAGACCTTTAATGAATATTTATGTATTTATGCTTAAAATCAGATTCTTTCTAATTTTAATCCTATAAAATTTATTGGATAAAAGTAAAGACATTTAAAAAAATATTGAATCATAATATGGTTAGTTTTTTTCATTTCCTCCAATACAATGACAATGTGTTAACTACCATTTTAAAAAAAATATTATATTATTAATTATCACTATAACTCAATGTTGTGTGCAAAGTAAGTTTTCAATTTAACATTTTGTTGCGTATCAGTTATGATATCAAAAATAGAATCCCATTTAAGGTAAAAGTAATATTAAATTAATAAAATATAATAAATAAAAAAAATTATATTCTTTATATAACTAAGATGTTACTGAAAATGTGAGGTGTAATCATTTTTCCACGGTGATTCTCCATAGGGAAGGTTGATGGATGGTCAAAACATTATTTTTTTTCATGGAAGGTTAATTTTTTAATAGATATGTACAAGTAATTTCTTCTTACGTTACATATATCACTGTTCATATTACACCAAATAATTTCATAGATGTACCATGAATTTAGACTTTAGTTTTAATATCCTCATATAAAGTGGGTAGTGGAGGGGTTTGTTGAAATGTCCTTGGTTTTTAAGTAGGTAAAGGCCAAATATCTTGTTATGGGTGGTTTGTTACATCCTCTGGATATTACCAAGTTTAAATTAGATAAAGTATTGATGGATTTCTTCATAGGGTTACCCAAAATGTAGGGAAGATGTGATGTTATCTGGGAGATCATGAACCAGTTCATGAAATTGTCTTACTTTGTACCAATAAAAGAGTTGGGTGTAGTGGATGAGTTGGCTAAGAGGTATGTGGATGATGTCATTTGGTTACATAATATTTTGTGCTATATTATCTCATATAAAAAAGCATATTTTACCTCTTGAGTATAGAGGGTATTGTAGCATGTTTTTTGCACTTAGTTATGCCTCACCACTTCTTTCCTTCTTCATAAAGATGGGAATATGAAACCGACTATCCAAATGTTTTAAGTTATTTTGTGGGAATGATTAATTAAAATTTTAGTATCTTGGCTATGAATTTTTTTAATATACTACTTATAGATATACATATCAATATTTCTTTAGCATGACCTCGTTTGATGCTTTTTAGGGACAACAATGTAATTATTAATTTTTCAAGACCAAGGACAAAGAGACATCCATTCTTGTTCTCGATGTGGTGAAGAGCATGATATAGAATGTTCATCCAATTCATGAGTGGCTAAATGTAGTGCATGACTTGAAGAAGGATTATTCTAATCACATTAGGGGTCCATTAGAGTTCGGTTTTGGGGATCACCCATTCTTAATGGTTTTCCCTCTATGTGGGTAGCTGATTTTTGGAATAGGGAGTATGATTTCTCCAAGGTTTTTTGGTCCCATTGTGGTGTTATGGTGATTTGGTGAGGTAAATAACCATTTGACACATTTTCACTGAATTTAATGAGTCCACATTGTCTTCCATGTCACTCAACTCAATCGATATATTTACAATAACTCCCATGTCATTAGATGTGGAGAAGTTTATTTTAAAGATGATGCAGCCTCCATGGAAAATCTGATGTAGATACTAGACCATTGAAAAAAGGTGCTATGAGGATGAACTGTTCCTACGGTTCAATTGATATTGAAGAATCATTTCATTGAAAATGGTATTTGGGAGAATGAAATGTACTTTTGATTCTAGTACCTAGAGTTGTTTTTTGTTTTCTTTTCATTCCTTTTCATTATGATGTGATGTTTGGATCAATCTATTTATGAGATTAGATAATTTATTTGGTCTATGATGTGTCTAGTGTGATGTGTGATAAAATCCTAACATATTAAAATGGTAGGTCCATATTATAAATTGATATGAATTAACTATGATATGATTAAACATGTGAGGACAAGTTAATGCCACCGAGAGTAGATAGTATATTGACATGAAGGATGGAATTCCGTGATTTCTATGTTCAAGACATTTTGGATCATTTTTAATATCATTTTTTGGATTGGTTTTGTGGGGATTGAGATAGATTTTCATTGTTGATATTGTAAGTAGGTGGGGTTTTTTGAGGTGGAATATGGTTGTTTGGTGTATTTTGTTTACGGTTGGGTTGGTATGTTTAGCCGGTTGTAGTGTTTGATGTATGTCAAGATCCTTCAGATTTATATTATGGGGTGGATTTTTTCGACCCCTTTTTCCTTCTTGGATTTTTATGATTCTCATGTGTGATAATCATTTTAGAGGTATCATGTGTATTGGAATTTTCCCACCTGGATGGTTACTTTTTCTGTTTTGAGGGTTAGAGGTGTTCAAAAGAGGTTCTGGGAGTTTTCTGTTGATGTTTTAGGTGAAGCAAAAATAATGATGGAAATACATATCATTTTATTGTATTACATTAAGTGAAAGATGGTTTCATGAATTTTGTCAGGGATATTTCATGATAGGTCAGTTTTTAGGGTGAAATAATAAAAAAGCGATTCATTTTTTATGGAGCCTAGTATTTTTATATTAAAAGAAATGAAAGGGGGTTACACATTGTTAAATTACCTAAGGCTATAAAATTTAAATTTATTCATACACTAATGTTATTTCTAATACCCTATGTGATATCCTTCATGTCTAATTTCATAATATTCAATGTCCCATTTGTTGAACGTTTTAGATTATTTTCGATGGGTATTTCTAATGGCATCCCATCATCGATCTATGTTGAGTTCTCTGCTCATTCTCAGCTATTTTACTCAATTATTCTCCAGAGGATTCATTAGGGGGAAGATGATTTTATTTAGTCTGTCTTTTGGGGTAAATTTATTTGGTCATTGGGTGTAGTGTATTTTGAAATGTAGTTCCTTGTGGTGTGGTTAGGGTTTTCCATGTTTTTCTTCACGCTAATGTTCACAACATGTCAAAAATATTCTTTATGGTCTAGATTAACTTGTTTGTCTTTATTGTGTATCATGTGGGAGGGTCATAATTTTTTACCAATATATTATGGTTCTAATTTATTAATTAAATAGTATGAATTGGTTAAATGTAAATTGAAGTGTAAATGGGTATGCGTCACATGTTTTTATAACATTGATATTATTTGTTATATTAGGAATCTACATGCTTGATGACCTGAATAAAATCATGGCCACTGGGGGCTTTTCTAACTCTAGATATATATGTTGTGTTTTCTATTTTGGTTTTTCTTATTTTTATATCACCCATAAATGGAAATTTCATTATTATTTATTAATCTATAATGAAATTACTTCCCCATTATTTTTGTTATTATGATAACACCCCTAAAATAAATTTATATGTGATAAAACAACTTTGTATATCTATAAAGGAATTTTCATTTTTTGATATATGGTTGTGATTGTTGTATGATGATGTGTGGTAGTACTAAGGTGTGGTGAGAATTGTGTTTTCCATGTTTTCGGGGTGGTGAGGTGATATTTTTGAGGATAAATGTATTCTTCTGATTTAGGGTTACTTTCTACTAGATTACCAGTTAGTGATTGAAAAAGGAAAGTTTAATAATGTTTGAAATGGCATGGGGTGGTTTGGTCAATGTGATGCAAATTTTCCAATGGAAAATTTAATGATGTTTTTTTATTAAATTTAGATGATGAAAAATAATAAAATGAATGGGTGTAAAACCTGGAAAAAATGTGAGGTTGTATTATAATATAAAGGCTCTTCACCTTCTGAAATGATCATTGAAAATACTACTAAATGCATTTAGATGTGGTTGTTATGGTGATAGTGATGTGAGTAATTTTTTATGATATCCCATTGGTTTGGTTTGAGTGTTTGATAATATATATATACATGTATTTTACATGTGATTTCAATACACACCCATACACATTGAGAACTATATGTTGAACACCTTCATAGTCACATGGGGGTGTATTTATAAAAAATTGTTGGGAGAATGGATTTTTTTCCACCCACTATTCAATGCTCCATCTTACAATTATAGATGGACCAAAATTCATCGAGCGAGTTGTGATTGTCATCTTAGGTTTTTTTGGGGTGAGTTGTGATGTGGTTTCCCTTGTCTCTTCGGGATGAGTTGTGATATTATTTCCCTGGTGTCTTCATGATGATATGTGATGAGATGGGATGTGATGTTATGTGATGTTCTATGGTGTGTGGAAAAGGTGTGTTTGGGTTGAATGAGTTTTAGAGTGTGTCTCTCGTGTGTTCATACAGTATGTGATGTGGTATATTCAGAATAGGATGGAGCACCGAGACATTTTCAGTTGGGATGAAAGAGCAATTAATTAGTGGGAAACTGGAGTGTGACACCTTATCATTGATATGCTTTATATTATGTTATATTACTTGGTTTGTGTTAATTGTTTTATCAATGCCCTTTTTAGGTTGGGATAGTTAGTATACCTTGTTTGGTTTTTTTGGTTTTTTGGTATTCTCAAATGGGAATTAAGATGGTTCCTTCACATGTGCATGAGAGACATCATTTTTTCCACCATGTATACTTGTATGATCAACCTATGAATATAATAGAATTTATATTGTTCGTTTTTGACTATGTGGAATATTCTAGACATTACTAGAATAGAGTATTGACATTTTTTGTGTTACTACATTATCTTTAATGATTGGTATTTATGTTGGATAAATTGTTGTATCCGCATTATTTGTTTTCATAAATTAATTATGGGATGGTTTTTTGTTTTTCTTATATATATTTCATGGAGTTTATTTTGGTTGATTATTCCTATTAAGAAAACATGTTTCTTTGTAAATGGTAATGCATCCCATATTGTGATATTTATAATCCATAGGTTCTAGTTTCAATCTCAGGGCCTACTAGAGGTGGGAATTGGGGTTTATTATCTCCCTTTCATCATTTCCATCATATGATATTTTCTTCGTGGGGTGGGGTTGTGATATAATTACCATCTCATATGAAATTTTATCTAGTTTGATTCATTAATGTCATGGTAAAATAAATTCTCTGCTATTTTAAACATGTTCTTATATTATATTTCATTTTAATTGAACATGATTTTTTGGAGCTCCAAATAGTTTTCACCACATATGATATATTTTTATAATATCATAAAATATTTTTAAATTGTGAAATTTAATGAATCAGGGTAGAATTAATTCCACTTACAAGAATTTTTTTATCAATAATCTAACCATTTTGTATCCATTTCATCAGAAATATTTATTTGAGACAAATTGATAATTCAGGGGGATTTAGTGATTGGTAAAGAATATTAGATATTACTTACACAAAGTGGATGATCATGGGAATTTGATTCATGCACGAAAAGGTTATATAAAATTGAATTAATTTTCGTAAACACATTCACATATAGTTCAATCCATCCTAAAAGTATTAATATGAAGAATTTAATTAATGAGGGAGATAATAAATGATTGCAAATATTAGTTTTGAATGATTGATATTATTTTAATCAGTCATGAGGGTATGTGAATAAGTTAATGGGATCATAAAAATAAAGCTATGTTTTAACTCCCAAATATATATGGATAGTTTAGAATAAAGAAATCATAATTTCTGTTCCTTTTTATTTTCATTTAATAATTATAATTTCTCTAAAAATAATATATTAAAATGAAAATATTAATTTTCATCCATAAAATCTCAATATTTTATATATTTTTTGTTATTAAATATTGTGTTATAGAAAAATAATTAAATAACACATTTAAACATAGTGTGTTAGGTATAACATAAAAGAAAATATATTTTTGATATATTTGAGATCCAATACATTATTCAGTGTTCGAGTAACCTCAATATGAAGAAAAAAAATCATATTTTACTTTCGGTGTGATGTACAAGATGATTTAGGAAAACAATTTATACTCATTTATTTTACATCAAAATACTGTATTATATAATAATTGTAGTTAATTATTAAAGGATTGTGAGAATAATTGAATTTATTTCACTATGGTTGTTTCAAATATGGTATCACACACCATATCAATTCAATTAACCATTCTTATAAAACTCACATTCGTTCCATTTATTTATTGTTAATAAAATTTAATTTTATCTATATAATATTTTATTCTTTAAAAACATTATGAAACATTTTATTTTTAATTAATTAAATATAAAACTATTTGATCGTACTAAGAAACTATCCCATAATTGTATCATTATGTTGATGTCATTTAGGTAATTCACCTCTCTTTACATATTCTCCTCATTATTTGTGTTCATCTCGGGTCTCCCATGGTTGGAATGAAAATTTTACGGAATATATCCTAATGGTTGAGGTAGTATATTGGTTTTAATCAATTGTGTCTCAGTATAAATGTTTTTATGACTTTGCAGGTTTCTCGCTAAGTTCGAAAGATATCTTTTTTTATTAATGTTTTTAATGTAAGAATATACTCATTTTCCATTTATTGTAGGAAAAAAATCTAATGGGAGTAAATGATCCTTAATTTCTAAAGGGATAATCCAATGAATCCCGTTCACATTGTTGTGTAAGTATACAGTGTGTACATATTTCATTCCATGTAAATTTAAAATATTTATTTTTAATAACAAAGGAAATAAGTTTTATTTATATATATTCCGTGATGATTATATGAAATTTCAAGGAATTATATGCCATGAAAATGTTTTCATTCTGGATTTTTGCATTCATATGAGTGATATGGTATTTTATTAATCTATAGGACTTGTTGATATTTAAATATTTGGAATTTATAGTGATTTTGGGTTCCACCATCTAATTTTTATTGAAATATTTTATAATTTTTCATTATTGTGATATGTTTGATTTCTTATAGGTCATTAGGAATTTAATCTACTTCGTTTCATTGATTTCAGTAGCACTATTTCATTACGTTGTTATATCTTTTGAACCATGGTTATGTATCTTCATGTTTCTTCCATGATCCTTTTTTAGATCTTGTTATGGGGGCTGATTCCTTTTTAAGTTGTATTGACATTGGTGTACATTATTTAAGAATGCGTTGTTTTCTATTTTCCAACAATAATTTTTTTAATTTAATAAATTTTATTATGTATTGATCGATTATAGGTCATTTTTTTCATTTTTTCTATCTTCGTGTTGGCGGATCAATTGTGGGTTTGTGGGACCAACATCTATGAGGTAGGTGGTAATGTCTATATCCTAGTAAGGTACAATCCCCCAATTGTTGAGGAAATGTTAAATTTAATGAAATTGTATGATAGACTGATAGGTTTTATAAGGTTGTAATAGGGGTTTTATAAAATCGGTTACTTATCATGATTTGGTAATTGGAAAGGTTTGTCAAATTGTTATGGAATACTTTTGGGAAATGGTTTTATGAATTTTTTTGGAAAATCGTACACCAAGGATTTCTGGTGCACTTAGGTAGATTGAGTAGTAATTTGTCTCATCTAGATTTGGAGTTTTTTATGGGGTATATATCTTCACTAAAGAACTGTTTCTTTATAGACTTGTCCGTGATTTTTGGAGGATCACAAGTTTGGGTTTTCATCCACTCTCTATATGAATGCATCTGTCTAGTGGATTGATTCATATGTGATACTATTTGTTAGGTATTAGTGTCCTAGTTATCCTCACCATGTGTCACCCCTAGAGTGATATTACCGATGATTAATATTTTAGATTGAAATATATTGTTATATTTCCATGGATGTGATACTTGAAATGATACATGTTTTTCGTTGTTTTGAATGATATATATGCTAAGATATAAGTATATGAAATTCATTCAAAGTGATTTACAGTCATTATTATGAAATGTAGAAATGTGAAATTAAATTTTTTTGTCCACTATTTTGATATAAAAAATATTAAATTTTTACCTTTAAATATGTTCATTAATTTTGAAAATTCCTAGATTATCGTTCAATGACATTATGGGGAAAATTTGGTTGAGACCATATTGAGCATGTTGGCACACACACATTATACACCTTCGATGGTGTGTAGACATGGTTATCCCTATCGATGTAGGGAATAGAAAGGTACAATAGAAAAATGACGAGGTGTTCTTTTAGCTAATTTGAGTTGCTGGTGGAGTGATTGTGGGACTATTCCCATGTTATATCATACCTCATTTGGTTTACCATTATTGATAGTCTTTTTTGGATGTATTTGTACTTAGATATTTTTTATTACAATTATGTTTTTTGGTTTCAACTATATGGTTTTATTTATTGAATATATTTATCTTTTTTATCTCTTTTGCATATGTGTTTCATGTTCTTGATTTAGATTTGGATACACAATTCCCTAGGTGTCATTATACATGTGAGCCAAAATCCATCCCATGGGGTCTTGGAATTCTCTTTGGGAATGTGTAAAATTCTAGTTGGCTACCAATTTGGGTTGGTAATTATGTTAGTTTCTTCATAGTTTGTTATCAAAAGTGTTATTTCATCATGATTTATTGTATAAGGATGTTTGGTATAATGGGGATAAGATTTTTGGATCTTAATAGGTCTATTATAGTTAGATCATATCAATTTTATTCCATGATGAGACTCAATTTACCATGGGATATTGGGATGTGTGTCTCATGTTTTTAGTTCATCATATTAATCACTAATTTTTCATATAGTTTTTGTTATTTGAAATTTGATTATTTTATGGTATGATATTTTAATATTATCAATGTCCAGAAACATGCCTCATCAACATGTCCTGTGAGTTCATCAAGATGATACAGTTGATGCCCCACAAGGTAATCCTCCCATGGGTCATTAAATTATCGATGATATTGTAAGGGAAGTTCATACCATTGACCAGAATGTTCCACAAAATTCTAACATAGTGGTTGAGATACATCAAGGAGATGTATGATAAAGATATTGATCACATCAATTATATCATGGGAACCCATCATCCTTAAATGGTGTGAATGAACCTCAATATTTGAAGGACATTATTGAAATGAATTATTAGATCATTATAATACATGATATGCCTTAGAATGTAAAATTGAAGTCAACAACATTAATTCATGAGGGTCCAAAAATGAGTTGGTGGAATTCAATTATATAGTTAGATAATAATTTGGTCTTGTATTGGGAGGGGTTCAAGACACTCTTCTTCAATTTATTTTTTCTAGGTTAGCTAATGATGAATACATCTTTACAATTCCTCTCTTTGTATTAGAGAGAACATATTTTTTTCACCATACATCAAATAATTTGATGATCTTAATTTTTTTCACCCAAACTTTTAAAGAATATTTAGTTCAATTTTTATAATTATCAGTTATGTTTGTGACTAGATAGCTGATCATAGGTATTTATAATAAATCATTTGACCAATGTGAGGATAGTGGATAGAACTATATAAGAAGGAATGAATACGATCGAAATGTTTGATATTATTCCCATTCTCATACACCTAGTAGAATCATTAATGGTGTGGAACGAAAAAGGATGATGTGAACAGATCATCATTGGAGGGGTAGAGTGGGTTCTTAGAATTATGCCTCTTTGACACTACTACTTACTGCTAGTGGTGTGCCTATGACAAACTATTAGTGTGAAAAAGATGGACCCACATGGCATTCTAGTCCTTCACCTTTAAATAAGAGTAATATATGTGGATGTTATGGTCATTTTAATAGTTTCCACTATGATAAATATAATTTTAGTTATGGTGATGGAGCGTTGGATCCAAAGGCTACAATAGTTCTTTCAGTTGCTTCAAATACTATAGGGTTCATTCCATATACCTTAGGAGTGATGATCCTTTATATAGCACATGAGTTTCTTGTAGAGGTATAAGTGGGTCTAGTTATAATGAGAGGGATAATTATTATTACATCATCTATATTTTTTCCTTTATTTGATATTGGTTTTTTCCCATGTATTTATATCTAGTCATTTTTTGATATTCATAACCATCAAACAAAACAAATATGCATTGTAACAGATTTAGAAAACACTATTTAGAAGAAAACATACAATTGGTTTTATTTTCCTTCTTTTTCAATATCATATATTATGAATTGTTAGTCATGGGTTATTATGATCCCAATTAATAATTGATCGGCATTATCATTTGGTTTTGTTTTCATGTTATACATTGTACTATGGATTTTTTATCGTCAACATGTCATGTTTCTTGTGCCTAATGGGATATCACTATTATTTCATGGTGATTTATATCTGAGGTATGTTCATGTAGGAAAATCCCTCCCATACCTTGGGGTTTTTTGTATGTTGTTTTCATTAAACAAAATTACATTTCCTCTATTTATGGCCTTCTTCCATTGTGTGTGGTTTTCCTGAAGTTTTCATAGATTATTTAATTAGGATTCATTCATTAAAGTAGGTATAGTTTATGATTTTACTAGTGATAATGAAACTTCCAATTTTTATAACTTCCTATAATAGGGAACCATGAGAGATGAATGATATCATCATTATGTTTGACAATCTGGTGAAAAGGGATTTATTCTCCCTACAATTTTTCCCTGAAAAACCACACAGATCTTTACTAATTAGGAAGATGGTTTACTTAATTGTGTGGGTATTATCATATGTTGAATCGGGTAAAATATAGAAACAAGTATCACTAGCCTTGTATTGATGAATTATTATTTTTATAAAAAGGGTAAAGAGTTGTTTTTGAAAATTTTTCTTTGTTTGGGTTATTATTAGCTATTTACTCGGGATTATTATTTACGAATGACAGATTTTGTGAGTAGGTACATCAATTAGAATTATTTTTTGATACCATTTGATACAAAAATATATCATGATGATTTAATATAATTGATGAATCATATATTATTTTATTATCTCGAATATTTTTTGGTAGTTTCATAGATGAAATATTCTATTATTCTATATCTAATCTTTAGTGTCAGAAGAATCCAGGATTGATTTTAAAAATAATGTGGAATCCCCATTAGAATAAAATGCATTAAAAATGAATCATCTTGATTCAATAAGTGATATTCCTAGAGCACATGAATTCTGATCATGGATTTTTAGTTGATCCCAGGATGGTAAAGGATGTCTTATTATTGAATAATCCACAAAATCTATTTATGATTCCGTATTTCATTGGTATTTATTAATTCCATTAATAGTTTTTCAAGTATTTTTCAATTTTTGTTTTTCCTTTAACTAATAATTCTAAGAATTTGGTGAAATTAAAATGGTATGAAACGTGTCAAGATTCATTAAATGATCTGAAAAGACCTCTCACATTATCTCATATTCTAATTTTATAGGTTGTCAGTAAGGGATATGTGGTTTCCTATGACGCTTCATGTGCTTGTTTTGATTTTTTTTCAAATGTAGGATGATAACTTGTTGGCTTATATATCATACCATCTTTGAAAATATGAGAATAATTAACCCACACATTATTTATAGCACACTATAGATATGAATATAATTTTGTGTTTGAAGCAATATCATTTTGGGAAACTATTCATAGTTTTTCTGACCATAAGAGTTTGATCAAAATCTTATCTAAAAAATACTTTAGTCAGAGAAATGGTTTATGGGTGTAACACAAATAGTTTTTTTACTTTGTTATCACCTACACTCTACAAAAGGGGAATATAATTACATATTCACTTAGTGGTAACGTACCATCTCATGTTTTATGTAATATGAAGGATGGGAGGAACCTTATGGGGATTCATTATTAGTTGCATTTAGATGCCCCATTTCTCAATCAAGGTTTTGACTAGTGTTCAGTTATCTTAATTTCCCTATGAGTTTATTCAATATTTTTTGTAGTATGATATTGAATTTAGATAAATTCAATATAACATATTGTATGTGGAGATTGTTTCTAGTCATTCACTATAATTATTTGTTATTCTCATTTTTTGGGTGAGGTTATCATACACAAATATATGTGGATCACCATTTTGTTTTATTTTCATAGTTATTTATTAGAGATTAATAAAATAACTACGATGATTTATTATAACATGATATGGTGATTCTGATGGTTAGGTATAAAGAATAAAATTTCCAATTATGTATCCCCCTATTACACCTAGAAAAAGATAATATCATATCATTTGAAACCTTTTGGATTTCACAATCTACATCCAATGTTAGTTTTAAAAGGGGAGGATATTTCATGGGAGTTTTTACGGATTAAAATGTACCCCATAAAAGATGAATTCTATATTGGTAGTGGCTGATCTTTTGAAAAATTAATACATTTTTATTATGATCAAATGCACCACACAAGCTGAAGAGCAGGGTATGATACATGTTTATGAAATTTTGAGATTACATGTAATTTCATCTTGCATTATTTCTGATATGGATCCATGGATTACATTGAGTAATTGTAGAAGTCACCAAGGGGTTATCAAAACTATGTATTGGATGATTTTAACTTATAATCCACAAACATACAGTCAAATAATGTGTCTTATCTTGTTTTTGGAGGATATGTGTCATCCATGTGTGTTGGATTTTGGTTTATCGTGAGATATACATAGAGTAATAGATTATTTTTAATAATAATATATTTTATCATTTATAAATAATAATAGATTATTTTGTGGGTTTTATGTTCACTCATGAAGATCACTTTTTTTTGGAATGTGGTGGGAAAATATTTTTTTATGGGACTGAGTTTGTTTTAGGATATTCCCTATGGATTTATGATATACATAAGAGTATGGTTATAGAGGAGAGTCAGAATAATTCATATGTAGATCAATGACATCATCCTTTTGAGTATTATAGAGATGATTGGGTATTCATGATTTTTTCTCATCAGTTTTTTCACTATCATCATGGAATACAATTAATGATGGGTATAAAAAATGTTGCACCATTTGAGTTAATTAAGATGATTTTGAATATTTCTTATTGTTTCGAATTACTGAATTAGTTAACAAGGATTCATGCTATTTTACACTTAATTCATATATGGAAATCTCATCCCAGGTCTTAGCATTTTCATAGTTTTTGGGAGATCGATTTAAATTATGATGTTTTTGATGTTCAGTATCCATTCGAGGTCATTATCTCTCAGTAGAAATTATTACATGGGGAGAAAATTGTTGGGTTCAATTTATTGTGGTGGAATAGATTATATTCTCATGATACATAGGAACTTGGCTCATTGATGAGGGAGTAGTGCCCTCACCTTTTAACAAGACTTTATTCTTAAACATGACTTCCAAATGATGGAAAGTATTATGGTGGTTTTTTGGTAACATATTATTCCGTATTTCATGTAAATAGATTTTATTTAATTATTTCAACATTATTTGGATGAGTATTGTGACTCTTGAGGATGGATAAATTTATTGTCAATAATGTCATAAATTTTAGGGATTTATGTTTCATTGAACCAATGAATCCTGAATATAATTGTGTTGATGTAATTTTGGATTTATCTCCATGCTATTAGGAATCTAGTGTTTTTTTGTGGGTTTTATGTTCTTATATACACTTTTTGTTGCCTTTGTGAGAAATAATTGTCTTTTAATTGGAGTAAATAATGTCTAATATATAAAGGGTGGATGTCATTAATATGGTACACATCATGTGGTATTTATATTCCTCGTAATTATTATATGGTGTGTAGTGTGAAAATATCATTTTCTAATAAAAATGAGACAACTGTTTTTGTAGTATCTGAATCCTATGGTTTGAATAACATTGAAATGGGTTACCTGTCATGAGAATATTGAGGTTTTTATTTTTAAGTAATTTTATGAGTGATATGTTATCTAATTAATCTACATGTTTTTTTCCTTGCAATAGAAGGCTTCTATAGAGATTTTGGGAGTCACAATTTTATCTAAATTTATTCTTTCTTGATTGAGCATCTTTTCGGTTGGTTTACATATCTTTAAGCGAGTGAACCTTTCTTATTCTTTGTTTCTTTTATCATAGTGGTATCGTAGCATACTGTTCTCAGATCTATTAAACTGTTGTGATTTTCTCTACATCATTCATTCTAGATCCATGGTGAGATATTATTGATGGGCAATTTTCATTGGTGGTTTTGGTGAAGAGGGTGTACGTTAATGAGGTATGTATTTTCTACACTTATCCTCAATCCAATTTGTTGAATATAATCAGTTATCTGGTGTGTAGTATTAATTTAGGAAACCCTTTTTTTTGTTCTGATCTTCATGTTGGGGGATACATAGTGAATGTGTGTGACCCTTTGTTTTGAGGTAAGTGGTTCTATCTCTATAATATGTTGGTTAACCACATTCCTCCTATTTTAGAAAAACTGTTTAATTAAATGAATTTTCATGAGATATTTATTTGTTTTTTGTATGCGGAATGGTGATTTTATAATATTTGGGATTCCATAGTTTTGAAAAAATGGAAAATAGTATAAATAATGGTTAAATGTTTTGTGAAATAGTTTTCATATAATGGTTTGATTGAAATAGTATGATGAAATGGTTGAAAAAATAGAGAACATGCGATGAATTTTGTAGACAGGTGGAAGGTATAGTAATTTTTATCATCAACAATCAAGGGGATTGCTCATGGGGATTTCCTCTTATCCCTAGGCTTTTTGATATAGGGATGCATTATACATGTTGGGTGGTTTACGTGATGGGGTGTTCCTACCATCTTTAGAATAAATTCATATATATGTTTTCTTGATGAGTAGGTGATTGTATATGTAATGTATGAGTGTCCTAGCTATCATGAACTAGTGTAATCCATCATGTGATGTTACATCTTCTTCATCTATTGGAATGTAATATTTTTTTACATTCATTTCATTTAAATTTGATATGATACTCTATTTTAATTTTTTTACATGATATACTAATTGAGATATATGGGTATTAAATGACTTGAAAATTATTTATCCTCTTTCCTTAGAAGAGTAATGAATAGAAAATTAAATTTTATTATCATGAATTTTATATAATAGTTGTTAAAATGTTCTAATTTAATATTTTTTTAAAAGATGTAAAGGTATGGATAGTTGTTCATAAACAAGATATGGAACTTCTCAGTGAAATCGTACTTAGATTATTAGATCACACCCTATGTACCCCTTTGGCATTTCATGGAACTGGTTTTGTATTTTCAGTACATGAAAGGTATGGTTCTGTAGTGGGGTTGTGTGATTTTATGCCAGCTGAGTTGACTAGTTAGCCTTGATATGGTCAGATTATTCCCATGCTATCATAAGAAGTAGTTGGTTTTATTTTTTTGATACTAATTTTTGTTTGGATTTGTACTTGTATATTTTATTATACTTTTGATTCATTTGGTTTTTGTTGTTTTTTCAATGGAATATCGTAATACCTTCTTTTATATTCACCTATTTATATATGTTCAATGGTAATGCTTTAGTTTGAGTGCAATCATTCCAAATGTTTGTTTTTTGATGCAATGGTGATAGTCTCCAGACTGTGGGTATCTGGGATACAAATCTGGTATGGTGAAAATTCATGTTGGGTAACAATTTTGGAGGGTATTTGTGTTGGGTTGATCAAAATATGTTATCCTAATAGATAGTTATATTTTATTAAATAGGGATATTAAAATTATCAAAAATACAATGGAATATACCTCCATTCACCCTCTTAGTGGAGTTGAGGAATGTGTCATCATTTAGAGTTCATGATTTAATTAAATGTGTTTTTTAATGGAACCGTTGAAGAGCGATTACAGATTAAATCATATATGAAAACAAATATAGTGCTATATTGAATGGTTTAGTGGTATCCCTAAATACCAATTTCATCCTAAACGAATTTAAATGTAACTATTTTCTATTTTCTTGATAAGAGAATAATTCATATCAAAAAACATTATACATAAGGTATTACATAAATTATAAATCATATCCAGATACATGTAATATATGTTCTAACAAATTAATGTAGGATCTATATCTAATCACTTATTGATATACATATGTATAAATTATTAAAGCTGATAAAAAATAATGACTCTAGGAAATGAATGGAATATTTTTAAATAATCACAACATTTAATCTTCCCATCATCATAGTTTGTACCCTTTAATAATGTTAAAAACACTATTAGATGAAATAGTGAAATATAATTTATGGAAAAGGTATTGGATTCCGCGCATCGTTGAAGATACATTGGAACCCATCCCAGAAAACATAATCCATTTAAAATCCATGGAATATCATACATGTTAGACATGTGATGTGAGGGGAACAATGAACATGATATAATATTCTATAGTTAGAAGCCATATTTTTGGATTTTTTATCCACTAAAAAATCAATGATATTGAAATAGATGATGTTCCATCACATCAAGATTATAGATCATGAATATTACTAAATGAAAGAGAGGAATATAAATAAAAAAATTTCCAAAAATTTATTAAAATCAATGGAATTATTCATCGTATGATTAAAAGATACGGTGCAAAAAACAACATCGATAGTCTTCATTATTATTATGAAATGAAGTATCATGAATTGCTAAAGGAAATATAAATGTTGAATCATGGAAAAATCAATATTTTTAATGTTCCATTTCCTTGAAATTCATGGTTGATAAAATATAAATAATGTAACATGTCTCAAACAATCATAGATCCAATTATCAATGTACAACTTATTCCACAAAAATTATATTTTTAATGAGAATTAGAAAATGATTATTGATCATAATTAGTACTTTCCCATTGATATTCCATCATAGGACCAAATAGACAAAGGCAAGATGGCTGGGTAGGGGATTTACCAAAAAAAATGCTAGTCCATTACAAACATACACTACTGGAAAAAAAATTCATTTTGTGATAGATAATTTGTGAAGGGCACATTTCTCATCTTAATTAGTCCCTGAAAAAACTATTTTTGACGATAGTAGTTTATCAGCATTAATAGTTGTTAAAATTTTACTTCTGATGGAAATACTTTCCATCGAAATTATCTTTTGTGTACATTGTGTACCAAAATCCAATAAGACAGTTTTGATGGGAATATACACCAATCATAAATAACCACCAATAATTATTTTTTTACAACGGTAGTAAATTCCCATAAAAAAATAAATTGTCATAAAGAATTTGTTTGTGATGGAACCAAACACATGTAATTAATGTGATTATTAGATTTTTTGGTTGAATTATCTCTCATTGCAAATAAAATGTCTCTATAGGGTATTTGTTATGGGACTCATCACAAATACTATTTTTACCACTGTAGAATTTAATAAAGGTTGTTCAATTTGTGACAAGTCCTATCAGATATTATCTAACATATATATACCCCTCCAACGCCTTAATTTTTTTCATTTTTTTCTTCTCTGAACTCCCATCCCCGCCTATCCTCTCTTATTTTCATTCTTAATGTTTCTATGTCATAAATTTTAAAGGGGGAAACGTTCAAGGTTTGTATCCATTAAAAGATTCTATATGATGGTGTTTAATTATTTTTTATAATTTTATTTTTTTTATTAGTAATAATTATTATTAATTAGTAGTAATTATATTTAATTATAATTAATTAGAATTTCTTTATTTTATTTTGTAGTAATTATTTGTAATAATAATAATTTTTAATATCAAGTATTTAGTTTTAATTATTATATAATATAATTTTAATTAGTAGTAGATAATTATAATTTGTAATACATTGTAATAATTATTAAAAAATAAGTTATACATAGTGGTTTTTAATAATAACTTTTGGTAATTTGTAATAAATTGTAGTAATTAGTAATAATTTGATGAAATAAATAAAAATCAATTGTAAATAATATATAATAGTGGTGATTAGTAATGAATAGTTTCAATTAGTAATAATTACTAATAATTAGTAATAATTAGTGGCAATGAGTAATAATTGGTGTTAAAAGTTAATAATTATAAGAAATCAGCAATAATTCATGGTGATTGGTAATAAATAGTGGTAATTAGTAATAATTAGTGGTAATTGGTATTAATTAGTGTTCATTAGTAATAATGAGTTTTAATTAGTAATACATAGTGATAATTAAATATAATTATTGGTAATTGGAAATTTTTTGTGGTAATTGGCAATATTTAGTGGTAATTAGTAATAGTAAGTGGTGATTTGTTTTAATGAGAAATAATTATCTTCAATTAGTAATAATTAGTGATAATTAGTTATAAATGGAGGTAATTATAAATAAAAAGTTGTAATTACTAGTAATTAGTAAAAAATAGTGCAATATAGTATTCATTAATGGTTATTTGTAATAATTATTAGTAATTATTATTTATTTGTAATAAATTATTATAAACAAGTAGAAAGTGGTAATAAAATAGAAAATATTACATAAATATTAGTAAAAAGAATAAATAAATTTGTAAAAAATATTAATAAATAAGTAATAATTATTACTAAATTGATATAAATTAAAAAAATTGATATAATTTAACATAAATTTATATAAAATAGTATAAATTAATAAAAAAAATTAGATTAAAAATATTAATTTAAAATTTATAAAAAACAAAAAAAAAATATAAAAAATATTTTACATCAGTATAAATAATTATAAATCACTACGAAATTATGTAAATAATTATAATTTACTTGATAACTGAAAATAATGTAAGTCATCATTTTTTTGGTGATGGGTAATGAATTTTTTTCCAGTAGAAATAATTTAATTTCATCACTGTAAATTTGTAAAATCAATGACGTACACCTTTTTTGTAATTTATAATATTTTTCTTGTCATATCATATTATAGTCAAAATTAACAACAATTCATGGTAATTATTTCGAACTACCATAATTACTGATAAATGTTTTTTTAATTTATTATATATAGATAAAATAAATTAAAAATTACAAAAAAGTTTTAAATCTTAGAATTTTAAATCTTAATGTGATGAGATATGATCAACTTATGTCAACCATATAAAAAAATTTCATTATGTCCATAGAATTGGGGCAGGAAAAATGTGGGGCATTGATGATATTTTATAGAATCATGAGAGGGAGATTCGTCAATGAGCAGCATGAGCAATCAATGGAGTGCAAGTGATAGTTATTTTAATTTTGAATTTTTTTTGTAATTATTAGTTAATTTTTAATTAAATATAAATAGTTATATTACTCTGATTTATTAGTTATCCGAAAGTGGGTGTTATGAATAGTAATTACATATAATTGATAAATATAAATTAATAATTAACAGAACTTTGAAATAACGATTAGATATTAGTAATAAGTAATAATAATTGAATATATTTTTTAATAAATAATAATTACGAGTTAAAATGAATGTTAAAATTCTATAATTAGTAAAAATATGAATCAATTAGTAAAAAATAATTGTAAATCACTATTATTTCTTAAAATTTTAATTATTAATAAAAAATAAGTATAAATTCAAAATATTTAACTATAAATCACTATATTTTTTTAATAATTACCATTATTATTAAAAATTGTTTGCAATTTGTTAAAATTAATTATAAATCTCTATAATTGTTAAAAAAATAATGCTATTAGTACTAATGAACACGGACTAGTACAAATTATTAAATATTACAAGAAATGACACAAAAAATTTTAAATGTAGCAGAAATAACAGAAAAATAGTATGAAATACAATAAATTATTGAAAATAAAAAAATTTAGCAGTAGACTAGTATAATTATTATAAAATCAACATAAATATTATAAATTAATCGGAAATCTATTTAATTTATAAAAATTGTTGACAATCAGAACTAATTAATAAACATTAATCGTAAATCAATATAATTATAAAAATTAGGGTAAATTAGGAAAAAATAGTAAACATTATCAGTAATTTGTAAATATTAGTTAAAAGAATAATTAAATTAATAAATTTTTTAAAAATTAATGGTAATTAGAAAAAATGAGTTTTTATTATTAAAAATTATCGATAATTATAAATTATTACTATAAATTAAAGTAATTTAGTAAAAATTCTTTTTAAATAAATATAATTAGAGAAAAATATATGTATTTAGAAAACCCTAATGGTATATCACAATAGTTGGTATAAATTAGTAATTATTATTTAAAATTAGTTTTTATTAGTGGTAATTTGTAATGATTAGTAAAAATGAACATTAAATTACAATAATATGTTAATAATTAACATCTAATTAATTAATGTTTGTGGTAGTTAGTAAAAATTAGTGATAAGTAACTATAATTATTAAAAATTACCTATAATATAGAATTAGTAAGTAATCATTACTAGAAAAGAACCATTAATATGAAAAAAAATTAATTGTAAGTCAATAACATTATAATAAATTATTATAATTTAAAAAAAATTATTAACAATTATTAGTATTGAGTAAATAAAAGTAGTAATAAAAATTAAATAACTATAATTATTTAAAAATAACTATAATTACTAAAATAAATAGTGGTAATTAATAAAAATAATTGGTAAATTTATAAAATTTAAAATCTTTACAATTAATCTATAATTAATTAATTTTATAATATATTTTCGGTCATAATTTTTATTATATAAAATTAATAATGAAAATTTAAATATTTTTTATTTTGATGAGGAATATAGAATAAGAATGTCGATAAAAATATATAAGGGTTGATTTTGGAGTGGGGTTTGAACCTCATGGAGGCTTCCTACATATCTCATTTGGATGGAAATTAAATCAAACATAGTTCAGTGAGTCTTATAGTATAGTATATTCCATTAAGAGGATTAATTTTGGGCTTATAACTTATAGGGATTCCCAATGAAAGGGTCCAAGTGAGATGAATTATCACGTGGTGATATGGAGGCTTATTTTGGACTTATGCCTGAGGAGGAGTCCCATATGATGAATTGAGGGTCTTACTCCTACGTCGAGAGCCCTGATGAATTGGGGGTTATGATTATGACTCACATCTGAGGATGATATCCCTTGAGATCGAACCATAGATATATTTCTTATGTATCTTTATTAGATAAGGAATCTGAGTTACCATAGTTCAATCATTCATGTCAATTGTGTGGGTGTCATGATCATCAATAACCTCTAATCCCACTTGTGTCATGATAGTCCTGAGAAACAATAGGAATTATAACATTCAATAAACCACACACTTTTCCTTCCTCATTGGTGGATGTGGTCATGAATACATCCCATCCCACTCTCTATTTCTCAATGGATATGAGTCTTATGTGAGGAAATTATAAATTTCAATGACTCAAAGGTATAGAGGAAAACACTAAAACATACTGCCAGAAATTATATGGAATTACTCATAGTGGAATTTCCAAAAATCAGGTTAAATTAGGGAAGATTGTCTAATACCATGTTGAAACGAAAATAACATGTAATCATTCCTTCCCTACTGGGAACTGGAGGCTCTGTGTCTCAGAGATGAAAATGGGAAGACACAGAACAAACAATAATCTTGAGGACCGAGTAATACCTATTGTTATATTTGGAGTATGGGTTCTCAAGGCCATGGGGAAACAGACCCATGTGTATCCTAAGGAACCTAACCATCCAATTATACAAATTTAAGAATCATATGACCATAAGAATACAAACCCAAATTTATGGCATTCTAGTGTCCCACTCTTCATGGATGTGAATGTCATGATGTACGGGTGGGGTTTTATAGATTATCCCTTTTATAAAAGGGATCTGTAAGAGGATAAGTCTTGTATTGTATGGATTTAAAAAAGGCCTAATGGATGGATCATGTAATATGGATGGTATGGTGAACCATGGATGATTATTCGGGCTTTAAAGTAGGGAGAAACATTGGGGTTCGCGTAGGGGGTTCTCTTCATTAGTAGGACCTAGTAAATATGTGGAACATTTGGTGACCGAACTCATTGATGAATACCCTTGGGAGATACTTTTCTCAATCCTTCAATGGTCACCATACATGTTCCCAATGGTAAGTCAATTTGGACCATGTTTGATTAAGGGTACCTCACTCTAGTATTATTTGATTAAGATATGGAAAAATTCCACATGCATGCTTTGTTACATTTTAACCACAATAAGTCTTTAGATCTACTATACATTATTAATTCCCTTTTAATTAGGTGTTAGAAAACTACCTAGAAGGTTTTGGATTGATTTAGTGATGTGGTAGGGAAATTAAATTAGAAATTGGCCTTTGGGAATTTTTGTCCATCCAAATGAAGACCTCATGGGTCTATTTACAGGACAATATGGGTCCCTGGTAGAATATGTCCTTTTTTGGAGAAGTCACATCCATGTGTCATGCGTGGGGACCATTAACACCGATGGTGGTTTAGAATACTTGGATGAATATAATTTTATGGTCTTTATAATCCTTTTCCATTTCCATTTCATTATATATTTTGTTTAATGTATTTCTCATTTTTATATTTTTGTCCAAGTGTCAAAAAAGAGTGTTGAAAGAATCCCCCAATCAGGATGGGATCCAATAAAAATGGAGAGGCTCTAATCCAAATGAATTTTTATAAAAATTATGAATGGTACATGTAAGGTGTTCACAAAAGGATTGTATAATTGTTTTTTCTCATATATTCTTCAAATGAAGAGCACGTACACAAGTCACACATGGTATTATTTTTAGAGTGTAGTTTTCTCTTCTATAAATAGGTCCCTTATTTTTGGGAATAGCTATAATGACTCGGAGTTTTCAGGTCTCTCAATGCTATTACCCCATTTATATCCTCCATGTATGTTCTGTCACTAATGATATCATTCATGCATGAAAAATATGTATCTAGATGTCAGATGCTGAGGCATAGGTGAGTGTTCTATGTAGGGATCATGAATGATTCTCTTACATAAATAACATTCTTGAGTCAATTGAGTGAGCCACTTTCCTGAAATAATTCATTTTCTAAATTATTTTTTATTCTTAAAAATTTGAAAATGCAGAAATTAATTGGATTCTTTTCAATTAGTAAAAATGGTTCCTAGTATTATTGTGGGTTTTAATGAACAATAAAGAATAAATAATGATTGAATGATGATATATATGGGTAATGACTTAAATGATGTCTGTGACACAACTCATCATGATTTAATGGGGTAATTGCAAAAATATAACCATCGTTTTTGGGAGATCTACTATCATCAACATTATGTTCATGACCATCTGCAAGGGGTCATTACAGTAGATCGAAAAATATATTTCATGATCTCTTTGTTTCAAGGGAATATGAATTTCTCAACTGTCATCATTTATAACATGATTTCATTAAAAAATTTCAGGAAATAATCCACCAACTATTTTATGAATCACATATTGTGTACTCCAGATCCAAAACCAGAGATAGTTGAATTAAATTCACAAGTCAATTCATATATATTTCAGCATTCACAAACTTATCAATTGATGGTTTTTGAAAAATTTTGGGACATCTGCCCAAGAGGTCATGTTAATCCCACATAGAGGTTAGAATACTGGGTTCATCATGTCTATTAATATTTTAAAAAGGATATGGGAATCATTTGAATATATCAGGCTATTTAGGTGTGGGTTGCATATGTATATAAAAATGATGAGTTTGTTTTGAAGCTGCTGAGTTGTTAGAGGACACAAGAAAAAATAATTTTATATAACACATGGAGAAGGTGGTATTAGATTATGTGATGTTAAAAAGATCTATGTGGATGAAATATTTCAAGATATTTCTGATGATTTCAACCCACTAAGGGAAATATCGAGTGACACTGATAGTAATATAACATTAGCACGAGATCTGTTAAAAATATCTCATTACATTAAGAAGTTATACCCCTGAATAAATGGGAATATTCATGTGAATATGTGGATGGAAGTTTTGTTTGGGATGATTTTGGAAAGACCTTATTTTAAGAGTTCAATGATCTGTGAGAAAGTGGTGTAGTGAAGCTTACTTGGAACCTTCTGAATGATGTCAAAAATGCAGTGTTTAATAACTGTGGATATAAAATAAATCACAATGTTCCAACCAAGACACGTCTTATAGAATTTATGGAAATGTGGAATATTGTCTAATTTCTTCCTATCCATGATTAAAAGAATGTAAGAAGGCTAATAACATTCGAAGATGGAGGACAAAACATTTGGTGGTTTGACCACCCCTATATTGGAAAAAATTTGTAGGACCATGTTGAATTTTCAGGTAGTGAAGTAACCATTCAAAATATCAGATACATTCCATGTTTTTTGAGGATGGATAATGTCTCACTTCAAGACATACCCAATGAAAAGTCGAAACATAGATGTTGGGAGTGTGTGTAGGCCATGTATCTAGTTTTTATATGCTATTCCAACCCTGTCTTGGAATCCCCTAGAAAAAAAGGTTGAGTTTATTAATGGAAATCATCATCATTCTCTATGTGAATATTCCCATGGAATGTTTTATGGATGAAAATATGGCCACCATTGAGATAAGGTAATACAAGATATCATTTAGGAATATTGTGATAGTTAAAAGGATCAATGTTGAGATTATATGTGTTGTATATACTCCTTACTAATATGCACACCCGTTCAAGTGCCTACAGAAAATAATTATATCCCCTAGTGTACATCAGATATTAAAATAATCTGATTGTAGCTTGATTGATATAGCTACACATAGATGTGTATTTTATGGAGTAAATCTTCTGCCTATCTATCAAAAATTCAAATATTTGGTTACCTCCTTGTATATCAAGGCCTGGATTACATCATACCCCAATGGGGTAATAGACAATGGTGTTCCTTATGTTGGGATGAAGTGGTGGATATGGAAGGGTTCCCCTCATTTAGAAGGTAATTCATCTACTTCAGAGGAAACATATTCTATATTTGAGACAGAGGATGATGAGGTTATCATCTCATCAGAATGAACCCATGCAAGGTATAACCCACTGGACAGAATAAAAAGGGTCACACATGGTCAGGTTTTACTAAGGAGGTCTAGTCAGAACCTTCACGAGGAGTCTCAAGTTCAATTTTATCTTCATCCATCTGTGAAGGAAAGGGTTGGGAAGCCCATGAAATATAGGTCTTCTAGATCATTCCTATATAATACTAGAATTTATTTGGAATACATATTACTAATATTTTTCCCAACGTGGCGATACCTATTATCTAATGCTGAAATTATGTGGGAACGTCTATGTGAATGGTTTATGAATCCACTGATCTGAAACCTCATAGACTCTCCTGGTATTATCTCTAATGATAATCATGATTATGTGAATATTCATATCTGAGAGATAAATTCTATCATCTATGCATCTAGAAATTGGATCTCATCCAGAAGATGAGTGGAAGATATAATGAAACATTTCACTACTAAAGGGATCAATCATTCATCATTTGAAAAATGGCGTGACATTGTTGACCCTAAATACTTATTTTATCTCTTTATCATACTATATAAGGATTTGGATTTATATTTTATTCCATGATTCAATGCTAAAGGTGAATACTATATAAATTTTTATTAGGAAGAGGGAAAATAAACTAAGGCCCCATATCTACTGTATATCCCTAGTGGTACTCTGTTCAAGGTGAATAGGTCACCCCATGAATCAAGGGAGTTATCTCCAAGACAATTGTCTATGGAGAATGAGAAGCCGGTATAATTACCACATATAATACCAGTTTTTAAGGAGTTTTATATTATACCTCTTTTTTGGAAAATGAAGTAGAAAGAACATCGAAGGGTGAAATCCTTGGCTACACGCCTTACAAAAAGCGATAATTCTTATTGACATAATTAATTTCATCCTTATTCAGAATAACTATCTATGCACCCTTGAATTGTAGAACTCATTCCCATTATTCTCTAATTATGGTAATAGATTAATCTATAAGAACAAAGGACTTTCCTTTAGAAAAAGATCATATTTCTATTGGGGAAATGGATCCCAGAACTGATGTGGTGCTGAGGGAAGAGGCTAAACCATCTAATACAAGAAAAAACTTATATCACTATTATAGAGTGAGAAGTTGAATATGGTATTTCATAGGTATTTCATATGAAGTCACATGCTAATGAATAATTCACACTTCTATAATATTTCTTATTTATATCATGTGCGAGATAATCCTAAGAGGACTGATGCTGACCCTATGGTCGCCACAATTGATATTGGTCAGGGTCGCAAAATACTATAGGAGTGTCATGAACCAAATAATTTATGTGTTCCCACTGGTGAACATAACACATGTCATGGGATGTCAGTAGAAACCAAGATAAATATTTTAATTGCTTTTAATTAAATACTTGAACATATTAATATTACTTCTATTTATTAAGATTTTGGGTTACTATGTAAATCATCAAATGGGTGTGTGTCTTCATTTTCCACCCAAGAAACGTTTTATGTATTATTTATTATTCTTGATTGGTTGGACTGTGTATATCTATCCACGAAGAATGTTTTGGTGATAGTTCGTGGACCATAATTTAAAATACATTCCAATAACAGTACTGAGGGGTGGCCAGATTGGGAGGAATTTGGAAAGAAAATTATTCCTAAGACTTATATGTAAAATCCAAGTCATACACATCTGAGTTTCCCTCATCAAGAGGTTCTTGTTCGAATTGATGAAGCTATGAATACTGGGGAGGAATCTTCCTTGGTTTGTTGATCTGCTATAGGGTAAAGGCCACCAATTTTTTTGATTGTTCTCTATTCATTATATTATATTGAAGAATTAAATGTTTTTAATTAATCATTTATGGTTATCCACAAGTATGGATAGGTATATAGGTATATAATTTATATAATATTAACTAGCACTGGAAGGTGAGGTCGCCGCTATTCGGGAGGGGGATGACCAGAGAACATATATAAGTGCACTAATCCTGGAGTACATCTCTTAGTCCGAGAGAGACTCTAAAACAAATCCATAACATCAGAAAACACTCTGAATATCATGTTTCATTTCCTATAGGTAAATATGGATGATAATATATTAAACTCTCCATGAGGAACTTCCTTTATGAATCTAATGGTTTTGAGTTCTGTTTGGCATGATGGGATTTAGTTGGTTTCATTACGCTCTAATATAAGATTCTATGAAGGAGACTATAAATTTTTGGGAGTGAGAAATGAAGTATTAAAAACACATCATAAAGGAAGAACTTATCACCAAAAATGATGTCATTTGAGAGGCATTATATAAAAACCAGAAAATTATAACACAAAACTGGAGGAATTCATTAGAAAAATCAAGGGGAAAAATATTCAAGGTTTATGACATCATCAATAATTAACATTCACTCACAATGAACTCAATGAAATATTTTTTTATAAGGAGACTCCAAAATAGAAGGGTCAACTTCCATTTCATATATAATGAAATTGCTTCATCAGAATGCAGAGACTACAGCTGGTCGACTGCCTGAGCATTAACAAGAAGCTGATGGGGATCAAGTGGTTATTCTATAGATGAGGAGTAACATTGATGGAATACTATAATATATATATTAGATACATCATAATTATAATGTTATTATGGGATTTTAATTCCATTATAAATGGGAAAAAAATTCTTTCCAATAACCTATATCCTCAGGCATGATTCCCTCCTACTGTCATTATGTAATATTGAAACCATTTTTCATTGAAACATTTATTAACTCGTTATAACCATAGTGATAGAATAAGGAAATTCCCTAATTTTTTAGTAATACATTTGGATTAGTGAACATTGTTTTAATGTTTCTAGGTTCTTATTGAAACCCATAAAAACTTATGTCTTTTGATGTCATCGCCAAAAAATATTCTTATGCACAATATAAAGAAGTCATAGTTTGTATGAGTTGGCCTTTTCATGGTCCTACCCTTTTGTTTTTTAATACTAATATTCTTTATGTCTATTTATTTTCATCTATAGATTCTTTTTATACCATATAGTCTATAGATAAAGTGATCTAAGTCTCATCTTTATTCCATATTTAACATCATAGGTTCTAAATATGGCGAATACAACATATATTATCCTGGGATGCTTTAGGAAAAGAATGTCAAACAAAAAATTTGTATTTTTAGGTTAAAAATTATTGAATATAGAGATTTATATAATAACCCAAAAAACTCTTTCTTGTCATGCATGTTACAAAAATCATTAGAATCGTTAATTTGGAATCCTGAGACAAAAATTTTGAGGATTCCATTGGAAAAACATGGCATTCAAGGACATATAATGTCTCTCATGGGGATAGAGTTTCCATCGATTGATAAAAACTTTTAGAGAGATGTTTTATATACGGGAAACTAGGAATCATACAACATATTCAGATTGTTTCATCCTTAGGCTCACAGGCCCATTATGTTGGTTAATTATGCAAGGATAACAAGGTAACATACTGTATAGTCAAACAAAGGAGTTCTCATGAATTCTATCTGTCTATTGTTGATGACTAGAGGTTGTTTATGGAATGTCATATTTATCAAGACTGAAATATTGGTTTTTCAATGTGAAAATGCATGAGAATGAATGTAATATATATTTTTTCATTGGACATGAGTGGAAAACCAAACCTACATGAATTTTGTTTGTGAAGGAGGGTACATTTTGGTAGATAGTCAATGATAGTGGAGAACGTCCCTTTCTGACAAAGGGTAAATGAATCATGTAGTTTAATGACATGCAACTAGGCCATTGGTATTTTAGTTTAACATCTTATTCTAAATAATTTTTTATATGTAGATTAAATTCATACTATAACGACATTATTATATGAAATTTAATGTCGCGCGACAATGAAATTTTGTTGTATATTCATTTCAAGGGCATAGATCAATAAAATTATGATATGATGTTAAAATTTTTTCTGTAAGGATATCATAATTTTTATTTTAATGACATTCAACAAGGAAAATTGTTGTGTAGTTTAAATTCATGTAGAAAAGTCATTATGTTGTTCTGTTTAAAGTCATGCATTAAGAACATTATGATGTGTAGTTTAATGTCATGCCTCAAGGACATTATAGGGGCTATAATTTAATGTATTTATCTTAAACTGGAATTATATGGTTCTTTAATTTGTATTAATATGTTTGGAAATGTTATACAATACTCTGGAATTGATGGATCAAATCATAAGATTTGATTTGGGTATTTCCGGATCCAAATATTGGAATGGGAAAATGGGGCTACTAACATTAGAGAAGGTCTCGCTCAAAAATGTTGTTACCACTGAATGTAAAAATATTATTATGGATTTTTATGCAAGGATTGTTGGGGAACATAATGTATAGTTAATATTTTCATCCTTTGGCTGAAAAAACAATTATTGTGGAAAAATATGCATGACCTTATAGGCTGTGTACTTCATGGATAGGAAAATGAGCTCTCAATAATTCAAACATTATATCACTAAAACATGATGAATAAATATTTATATTCGATTCTCTAATATCACATAGTTTTTTTTGTAGATAAATTTTATTGATAACAGAAGGGGTATTTAATGCAATGACTTCTAAGGAATCAGAGGAATAGTATCTCTCTGAAGCACTAGTCCATACATAGGAAGTATGTTTCTTCAAGTATTAGGTTATATGACTAGGACCATAATATTATTGAAATGATTGATGTTTTATTGCAAATGGACCATGGTTATTGTAGTTTTCTTTGAAAAAAATGAAGTGTAATATTTATTCCATTGCCTTAGATAATTTTAGCTCGGTAAATGGGATTTGGGGAAAATATGCAAGGGATGACCACTTACATTGAATAGTGGGTTCCATCATACAGTCATTAGTGATTAATGTTACATAATAGGCTTCTCACAAGAGAAAAATTTCATATATTAGGAAAAACCTTTATGGGAAATATTTTATCAATGTCCAACTATGTAACATATGAAATATCCAAATAGGGTCATACTTTGGCTGACCAGCCAATTAGGGGGTAAACATATGTAAGGCCATCTGGGTTGCATACTGCCGAGTAAGGAAAAGGATGTATCGAATATCAATCACCATTCCAAAAATATTTGTGAACTGATAATGAATATATGAAAGTATTAAATAGTATGATTATGAAATCATAATGGTTAATTATCCAATTCACAAACAAATAATTTGACCTGATATTGTCCATGATTATAAAATAAAATTAAAATAGATGACTCATTTGTCAACGGGGAATTTATCCTATTTAATTTATGGATCAATATTTAGAGGGCCCAAAATAAAATCACTTACATGGATTTTTGTTTGGGTGTAAGGTATGGGGAATTTTTATTTACCCAATGTTTAGGATAATGGGTTAAGACCTCGTATTTATTACATATCACAATGGGATAAGAATGAAGTTTTATGTAGTTCTCTGGGTACCCTATAGTTTAATGACATGCTGGAAGGATATTAGCCATATAGTTTAATGTAATGAGGTAAGGAAAAAGGTGTCTGAAATTGAAGAGAAATTGGATAATGTGGATGAACCAGAGCATAGGGCTCAAGCGACACTATGTATCTTATTATAGCAATAATCAATCCATGATTAGTTATAACATATATGATTTCACTCATAATTTAAGAAATTGTGTTAGATCTCCTCATGTATATCTAACTCATACATGGGATAGTGGATACCTTTCCATGGTCTTCTATGGTTAGGATTAGGATTACTGATCTAAACGTAAATACATATCTCATAAGTGTGGGAATCAAGCAATACGCAGTTCTTCAACATCATTATAGTTTAATGTTTTGTATAAAGGAAGTCTAGTTTTCCTTTTAAGGTCATACATCTAGGTCCTTGATATCCCAAATGTGAATAGATACACCATATTTATATATATAACTGCATTTCCAATCTCTTCTTCCAACATGAGTTATGATTGTTGTGAGTAAAAAGGAGTTTTAAAATTTTCTTCAATGGTAAAATAGATAACAGAAGTGTAGAATATGTAAATTATACTTTTGTAGTTGATGGGCTAGGATATAGAATCCATGAATCATTTTGTTTCTCATCGGGTTTACTATTAAGTTGTACAATGTTCTTGAACTCCTGATCTGTTTAACCCCATGTCTTATGAACAAAGATGAACTGACATGAAAGGATGGAAATGTTGTGGCTAAACCATGCTATAAGACCCAGATGTCACTATGTATCATAAATGGGAAACAATCTATCCATACATATTTCTTGACAATTTTTCTGAATATCAAAATAGATTTGATGTGGGGAAAAGGGGAACTTTGATAATTTCTGTATTAATGATTTGGTCTAAATCACGATGTCTATGTATCATCATGCATCTCATTTTAATAGCGATCAGTCCATAAGTCTTGGAATGGATCCCTATGAAGATTTGATTATTTCATGTTGAAATGAAATGTGGGGTTGCTTTTCTAAAATTGTTGCTTGAAAAGGGATTATAGATTCGTGTGTCACCACGTATCTCATTGGAATGAGAATCAAGAAACATGTAGTTTTAATAAAAGGATCCCTTATGATGTGGGAAAATGGGATTTAAATTATTTATTGATTAATTTTTGTTCCCAAAAACATTACGCTAGGTATCACCAACCATTTCATTATAATTATAATAAAACATTGTATTCTAGAAACGTATCATGTGTAGGTATTCTTTGAAATTTGAAAAAGAATAAATGTTTTTGTGGTTATATTTGTACCTGAGATGAGAGAGTTTGGTGTCCCTGTATATCTCATTGGAATTAAAATCAAGTCACATGTAGTTCCTAGATAGATCATGTAGTTTACAATCATGTGATGAGGATGTTAAAATATGGGGACTTATAACATCAAAAGGCTAATGATTTCAACAATAGAATGGAAATTATGTAAGTGGGGGTTTTTGCACCTGGGTAGCTCATATTTCACCCTCAAACATGGCCAAAGGGTATCTAAACCCACATAGGGGTTAGAGAGATTTAATTGGTACCTATTATGATAATGTGACATAATTTTAAATAACCACGATGGAATAATGAATAGTGATATGCCAATTATTTGTTATGGTCGAATGAAAAAGATGTTAGTCATTCCATTTATTATCATACGGTAAGAAAAATAGGTGCCTTGTAGTTTACGGCCATGCTACAAGTGAATTATTTCGTTAATATTAAGGCAATGAAACATCTTGCTTCTTGGACGAAGGTTGTGTAATTACCAAAAACATTTTTTAGGAACCTTTAATTTATTGGGGTTGTATTGAGTTCTTCATTTACATATAATAAAAAGTAATCTATAATATATTGGACCTTATGTACGGAGAACCCCTGCCCCCACCACACACACACATTGTCTCAATATTCGGAGGATTAAATCCTTGTATAATTGGATTATGAAGGACAAAAACCCACTCTTATTCGTGGAATAAGCTATTGTGGACTTTCTTGTTAATGGCCTATACTACATGGTTCTGATATACATCCACGTGTTTCAATGAATGAAATAGTTTTCCATACAGTCACTCTAATTCACACAATCATTTTTGAGAATATTCATCTATTGATAGATATTCACAACTGTCATTATGGATTGATGGAAACTGAGCTTTAATGGAAAAGACAAATTATTTCTATACACCAACAAGTACGGAGTTGTCTATGATGTGGTTCAGGATGTATTATGGTATGCACATAAGGCGTGTAAGAGATTATTAGTGAAATATTACATATACTTATACAAATTACTATATAGTATTTTAAATGGGGTCTTATGAAAGGCCTCGATCTGTCCGATATCCACTATATGATAGCAAGACGAACGGTTGGTTTTTATATCATACTTCTAATATAGCTTTTCAACCTCACCAGAACCTAAATTGGTGCCATTTATAGTTAATATGGTATGAGGGATAAAAAATCCATAGAATATGAATGCTTTGACAATGCTAACAAGGATTTTCACTCTAACATGATTTGGGGGTATTGTATCAGAATATTTGGAGAATAAATCAATAGATGTAAGGATTTACTTGATATTTGAAGACATATTTATAAGATATTGTCCATCAACATTCATTCCATATGTTGGTAATGGTCATAAGTATTAGGAATTATTTATCAACTATAAGGGTTGATGGATAATGTAATCATGCACTTGGTTGAATGAAATTTCTTATTGAACACTTTTAATTCCTTTGGAATCAATGACCAAAAGTTTCAAAAACATCATATTTGATCTTAAATAATATGCCCTGATTTTTGGGAACTAAAGTATCCCACAAGTTATACTTCCAAAATATCCAAAATCACTTCTCCATTGACAGATCTGACATGGAATCCACCAAAGCCTCTGTTGTAGAGGATTTTCTGGTAATTGGTCCATCATAAAGAGTGAAACTGGTTGCTCATCGCTAGATCATATCTATTTAAACTATATTTAGTGTGATCACCCCTTTATGATGATATAAAATTATAGGAATCATCCATCATGAGGTAGGAAAATATGGATAATGTTTGGGACTGATTTCTTTGATCTATTCTGTTCTGATCTAAACTAAAGGTGAGAGCATTCAGCGGTGGGTAATACTAATGATTATTTCATCCAGCTTTGGATGTACCAATGTTTTATATGAATTTGATAATATATCATCCTAGTAATTATGTGATCATGTTATGTAGGTAAATGTTGGATCTCTAGAGAATTTTTCCATTATACATCATACATAGTCAAAAAGAAAAATTAGCTCATCTTTCCTGATGTAATATTCACCATTAATAATCTGGATTACAATATCTTAGACTCCTTGAACTTCCAAGTATCTCACCAATATGTGAAATTCCCATTATAGGCTTTTTATTAGAGAAAAATATTCTATCTCATTTGGTGGTACCACCGTCTGATAACAGGTATTTTTATTTCAACACTTCCTTCTATATGGAGATAAACACAATCCCAAAATCTAATTTGTTGGCTATAAGGTATCCCATTCTATTTATTGATGTGATCATCGATTTATCATCAAAATAAATTTATAGTATTTGGGAACCATTTAGAAAATATAATATATATTCATTAGGAAACTTGGTAAATAATGGTTCCACATCTTTATATGGGTTTTGAAGTAAAAATTCACCAATGCCTATCCATTCACTAATTTATATGGTGGAAAACTTTATTTCTAACTACTATAGAATAATATACCATTGTGCTAGATTTCCAATCAGCATAAAATGACTAAGTATAAAATTGTGTGTCATATTGAGAGGTACCAATTGGATATCATGGTGCTTTTGGTAGTTCCTCAACATCTGAACAACAAATATTAATGCCCAAAAAATGTTCTCAATACCTAGATAATGAGTCTCATCATAAATAATTATATGAATGAGATATTAATTTTTTTCTATTACTAGAATAATTATTTACTATGACTAAGGAAACTAGTTATCACTATAGTGTTGTAACATACATAATAACTGTATTTTATAAAATAGGTGGCCTCAATACTAATGGGCTCAATGGGTATTTTTTGAGGGTGTCAAATGCATCTTGAAAAATATTTTTCGATTGATATGTTACCCCTACTTCATAAATTTGTATAATGGTAAACAATTACATGTGTGGTTGGCTATGAATCACTGGGTTTAGGACATGCTTCCCTGAAGTGTTCTTAGTTCCTTGATGTTTTGGGGTGGTGACATGACATGAATACATTTATTATTTTCAGGATCAACAACGATGCCACAATTCTGTATAAAAAATCCACGATTTTTTTTGCGGTAACCCTGAAATCATATTTCAAGGGTTTCATCATCATTCTATTCAATTAAATCATATTAATGATTTTTTATAGTTTAGAAAAGTGGTAAGAATTCTATATATAATTTTCTACTAAATTATAAATAAATAATTTAACAAAAATATCATGGAATGGTTCGAATATGCGAAACATTGCACATTATAATGTGTCCCAAACATTAATCAAGTCAAATGGCATTAACTTATTGACGAATACTCCTTATGGGGTTCTAGAATCTGTGGGTTATTAATATTCTTGTTCAATAAAAAATTTGATTGTACTATTAAAAGCCATCTATAAAGGAGGGGTCTGGAAAATAGATGTTGAATCAATTAGGAGTTCTTTGATTGGAACCTAAAAATAATCATTGAGATAATTCAAGTTCATATATCATAAATTGTTGAAAACTGTCATATTACCATGCTTCTTATTCATAAGAACAATGTTTGATATTCATTTTGGGTACTTTACTTCGTGGATAAAAGCATATTTAATGATTTAGTCCACTACAACTTGAATTCTGGATGGATTAGTTGGCTACATCCACCTTACTACTGTCTTATATACCCAATGAATATTCTGAAAACCCAAGTGATGGGTGGCCGCATCGGGGTCATGTTCAGGAATCCCTATTTTTTTTCATGAAAACACATCTCAGTTATACTTTTGAGAGGGGATTTATAACTCATATATATTGGGATTCATGGTCACACTTATCACATTGGAGTGTGTATCATCATTCAACCCAGATTTATCTCTCTTGGTTCATGTATTATGGTAGAGACACCTTCATAAAATGTAGTAGGTGTGTCCATGAGATCTTCTACTTATTACTTTTACAGGTTCTCTTCTCAATACCCTTCTTCTTGGGGAGGAGATTAGATAACAAGTTTCTTATAGAGAGGATTTGAGCCTCCATTTGGGCATCCAAGTGATGGATTAATTATTTCGGGATCTCAAGCTGGAATGATGCCTTCATAGAGTACTTAAGAAAAAATAAGGGACTAAGAATGAGTCACATCACTTTATAATGTAGTCATGATGGATTCTAATAGACCAAAAAATAGATGATGGATTAGCTGGATATCATGGGATGGAATAAAAATATTTTCATTCAAGATTTCACCATCAGTATGGGAGTTGATAAATTCTTTAGCACCATCGGAAAAAAATTTGTAATTGAAATCACAAAATATACCGAATTATTTTTTGAATTCAGTACCACCCCTTAAATTTTATTAATAGGATGAACATAATCTTTCGCGAGTTTCTTGAAATTGATAACTAGAATAATCTTCAATCCATTTGGGTCACTGATTCAGGAAACATCATTACCAATTCAATGTTTTTCTCCATTATGAGAGAATCTTGTATTGATGTATTATGTCTCTCAGGATATTAATGAGGCCATGTCATAATAAAATTTCCCAATTTTACCATTTATATAATATATGGGACATTGGTGCAATGAATAAGGAATGAGTTCATGTTGACATAGATATGGTATTCCTATAAGAACATTTAATGATTTATCATATCGAACAACGGTGAATTATGAGTCAGAAACAAGATCCTTGAATAGATTGTTGTGTGTGATCTAACCGAAATGGTCTTTCTCATTATTATCATAACCCTTTAAAATCTGTCTAGATGGAGACAATTGAGATTCATTGAGACCTAGATGATTAATTGTTTGTATTGAGATGAATTTCACACTTGAGCCATTATCAATGTAGGATCATCAAATATCAATGTCATTTAACCTTCTTGATATATATAGGTGTATGAAATAGACTTGTGTATCAAAATCCTTTTCCTCGTAAATGAAGGATATGAACAAATGGTATTCTATAAGATCATTCTCAGAATGAATAATGTTAGTAGAAACATCCTCAACTTCAAACATGTGTGGACTCGATAATTCATCAATTATTTATTCTCTTAGGTCGTTTTACATTCATACTAGATCTATGATTGATAAAATAGATAACACATTGGATAATTACATCAAAACAATATTTTTTTTGTTGAAATTAATGTTTTTAAAATATTAATATGTTCTTTTGAAAACATTTTTGTTGCTGATTTCCATGATATTGATGGGTCATCCATTGGGGTTGAAGCTAAAAGCCTGCCAGATCATGGATGATTAAGATGAATGGGTTTGCCCACTCATCGAGGATATGATGACGTATCATCTAACCAGACATTCAATAAGATCTTGTCATTTCGAACACCATCATGCGTGTAAAAATTAGTCCCATGGTCATGTTGATCTCACTAGAGTGCTTTCATAGGAGATTCAACTATGTAGATAGATCGAGTAGTGGGTTTTTTGATGTAGTGGCTCTTGAATGAACACATATTTTCATGTATCCTCAAACATGATGAACTCTTCCCCCAATTTCCCAATAAATTGTAATAAAATAAGGTTCAAAATCAGAATAATAATGTGCAAAGGGACCTTTTTAGCGAATAACATTAAAATAATTGAATAGAAACTCCCCGTTTGAGGATGAATTTTCCTAATGATTCAACTCATATTGTACCATTAGTGGGTTCATTACATGTTTCATCATTAATATATGTATGATGTTCTATATGGACATGTAAAGCCTTACACAAGACACAAACTCATATTTTTCTATTTTTTTTATCTATCAATCCATTTTTCTTTTATGACGATTGTCCTCCAGAGTAATTCTTTTTAGATGAATCCAAAAATATTGTAGCAAAAGGGGTCATGTTCATAGTTGGCTGTTTCAACTGCTCTTGGAGAATATCATGATTCCATTTGATCATCTTAATAAATTTCTAGTCATCAACAATTTCTGAACTCATTCCATTAACATCCTTCCATAAGCATCCCTCTTCCAAATTGATAGTAGAAACACATTATACCTGGGATATAATTTTTTTTTATTTTCACATTCTTAGATTCCACCATCTTTGGTACAAGGTTATTGAAAGAAAAATGATCCAAAATGGGGTTCCTTAACATTTCATGGATGGATATATAGTTAGAAAGATACTTTTCACCTTCTTTGTCGGGCTTACCAGACATTGGAAAATGAACATTGTTGTCTTCCAATGATGAGATGAAGTTACTAGGTACATGGTCATTTTGAATGGAATAGACCATGATTTTCATATCCTCAAATAATTTCTACATCTAGTATCTTTAAGGAATTTCAATAGGAGTTGGTTCCGGGGCAGTATTATGTGTAACTATAACAACCTATTCTTTTCACGTTCTCCTTCCAAGAGTTGATGGAATCACTCGAGACTGGGCTTCAATCTCTGTGATGAAATTATTCACCATTTGTCCAATTGTAGAAATTTACTGAATCCCTCTGGTATATTTTATAGTGATCAATTGTGTACACAACTTATCATATAGATTTTATACATAGAGAGGAAGAAACTATTCTTCAAGTATTGTCACATTAAGGAGTATGTCAATCCATTCCACCGAGTAATGAAATCTAAGACTCATTAATTCTCCCTTTGTTTGAAGTTCACGGTATTGAAGACTATTTTATTCCCTATAATTGTTCTAAAATAGAAGATGACCTTTTTAAGTTGGTCTTCTCATATAGTGATTGTTCAAAACTACATGCTCATTTTCGAAAAAATGGTTGTCACCTGTAATAATTTCATGATGCATCTACATTTCACTACATCATGTTTTTTAGTGCTACCAAGTATGGGATCAAAATTAAATATGGAGTTCATCAAATGATTCCATGCATGTCCTAATCCATTAATTATTGGATTTATATAATTATAAATGTTTGTTATGGGACATTAATCATCCAACCGTTCAAGGTATTCCTTCTTTTCTAATTATACCAGGGTGTGTTGTTAATCCATGGATTCCAATAAAGGCTTCAGTGATTCCTCAGTGTTCATAATCATATGTCGAATGATTTTCTACTTTAGTCCCTGAGAAGTTACAAAAGCTAGATATAGAATGGGTATAGTGGATAGATCTGGAATAGGTGTGGTGGTGTAGGACCACTAATTGCAGTATTGCTAGTTGTTGTCGTGGGTATCCCATAGTGGCAGACCTGTAATGATGGGAATAACCCTACATAGGTTGTGAACCAAAATGAGTGAATTATTGATCTACTATTATGGGATCCTAGTATATTGGTTGTTGATATCCCACATTGAGTGGATGTTCCCTATCTCCTTAATTTATTGTTTCAATCCATCTTTTTTGTGGTGTGACAACTAGAAGTTCTAGTTGAAGGTCTACATTCAGAGCATATCTAGAAAGAAGGCTGCATCGAAGTAACTCTATATTGAGTCTTTTCAACTATCTCACATCCTCCTCTTATAGGAAATATTTTTCTTCTATAGAAATGTATTAACCATTTCTATGGGGAAGGTGAGACATAGTATGAATCTTACCATTTCCCATATTATGTTCTTCTAAAGGATGTAGTGGTGGATTAATCAAGAGAATTCCAGGATTCTGGTTAATTATCTAGTTTTAGGTATGTATTCCTTCATAATTCACATTAGTGTGAACCACATTATGGACCAGAAACTCATCCTCTGACTCCACTATCACCTCTTAATTGGACTCATGTTCTAGAGGGTATTCAAGATAGTGGTAATGATATTCGCATATGTGTAATGAATTAGATTCATTTTATCAGTATAATTACAATATAACAGAATTCTTCTCCCTCCAAGAGAACTTTTCATCTTCTTTGTTGATTCCTTAGGAGTTCATTTGTTGACAGTAACCCAATGGAAATTTCTTGAGTATTTAGTCAAGCATATTCCAAGTGAATGTATCAGATCAAAGGATAGGAAAAATAGTGAGGATTCACTCAATGGACTCTTCCTTAATCAGAATGAAATTGATTCCTACTATGGAGAGTATCATTGAAGTGATGATTCACCATCCTTGAGGGCAAGGGATATATATGTTTTTCTTTCAAAATCCTTTGGTCTTTATTAGAATACCTTGACTGTTGGGATAAAAAAACTCCTCATCTTGCATTCTGTGGTTTCCACTGAACTGTTCTATCTAGTATCACTACAATTCCTCTTCTGATTTTATTTATTTTGGTATGAACATGGTTTGGGTGAATTATTCGACAGACACATAAAATCAAACTGTTAGGAATACTATAGTCATATTTAAAATATTTTCAATATCTGACAAAAGACATACTCTAATTAGGATATTTGCTCAATATTCTAATTAACTTGATGAACTTGTATATCAAACACATGTTTTATTCTATCATTCCAATAGTGAGATTCATTCTAAGCCTATTATTATTGACAATATATTCAGTCATGATCAAATTTAATTATTTTTACATATCCTAGAATAATAAAATTTCATGACTTTATCGTTGATGGATTTAGATGGATGGAGTGAATGGTGAAATGTATCACTCGACGTGCACCCCATCGTATGAAATGAAAACAAAATAGGGTATTCACAATCATCATTTTCAACCTCCTCAATGCATCGAAGAATGTTAAATAATGCTATAATTTTTTGTTCTTCTTATTTGGGATTCATGAATCCAAGAAATATTCAAAATAAATTTGGTTATGCAACCATTGAATCACCAGGAATTGAGTTTGATACTGTTTATTAGGTAATACTTTTAATATTAGATGATGATTAGATTTACATATGCTGAAATAGATTTAGTTCATACAATCTCCCTCCAGCACCTTTGGAATACTGTATTGAGAGGTGTCGTGAGGCTAAAACATGATTGGTATGTCATTTTAGTGGGTTTTTTCCTCATGATTAGTATATCTTCATCATCATTCACTAGATATTCAATGACCTGATTTGAAAATAGAGGACGCTTCCTATTTTTTATCTAAATAAATTGGATTTGTTGGTAGTTACTCTTCTAAATTTGTATGATGGTGACTCATGGGAGGTACATATAATGACGTTCTCCTTGTGTTGTCATTTAGTTGAGAAATTATTTCACCAGTTAGTGACAAGGAATCATACATGATTGACAATTTATTTTCATTTTCCTCACAATAATATGGTTTTATCATCTGTACATTTCCCATTATTGAATTCTATCGAAAAAATGAATCGTTAATGTGGATAAAACGTTTGCTTAGAATTATATCATGGGGATGAACACCATGGTATATTAAAGAAATGTAAATACCCATATACTACTTAAAAATATTTCCTCATTAAGGGTTTTCATGTCCCCCATCATGATATAGGCTATAGAGATAAACTAAATTTATACCATGCAGTATGAAATCATGGTGTAGTGTCTAATTTGGACCTTCATGATTACTTTTAATTCTACCATAATTTAGTAAAATAAAGGGATGACTTTGTTCTAGGATAGATAAACATATGAGTGCTTTAATAACTCCAACATTAAAAAAATTTGGATCATAAATTAGACCACTATTTTATAATTTTGATTGATGAGGCTTCTCCATTGATGAATTCTTACAAGTGTTTGTGGCCACATGCTTTGTGATGTGGTTTTCATGTGTAGGTTTTTGTGTCATCTTTAGAGTAACATTTGGAATAGGTCGATTAACATTGATTGGAGTGGGCGTATATTCAATATTTGGTTGTCCATATATTAGGGAGTATTTTATAGAATAACCCTCTTAGATAAGAGAATAATTGTGTGTCTACTCTGGAGTGTTTTTCTTATAATCTACCTTAATTGTGATGACAAAATTATGTGTTCATCCCTCAGTTACTATTATCATTTCCGTAATGATATCCTAGTATGTATATAGGATTTGGTCGATGATTTTCATATTTCACCTCACCATTGAAACATTATTCATGGTGACTTCAGAGGATTGAATGGGGATACATGTCCACTACACATCTATAGTATGTGTATGTTTCTTCTCATGTCCTCCAATTCCTATTAGTGGATGTTAATAGTTATCATGTGTAGGATCTAAGAGTTGATTCTTACCCATTATTTTATGTATGACGTTCTTTCATACTTATATAGTTTTAAAAAGATGGGTTTTCTAGTAGGCTTGATGGGTGTAACCAAACGTATTTCCCTTCTCAGTAGTTTTCATCATGCATGAATTTATGTATTCCTTGAATTACTCTAGATGGGTCAGATGTATATCAAAATGAAGGTATATGTCTGTATGTGTATGCTCACTATTTTCCTAAAAATTTGGTTTTTTGGTTTCTTCGGAGGGGAAATGTTGTGAACCTGCTCCCTGATGACTGGTATTTTTTCATGGTGGGAAGTCTTGTGTGAACGAGATTGAAGGACTTGGTTCAATTTACTTATGAAAATACCCTCATCAAAATGAGGGTTAACTATCGGGTAGCATTTTTAATAGAGAATGCTGGAAGGATCCCTTGATAAAGACACTTCCATCTCATTGATGACGACATATGTGTCCTATTCTTCGACCTACCTAATATATGAAAGGAACATGTTATTGTGTATTATGGATATGTTCATGGAATAGTTGAAGACTACATTTAACAGAATCTACATGAGGACCACCAATAATAATTAATCTGATGATTAGGTGTGCTTCAATGATTTCAGGGCCTATCAGGTGGCTTCAAAGGTCGAGATCATACCATTTTTCGGTACTCCTAGACCAAGGAGTTTGAGACATAGTGTTGACGATTCAGTCTTGGTGATGACATACTTTGATCTGGAGAGGATCTAGCTTGAATATAATCTAGGTAATTCATTGGTGAAAACATTAAGGAGGCTATCAGATCAACGAGATTTGTAAAAAGGTGTTCCTATAATCAAACCTATGTGACAAAAAAATTTCAAAATAGCATCTCGAATACATGTGTTATTGATTTTCTTCATTGTAACTACTTCCTTTTGGGGTGGGAGGGGCCTAATAAGTAATTTATATCATTGTCTCGGATATGGATTTACATCATCATCGCCAATTCAATTTCCAAAAGGTATTGGCTTTCCTTGAGGAATGAAATGTTCTGACAAGGACCGGTATGTGAATCCATTTATCATATGAAATTGATGTAACATTTAATTCATTCACACCAAGTTTATTATTTTTGTTTATGAAGGAAATTTATTTTTCGTAATTAATGAAATTTTTCGATGAGTAATGGTCAGTACGTCGCTCATATCTTCTAAAATTGATGT
This sequence comes from Viscum album, assembly GCA_963277665.1. NCBI lineage: Eukaryota > Viridiplantae > Streptophyta > Magnoliopsida > Santalales > Viscaceae > Viscum > Viscum album. The sequence continues at coordinate 1,235,341,841 of OY728130.1, read as the reverse complement.
CAAATTTAATTCATTCAATTCGGGTTCACTATTCCCCAGAACAAATTTTGCACCCCAAGATGGTTTTCTATTTAAGAATGGTTTATAATAGGTTTATTTGTGTAATTGGAAACACACAATGGATATATATCCATGTGGACCATCTTTCCAAATGTATGTTTTCATTAATGATTTTTACGTACAATTATTATGAACTCACATTGGTTGAATGGAAGGGATGTCAGTATCAAAAAACCCATTTAGGTCGAATTATTTCTTACACTATGACAATCTTATAGATTTATGATATATTCATTAACCCTTAATAGGATCACAATAATGATGTGGGTCATCCCAAGTGGAAATTAATTATTATCATGTATGAAATTTAGAATCATATGTATGTATCTGAGGTTCTTCATTAGTGGTGATTTTTGTATTAATCTGAGCTTCTCATTTAATGGTATACTTTTATGTACTACTTATCGATTCGTTGGTCATTATTATGATGATGCTTGTTCTATCACCACAAAGTCAGAAAATATAGAGTTTATTCTCATCTAGGGAGATGAAAGTCACTCTATAGTTTATTGTCATTCATGGAGATAGAATTCACTCTATAGTTTATCATCCTAGTAGCTGAGATTTGTTTTGTTGTTTGGAACTAACCCATAGATGGGATTCATACTTATGCTTGTGAAAGGAATCATAATATATATATATTGGTGCTTCTTAATTAGGGACATCATACCTTTTAAGGTTATATGATGAGGACCCAACTGTAAAGTTTAACATCATGTAAAATGGGCGTCTAAGAGGAATGTGCCTAGTCAAAGATTGGAATGGGACTTATGCTAAATAAAACCAAGGAACATGGATGGGATATGAGTTTCCAAGTAAAATTAGACCCTTATCTGAATATGGAACAAAAATATATGGTTGATTTAATAGTAGTATTTGAACTATAGGGTGATTCTTACAAAATCCATTTAGATGGGAACCAATTCCAATGATGTTCGGTGAGTCAAGCTAAGGAGTATAAATTATTAGAGGTTTAAGATGGGGCTAAATCCTAATGAGGATACCCTATGAATGTTCCAAGAAGTGATGTTTTGTTGTGTGGTGATTTTTTGGATTTTCTATGTATTATACCTAAGGAGGAGGCCTATATGATGAATTCGGTGGATTATTCGTAAGTATGATGTCATGATTAATTGGAGGACACTATTAGGACTATCTTATAATGAGGAAGACCAATTATTTAAGGTCTTCGATAAGAATCCTATGTAATTTTTTAGAGTATTAATCATATCTCTTATAGTTAAATCATTTAGGTGAATTGTATAGGTTTCGTGATCATCACTATCCTTTAATCCTTCTTGATTCATGCTTTCTATGAGAAATAACAGGTAACAGAAGATTCAAAAAACCATACACTTTTTCTTCTCCACTACTGTAAGAGGCTGGGGATATAGAGCATCTGTATCTCCACATTACATTGGATGTGAGTCCAATGTGGGTAAGGAAAAATGTTGAAGGATTCATAGGTATATAGGAACAACTTTGTAAGGTCCTTGTGAAATTATAAGGGCTTACTCTATAGTGGATTACCTAAAATTGGTACCATTGTGGGATGAGGATCAAATAAATTGTTGATTGGAAAAGAAATCATGATCCTTACCCTCCTTTTGAAGAATTGGAGGCTCCAGTTTTCATGGAAGAAAAGGGGTGGACATGGTCCGAACCCAAATATCCATGACCTGGAACTCCCAAAAACATTTATTGGGGTAAGTGTCCTCATGAATGCGGGGATAAAAACCCACATATACCCTAAAGACTTTGATCATCCAACAAGACTTGTGCATGAAACATCTAATCATAGGAATACAAAACCAAATTGAGGGAGTGATAGTGTTCCATTATTCACGGATGTAAAAGTCCAGAGGACTAGGTGTATTGTTTGAGTTGATCCCTATCCCATAGTGGAGCTGAAAGAGGGGAGGGTCTTCCATGGAAGGATTTAAAAAGGGATACAATGGATGGATCGTGTGGAAGGTAAGGTAGGGAAAACCAAGGAGTCTTTCACATGATGATATTAAAGGTTTACCAAGGAGTCTCTCATAGGGAGTGGTCTGTAGAGGTAGTGCTGGGAAAATAGGTAACACCATATGTAATGGTCCACTAGGGAAACTACTCATGGGAAATACTTTTCTAATGAATTCAAGGCTCTCTATAGGTGTTCCTGAATTTATATCCCATATGTCCCTATTTGAGTAAGTGTACCTTATTCTATTCTTTATTATTTAAGGGTCGATAGAATTTATCATGAAGGTGTTGGTAATTTTAAACCCTAAGGGGACTTTAGTTCCAATATAATGCCTTTATTTCCCACTTAATTTAGTGTAATAAAATTACCTAGATGTTTTAAGAAGGCTTGAAAAAAGGACTAGGTTTTCAGAGCTTTAGTTATCCTCAGAGAATTTTTATCTATCGAAATGAAGACCCCATGGGTCAATTTATATGAAAATACGGGGCCCTTGGTGAATGTTTCCATTTGCATAGGTGTCGCACATAGATACATTGTGTGCCTATGGTGGTTGGGAATACTTGGATGAACGAAATTTGGAGACTATAGCAACCCTTTAACATTTCCATTTCATTCCTATTATTCACAATAAACTAGTTCTTTTTCCTTCAATTTTCCCCACAAGACATTGTAGTGTCTCAAAAATTTTGAAACATTTTTTTTTGGATAATTTGTAATATGGGATCTGATTACCTCTGATGTTCATCATCCTACGTTTCATCATTGAGTGGTATGTAAATAAATAATATCATTTTTGATATTAATTTAACTAGGTACGTAATATTATAAATTATTTTAAGGGTTTATGGAATCTAATCTATTATTAAACCTTGACCACTATCTGGGAAGAATGAGAGGTTTGTATTTGTGAGAATTGTAGTTCATTTTGGCATAATATAAGTATGATAGACATGCATAAAGTGGGAGTCACATATTTGGAACAATCTTGTTGTGCCCTGACCTGATTACATCTCATTTCATGTTTGTGATGGATTATGTTCATAATGTATGTGAGCCATGATTTTTAGATGAAAGAATCATTAGGTCGATATAAATGGTAGATGAAGAAGGTGACACATGGAGATGGTAGTCCTGAATTCGGCATGCATCAATGACATGTGGTATGTAATTTTTAATAATAAATTATAAAAAACAAAATTTTAAATGATTATTTTATACATTTGTAGTCATTCAAACAAACATTTATTATGGTGTTAGATGTTTATAATTGTATTGAAATCAATACTATCAATGGAGTGATTAAATGTGGCTTTCAGTGTCATAATTTATTCAATATCTTTTTGGGTACTAAAAATAATTGTAAATAATAATTTTTTAGTTTTAGTTTTTAATTTTAAAAAAATTCAAATGAGGATACAAAATATCAATCAAAGGATGAGTGTCACCCTACCACCATAAATATGTGTACTTGTGTAGCAGGATTTGTTGATGCACAATGGATGCAAGCAAATCAGTATACCTTGGAGAATGGAGAGTTATTGGTATCAGTTCTCGATTGATGTTTGTGGTTAGTTATGTTATTTTTGTGATATAATTGTCTAGATCAAGGGGAGCTCATATATATTAATAATCATTATATATATATTATGAAGTTCAGGTGAAAACTCATGATTACAGTATAGTTACAATGTGGTGGGAGAAGGAAGACCTTTGTCGATAGTTGCTGCAACCCCAGAAGGACATGAATCTATATTAGTAGAAGCATCACGAGACGATGATGGAAAACATGCGATGCCTAACTCAATGTTTTGGGATGATGTTGTATCAAAAAACTCTTCTAGATGATCATACCCATTAGTGATTTAGGTATTTTTTGTCACAATTATTTTGATAAACATTTTAATGAACATATTTTTTCTAATAGTTTTATTAATTCATATATTTAAAAATCCATATAACATGTTTTAAAATTAAAATGAATAATTTTTATTTTTATTTTTTTAGTTTTTTATTATTTTATTATATTTAATATTTTTTTCATATTTTTATACTTTACAGTTTCTCATAATTTTTAATTATTATCATTTTACATTTATATAAATGTATGACTCGCCAATCACAAATTATAATTTTTTATGGATGAATATTATAATAATTAAAAACCTTTTTCGATATATCCGAAATGATTATTTGTAATGCTCTTTTCTATAGTGGATCATTTGCAACAAGGCCACCTTGAAAATTTATATTTCTCACGGGATCATGCCGTAAATGACATGTCACAAAATAATTATTTTTTAATTTGTGATAAATATTTTGAATTATAAGGAAAATTTAGGATTACCAAATACTAGCTCTATTTCCCTTATATCTAATAGAATAGTAATGGTATGTATAAAATTTACTTCGTAAGATAAAGATTTCACCTGATCTAGTAATGAATAAAAAAATCCATTATATATTAGATTTAGTCAATGATTTGTCTTCGACGTTGAAAATGGTAGGATTTACCACCAATGATGAGACCTAGATAATTTAGAGATGTTTGATTTATTCCCTTATGCGAACAATATTATTTCCCTCATATATACAATAACTCTATCCATTAGGCATCTAGTGACTGTTCAATTTACACATATGTGGGTTTTATCCCACGAAACCTACTCTCAGAGAGAATCCAATCAAACAAATTTCAATAAAGAATCATGTATGTGCTTTCAAGAACCATCAGAAGAATAGTCCAATTCAATAAAATAACTCACCAACTCATGTAATAATTAGTTTATATATTTTAATCATAATAAGATCATCTCAAACCAAAATTCTAGCATAAAATACTCATGACCAAGCCCCAGGAATGGAATACATGTCCTCAAGTCAAATTGAATAAATCAGAAAATTACCATTTTCCAAGGTATTATCATTGGATAAAATATTCTTCTAGATGTCAAAATAATTGCAACATATTACATTACATTTATATATTTACTCAGTGGTGTTACAATGCCAATGCATATTTAATTATACATATATCTCAAAAAATCATAATTCTAGAGCAATAACATGCCAATACCGTCATTTTAGTCTATGTGTTTAAATTTCTTACAATCACTATAATAATGAAATATTGTTGTAAAAAAATTAATCCATTGATTAATCATGATTTCTAATCATCTTAGGGCTCTAATGTCTACTGACTATATCTCCAAAAAGAAAAATTTTGGGATAAATATTAAATTCCGGCAAGAATCATTGTAAATTCTAATAGACATGATGTGATCCAATGTATGTCTTATACATGTAAAAGGAATAAAATAGGTATTATAAAATAATTTAGGTCATTCAAAAGGTGTGAAGTTGTGATCACACATATTAAGCATACTATAGAAAATTTAATCAGAAAACTGGGATATGTCTTAATAAACCAAGTAAATAGTAGTATAATTAACAAAAATGTACAATGTCCAATGTAAATCAGAACTATTTATTACTCCCCTTAAATGAATACTATGTCTAATACCATATATAAATCAACAATGCTTACCTGTAAGAAAAAAAATAGATGATACAAATTGGAGGAGAGTGATTGAGGCATTCCTTCCACCTTACGTTCTTCAATAACGTGATCCATGTATGTGCATTGGGATAATTAATTGGTTGGATATTCGTCAAGAGAGTGAATACCATATAATAATAAAAAAAATTGATTTAAAAAACATGTCATGGATTATTTCAGGAGGAATAGAGATTTTAGAGTAATAACTCAATGATTTTTAGGAAAACCAAAAAAATAACATGGATTATAAAATGATATAAAAAAGTTTTTAGTTTAAAAGAGTTTTACAAGGTAATGTATGGAATATGAAATGACCTGAAAACATACAACATAAGATAGTTAGGTATGGTCAGACTTCCTGAAAAATTAATATTTAAAATTTATTTATACGTCCTAAATTCATTGTGAACCTTGTTTTACATCTGCTACAGTAGCCCAGAATCAACCCAACAAGATGATGAAATATTCAGCAAGGATCAAACAACATGAAAAACATTTTTTAAGACACCATAATGAGATGTACTTGGAAAATTATAGAATCTTATAATGATATAACAGTAGTTAATATTTTAGAGATTAATTAATTTATGTGTCATGTGTTATGCACATCTATATGTTTAGAATCATAAAATACATTCCATAATATTTTATAGTATATATAGATAATATATAATTTATGGTACATATACATGTTTTTAAACTCAAAATTTAGTACAAAATATTAAATGTCAATAAAGAATAGTAATTATAGTTATAATAATCACCCATAATGATGTATGTATTTAATGTAGACCAGAATAGATTTCATAATTTAATGATTATTATTGACTTTATAATATTTAATTCCATTTTTTTATATTAAATATGAAAAAATAATATTTTTTAAATTTAATACACTCCACCCTAAAATTAAAACATCAAAATAAATGATGAATTTTTTATTGGACATGAAATTTCTAATAAACAGGTGAACCATATAGTATATAATTTCATCCTATAAAGGATATAATTTCAAATATATATATACATAATGTATCATGGTATTAAATATGAATATAATATATAATGATATGGATATGTAAAAAATTATATATATATATATATATATATTTAATTACATATAATGTTTTTATTATATTTTCTAAATTTATGTCATGGAAATTTTATGGTAATATATATAGTTTTAATTAAATTTTTTGTTCATAAATTTATTTTAAATTCACAATCGGTCATTTTATCATGATTTACTTCATACCCAATTAATAAAATAATAATTATATTAACATTGTAGAAAATTAGTTGATATGTTATTATTCATTTGAAATGATATAGAGTATGAATATTACATAATAATGATTTATGAATTTAGTTCCCTGATCATTTAATGGATTTCTCCAATTTAGATTGTCTAAAGAACAATATAGTAAAAAATTAATGGAACATATTTACTACATAAGATGCATTGTGAAATGATGTATTATCATGAAATTTATGAGGAATTAAAATTCATGATGTATTTAAATAATTATAATGAAATGATATTTCATTTTTGTATTTGGTTGATTACATATGGATGGATGATGTAAGTCTTCTCTCATTTGGGGTCTTACCCAAAAATGTAAATATAATATTTTAATATTATTCTATAAGAAATCCCATTTATTTTTCTATATGATTTAGCTTAATAAACATTTTGATGATCCAGGACAATGATATCATATTATTATATAATATATATTATACATGATTCATATTAAATAAATAAAAAATAAAATAAAAAATAATATATATATATATATATTTCATATATATATATATATATTTTTTATATATAATATGTATGTATAATCAACACATCCACCATTAATTGAAGTATTCAAACATTTAATTAATATTAAAATCCATATAAATTGTATTCCCTTTCATGTTATATGAATAACAAATGATTTAAACCTCTATAATTTTACTCTTTACCTCTATCTGTACTATAAATTCGAATTTCACCCTAAAAATTATTTAATTAATGATACATATCATCAAAAAAAGAAGATTTAGCTTCCCAAAACCATCCATATAGTCACTACCACCAACATGATATCATTACCAAGTATCATTTATAATATAATGATATAAATCACTAAAAGACTCTGATTTCAAATAATATTTTAGTTAATTATTACAAATACACTATTATTATACTCTTACATTATAAAAAAATTAAGATATCTGATAAATTGAAGAATATATATTCTTAAAACTTTTATTCACCTCATTTCACTTGTAATAGATGGTTCTATGAACATCCTAGTCCACTCATTTTAATAATTTGTTCATAAATTCATTATAAGGTTTTTCATTAGTCCTCACCATCTGATTCAAGGATTATATAATCATCTTAGATATATGTTATAATTAATAGGATCTATGTATTATTAAAAAAACAATTTTGTGTATTACAATAATAAAAATCTATAAAATAATAGTACCTAAAAAATATCACACATATCAATTTTAATATGAAATTTTTTTGGGAACTTATGACTCATATTTTTTAATTATTAAGATGTCACCATAATTTAATAAGTAACATATTTTATATATAATTTTGTTTAAATCAAATCAAATTGAAAAAAAATTATATTATCCACAAATATTTGGAATAATATAATCAATCATTAATTATTTAATGACAAAAAAAACAATTTGGACACTCACATGTTAATTAATTGATATATAGAATTAAATCTACTTCTTAAATAAAAAAATCACTGGCAAGATTTCCAAACACTATACCATGTGATCTCCTTCTTTATATTTGGTCGAATAATAAATAATACCAGATATTAATCCCTAGTTTGATGGGGTAAATAAGATGGAAATGCTAATGAGAAATATAAAATGAATCATCTATATTTCTTACCTATCTCAGAATAATTCCATAACAATATATAATTAAATCCATATGTCCCTCTATAAATTAATTTTATATCATTTTTTATTAAACATTGAATAATAATAAATCAAATAATTATTAACTCTTGAAACATAAAAATATAATATATTAATTTCTTAGAGTCACTATAATAGGATAAAAGTATAATATTTTCCTAAAAAATAAAAACAATGTTAATAACCTTTAAAAAACAAAACTTTTGAACCAAAAACAATATACATTGATTTTTCAATAATATATAACTTTCAAAAATATATAATGTTTTAAAAATAGAAATAATATAGTAATAACACATTCATCCCTTAGGTAAAAATAAATAACCCACAAAAAATAGTCGAATGTTGAAAAATAACATACACTATCAGATGTTATATATTATATTAGGGCTCAAAGGTGAATGAATTTAGTAGTTTTTATGGTCCAGGTGATCATCTCATAGTGGTTGATAGGGCTATATATAATGGTTTGGTGATCTAGAAACCCAATAATATTCATCTAACATAAATTCAAAAGTACTACTCATTTATTTTTGACTCATACCAACAAAGGTTAACTTCTCCTTGGACTATCATTGACATTATTCAGCATTGAAATGATCTCATTGATGGTGCAACACAGAAACATACATGGTGAGAAAAAAACATTAAAGCATATTGCTTCACATCAATGCAGATCTGGATTAACCATCTTATTGTTCACACCATTTTGGGTTGCATACCAGATGTGTGTGTTGCTTTCGTAAAGGATAATGCATTTGGTCTTCATTATTTTAGATTGTCTGGACCTATTATATCAACCTACCCTTCCCCATATTTTTTTAAAATTCATCATGTTTACTATTTAGAATCATAAATCCTACATGATCTTCATCAATATATTTGAATAAGTTACAAAACCCCAATGATAATTCACGTAGCTCCAATAAAGTGAATTAGAGCACAATGAAAATATTTAATAAAAATGATTACATGAATAAATATTATCAGAATCATAATAATGGGTGAAAATTATAATCTAAGATTCAGATATTCCATTAGAACATTTTATAAAATAATTTAATAATTATTTTTTTCAAATCATATTTAAAATAAAAATATTATATAAATCATCATAACAAAATCCTAAATTATATTTTCCGAGAGTCTGTATAATTGAGGAAAAATTAAAATTCTGTGAATATAAAAATAAAAAAATCCTAATAATAATATTTAAAAAATTTAAAAGTTGATTGTGAACTCCTTTATTGTGTTTAATGCTCATATAGGTAAGAGTATCATTCAATACTTTATTGAATATTACATTATGAAATGCAAAGGACATAGGCACAACCAACATAATATACTCCATATGTAGAGATAAAGTAATGTCGTTTAGTTCTTTTTATCTAGTAAAGAATATAAGATTTATTGCTCTATTCATTTTGGGTGAGGGTTATTTGATTCATATGGGGACTAAGTATGTTAGAGCTAACACACTTTGTCTTTAACATTTTCATCTTCCATGGATCTCCATTATCAGCTTTGTCCCATTATGATTGTTTAATAACAAGTCCCTTGTGCTGGCAAATGTTGACTGTGAAAAAAAAACATTTATAAATCACAATAATTGAACCTAAATCAATTATATATTAAATAATAAAATGAACATAATTAATGTAAAAATATTACAAAATCGAAATAATATAAATGGAAAACTCTATATCATTAAAGGAAAAATTAATATACTGATGATATAATGAATGAAAAAAATTATTAGACTTATTTATTTTAAAAATTCATTTATTAAACTAATATAGAGGATATAAATATCCCTTTTATATCCTATATATCTCAATGTCTCATTAAAAAAATGTAATGGGCCATCTATGAAACAGTTTTCCTAATTCTCATTTCGTTCTAAAAATGATACATCCTTATAAAGTCGTATATCACTCCAATCAATCAAAAAATATTCATCAAATAAAATTATTAAAAAATGTAATAGATGGAAATAACATGTCATTAATATACTTATTTGTGTAGTGATTTCTAATACGGTACGACACAAATTGAACATAATAACTCAAATGGATTAACTAAAAAAATATCATATTAATATGAATCATTATCAAACCCAACCCATTACATTGTAAATTTTATTTAATTTTATCAACAATTTCTATAAATTCTATTGTTTTGAACATATTTCCAATAATTTACTTATATCATCATTCACCATCGTCATAAATTCATTATTATTTTCACCCAATTTTCCAGATGTAATAGTTTGATTGTATTATATTCGTAAATTCTGTGATATTAAATTAATATAAAAAATAATTATAATTTTTTTCTTTCACTATATCAAAATTAGTAAGTTAATTAAACCAAACTAAAATAGATAAAAAATATTCAATTTTGAATTAATATGTTATTTTATTAAATAAAAACTAAATTTCTCTAAAACTAAATTATTAAAAAATTTCATCAAAAAACAAGGTAAATAATTTTATTAATATATATTATTATTAATTTTTATCATTGATATTTACTATAAATATACTTTTTCAAAACATATGTAATAATTATTTTTATCAATAATTAATATTATGGTTTTCACATTGAGAGAAAGAACACATTTTTTTTCTGATTCGATATTTTTTATTTATTACTAATGTGTAGAATTGTATTTCAAATGGATATTAATGAAACACAATATATTAATAAATATAAAAAACATTTATGCTCTATATCATAATATAATTTATATGATATAGTTTCACAATAAAATAATAGAATATGTTTCTTAGTTAGTTTCTCAATGATAATATTAATATTATATTGAAAATACATTGGAATGTTATTTTCAAGACCTGCTAATTTTCAATGTTTAAAAAGTGTTCTTATTATGTTAAAATTTATTATTTTATTCTAAAAATAAAATTCATAATTTTAAAAAAATTAATTAAATTTTAATTATCAAATATTTATATATTTAAATTGTTTTTTTTATTATTTTATATATTGATATATTTTATAAAATTCTATATTTTTAATATTTTATCATTCCAAATAGTAAATTTTATATATTGATCTTTGATAGAAAATTATGGTTTTCCATAATATTGAAATGACCAGATAAATTATATTTAATTTTACCAAATGCTTATTCAAATTCATTTGAGGGCCAAATAAAGAGAACAAGTGGGGCCTATGGTTCCATTAATGGTTTTGATGAAAATTAATTATGATCTAGTCCTTCCCAAATTATACATCTGAAATTTTAAAAAAAATATTATAGTTGATAGATTAGAAGATGATGCATATTTTCATTTTCCGACTATACATAAATGTTACTAATTTCACAGTGACATATTATTGTGGATCTATTGTAAGGTTACTAAAAAATATGTACATGATAAAATCATTAAATTAACAAACTAATGAAAAAATAATCATTGTAAATGATAATAAATTTTTTACAGAGGATGTACATGACAAAGTGAAATAGTTTCCTCAAATTTTTATTTCTAAAATTTAGTCATTTATTGTGAATTAATTTTGATGCAATTGAAAGAAAATTTTAATTAATTAAAAAACAACATCTTGTACTATAAATTTAAACATCCTTTTTTGTTAATATTATTATTTATTTACATTATCATTGTATAATGATTTTTTATTTTGATACTCAGATAAAAAATTTATAAAAACTATAGTTATATTTCTCTATAGTATATATTTTCACTTTTTATATCCATCCAAATGATTCTAATATCCATTATCATTGATAAATAACATAATTATTTGGTCATAAGATGTAATTTTGTTTTTTGAGTTTCATTAACAGAAATGTTTTCTAAAAATAATAATCTAGAATTATTATTATTGTTTAAATAATTATAGTATGTGATTTACCCCCATTTCATACCGCATACATCCTATGTTTATTCATCAAAACTTCTCCCCATCATCAATACTATATTGTGTTCAATATGTTTTTACAATATTTTTTGTATGTGTTGATGATGTTCCCATGTTATTGGCCAAGAAATGATTTCACTACATGATGGGGTATCTGTGTATGTTATTGGAAATTCAAATTTAAACATTCATTAGGATAAGATGTCAACACTACATAGAGTAGGATGGTGAGATATATATTTTTATGAACAGTGACATATTAATAATGCCTGAAAGAAAAAAGTGGACCATTTACCCTAAATATTTGTTGTTTCTATTTTTTTTCAAATATATTTATTTATTTTTAATATGGAACCCTGACCCCAGAATCATGAAGCCAGTTCCTTAATTTTTTATATTATGATGATTACAAGGAATTAATTATCAAAAGGCCAAAATATTAGTACTTTTGAAAAAACATGATTACATACATGATGCACATTTGTCATTAGAAAAAATAAAATAAATAATTATACATAACAATTTCAAATAATTCAACCCATGAAAACACATTCAAATATATTTTCATTATATTCAGGGAAAATAAATCAATATAAATGTGAACATAAATGAAAAGTATGGGAATTTCAATATAAGAAATAATAAATAAATTATAATAAATCAACATTTAATGATAAATAATATAGAAAACATTCCATCCAAATAAATGGATAAGACATATTCAATGTGAACAAGTATATAACTAAAACACATTGCCAATAATCAATAATATGATAATAAAATCATCCGCCGATAATATCAAAGGGGAGATCTCATGAATAAATAATAAAAATAACAATAATAATAATTTAATTATCAATGATTAAAATTTATTATTATTAGAAATAATGTCTAGGGAATATTAAAACCTATAAGGTTATGTCCTTTCACAAGAATTTTTAAAACTATAGGTAGAAACCCATTTAATTGGGTATATGATTTATATCACGAGAACCTGTCGATGCATCAAGAGGATATGTAATGTATAAGCTCAAAATGTACATATATATCCAAATAATCCCTCATATATTTAGAAATTTATTTAATTAACAAACAATACTATTTATCCAATATTCTTTTGAAGTAAAATATATGGATTAATCAATAATTTACCTATAAATAATATGGTTTTCAATGTGTAAAACATATGTAAAAATGGAATAAGATTTTAGAAATAAAAATACCTATGGAATTAGAATATATATATTTGAGATAAATTTAATTTAAAATATAAATTTTCATAAGGAAGTGTATGTTTCAATTTATTGTTAAAAATCACAAAATAATGTGAAATTGGAATGATTAATTTCACTATGTCATAATTTTTATATCAAACCCCATAGTTGAGATAATTAAATGTGAAACATAAAATATTATTAATAATGATAAAATAATAATAATAATGAAGAATTAGAATTATATAGACTCCACAAAATAAGTATCAAGTGAATATGGAAGTTATCTCATATATATAACAAGTTAGATAATAACCACGTGGTATACATTTACTTTTGGGTGAACATCATGTAAAAATCACTATATTGGTCATAGTCATGTTATTAAATTATACCATAACCATAATCATATTTATAATATAATATACCAACTTCATATAATCTTTTATTTCTTATTTTCTGTCAATATTTTAGTAGTTTTTTCTTTTTTAGGTGTTAATTACAAAGATTTTCGAGTATTTTATGACTTAATACTTATTTTTAGTATAATTAGATAATGATTTAATCAACTCCAGAAAATGTAACATGATTTAAATATCACATATATTAATTATATTTTTATTTATAATAAAAATTATATTTTGGTGATAGGAAATTAAATGAACGGTTTATGGAGATTGTAAATTGTACATATGTAAGAACCGTAATTCCATTTATTTTTAATATTAAATAAAATAATATAAAATATATTTATTTATATTTTAATTACTATATCATATTTATGTCATATATGTCACATATATTTTTTAAAATAATATGTAACACATTCCATTTGTAGAAGGAATAAATCATATTACTTTGAGTAGGTAGTATTATATACATCCAAAAATGATGTCATCATATTCCCATAAAATAGAAACCATAAAGGTATGGTTATATAAAAAGTTCCAAAGGCATTAAGTAAAACTATTTATCATATATACCATATATAACCTCTATATACATAATTATTTTGACCTCTAATAGTTATAAATGGATGAATGGCTGACATTGGCCCGTGAGGCAATAGTCCCCCGTAGACTGGAATGGTGATTTTGTATCTTATTTGATGGATGTTTATGATGTTTTAGGTCAAACTATTAATATTAAAACATATGTGTATATTAAAGATACATTGGATTTTATATCAGAATTATATTATAATAATTAAAGTCGAGTAGAAGTAAATGAATCAAATGTGAACATTCAAGAATGTCACCTCTTTTTTTGGTGAACACCTTTTGGTTCTTACCAAAGGAAAACCATAGACTAAATAATTCACATATTGAGGCATCTATGTGTAGGGTATAAGTTTTGTGGGTTTATTTTTCAAAGTTTTATATTTTTAAATTATACCTATTAGGGTTAATAAATCAGAGGGGTGAGTGCCTTTTTATATTGGAGGAGTGACAATCTTGTAAATAAACAAATGTGGGCACTATTGAGAGGTATCCCTTACATTTGGTGGCTCTAATAATGAACCCAATTATATAAAAGGGATTATATGGTCTATATATTTCTATATAATAGGTTTTGGTCACATTTCTATGTCATTGTGGCCCTTATGATTATGGGTTTTCCAATGTTATGAAAATTTCACTCTTAATCGCTGTTTTTAATTTAAATAAATTTTTATAATACTTTTGACCAAAAACTAATGTGACCTTGTTATAAAATATAAATTATTATAATTATAATTATTAAATAATTTTTTTTATATTCCAATGAAAATAAGTGTAATAAATTAATTTATGTTTAATCCCATAGATTGTACAATAATGAGGGTTTTTAATTTAAAAATGTTCAAACGTTTGAATTGTTTTTATTTCCATTTTTAGTGTCAATATTATTCCAATGATCTATATTTTATTAATTTATTTATGAATGGAAAAAATTTACTTTATAACCAAATAAAAAAATAGGTTATCTTTTTTAATAAAGTTTATGAAAAATAAGTTTTCAATTATAATTTATTATTTTTACTATTCATTAAATAATGACGATTCATAGAAAAAGCCAAACATTCACCCTCATCAAATTTTTATGTTTAAAAATAAAAAATAATTTTAATTTTTAAAAATACGAATTTAAAAATTTAAAAATCTTTATTTAAAATATGTTATCCATTATAAGGATGATACATTTACTTTTTTAAAGAAAAACACTTTTTAAGTATACAGGTATATTTATTCAAATCTTAGGCATATAAAATATATAGAATGAATATAAATTTTTAATTGAATATAATATATATACATATTTATAATTAATATCATTATCTAATAGTAAATAATATAATTTATTTTTAGTAAACAACATTGGTATCATAAAAATAAAAATATTTCATTTATATTCACAGGGTTTACATTTTCATTTCTAATTAATTAGTAATTAATTCATAATATAAGTTTTTAAATCATGTATTTATATAATTTAGTAAATAAGACACATAATAAAATTTTTATTGGCTATGTTATATCGTATTCAATTAATTAATAATATTTTTATAATATATGTTTGTTCATTAAAATTCAGTTTTGTGTGTCACACAAGCTACTGAAGAAACTCGTTATTGTGTGAAATGATAGAAAACATGGCATTTCATGAATTTAATACATTATAAAATATTCCATTTATTTAAAATATTTAATATATTTAATATTTCTGATAGGTTATATGGTATAAAATAAATGTTATTCATTTAGATCTTTCAGGGTGTTACCTTATCCCAACTATAAATAAATTATAATCTCATAATTAAAACGTAATCTATATAACTAAGGGTTTGATATTTAAAAATTATCATGTCGAAATACCCATATATTATAATATATTATAAAATAACCACTTAATAATATATAATGAGAAGTACGTAGGTTATATTTAATAAAATATCAAAATGTTTCTACATAGAATAATATTAGTGGAAAGTGAGAATATGTATTTGGAATAAAAGAATAAATTATTATAGATAATGGTTGAGGTCATTAATAAAAAACATGTTAATGATCAATCAAATTTTGAGGGCCTAAAATAAAAAAATATATGATGATATATAGTACCATCAGTTGAAAAAAATAATTTATTAGGATAAAATATTATTTAAATATAACTTTATTAATGTTGAGTAAATCATTTACGAAATAAAATATAAAAAAACATAAATATATAATAAATTTATATAAAAAAAAATTAAAAAATTTGTTTTTCTTTTATAAATTGAAAATTCATCCAATTATTCCAATAAATGGATTTTCAAAAATAAATTTCTATTCTTGAATCACTAATTGTTTCCTTTTTCTGATCGTAATATCTATAAAACAAGAATTTTCCTTTATTGCTAACTATTTTCCAAAACTATTATGGTTAATAAAAATATAACTTAATCTAAAATGTGATACAAATATTTCATGATTAATACTTTTTATCAATGTTTTTTACAAAAACTATGATATATTAACCATTACATCATATTGTCCAGTGGTAAGCAAGAAACCCTTATCGTCTTCTGGTCATCTGTTCGAGCCTCGTTTCTTTGCTGGATAGGATGGGTTGTCACAATAAATACACATTTTCCTTTTTTGAACCATATTAATAATATTTTCAAAATAAATAATATGGGAATCCATGAAATAAAATCATTAATTAACGTTTTACCTCAGTATTTCAACACAACCTCAAAAGATAAAAACATTACCAATTTATTTTCACATGGGTCCTTCCTTATTCTATAGTTTATCCCATAGAGGACGGAATTGACTAAGGTAATTCCCATGTTCCCCATATTGAAGGAAATGAACAATAAAGTGATTTTTAGGATGATATTTATTTCATTCCAACATATTATTAATTCACCCATTGAAATTATTTTTTATTCCCTTCCTTCATGTACAGAAATCATTTTCTTTTGCAATTGAGTCACGTTCATATCTATACCCTTCCCCATTTTTTACATTGTGGGAATAGATCCATTTTTTATGGTCTCCACCACTAATTTTCATAGAACACATCATCCTTCCAATTTTTAGTGATTTTGGTAGTTGTTTATGATATATATTATTAATAATATTTTATTAAAACTAATTAGGCATGAACCTGATATCATTCAATCCTATCAACATCACATTTATTTTCTCATTTTCCCCACATTTTCATTTAGGTTCTATATTAACATAACTTAATCTGGTTCCCTAAATTGACTAAAACAAAAAATTAATTTTTGTGATAATATTTCATAGAATAACAATTATACACTCATTTATAGGGTGTCAAAATAATGAAATATTATTTTTTAAAAATAATATTCCTTTGGGTTAACCAAGGTCATTTATTGTCATTATATATTATAATCCTTAATAATGGTTTGTAAATAGAATGCGTACTATTCTTATAATAACCAAAGGTAGTGTCAACCCATGTGAATAGTACGGCCCGTTTTTGTGTACCAAGTTATGCTTGACTAAAGACTGATGCAACTATTAATTTTTTTATTCCTAGGTTAATTTGTTCTAGAACCCCAACCATGGGTAGTATCCAGACATGGATGTATGAAAAAGAACAACCACAAAATCTCAACCTTACCAAAACATAACGACATTGTTATATAATTATCCTCAAATACAACATTATGTTTATGTACCCTATCCTATGTATTGTAAAATTTAGTTGTCTAGGTTTCTACTAAACATCATTTGATACCAACTGTAACACCCTTACCTTATAATATCAGAGACACTACCTTGCTTTATTATATTGGTATGAGTATCAGGAATCACCACATAAAGGACTGAATGTTTCATAGTTTTAGAAAACCAAATTTTTTACATGATACCATTTTTACATTAGGAAATATAAAGTTAAATATAATACATTATAGAATCTAATAAACAATATCTTTGAAAACTCATTCAAGGAAATTTTATTTTTAACCTAGGGAATGGTAACATAATATGGTTGGCCTGAAATGCTGAGTATGGTCCGTAAAGGGGATTAAATAATGAATCAATGGGATTAAATCAAAATTTCAATGTCAATAAATGAGAGAAAAATTATATCCAAATAAATTTATAAGGCATAACCAATATTAAATGTTAATTAACTGAAACACATTCCATTTAATCAATAATCTGATAATGAAATGCATCCATAAATATTTTCAAATATAAATTCTCATTGATAAATAATAATAATATTTATAATAATTGAAAAATCAATTATTGGAATTCATAATTTATGGACACCATTTATAAGGCATATGAAAACCTATATCATCATGACCATTGACAATAAAATTTACAACTACCGATAGAAACATGTTAAATTTGGTCAACTGATTTGTATCATTCGAACATGTCAATGCATCGAGGGGTTATATAATGTTCGGGACCCATCTATCATTTCTAGCACACATAAATCATCATATAACAATATATATATATATATATATATATATATATATATTTGACCATCAATATTCATTATCAAATAACAGCATTAAATAAAATATACAGATTAACCAATAATTCCACAGTTAATAAATTAACTATCACTGTAATCATTTAATGCATAAATGGAATATAGTTTATCATATAACAATACACATTGAATTAGAATATTAATACTTGTGATAAATTTAATTCAATATAAAAATGATCACAATGAATGTAATTGTTTTAAGAGAATGATAATAATCACAAAACAATGTGTGATTATAATGATAACATTTAAAGTTTAGTAATTTTTATTTAGAGACCCATTGGAAGGGATAACTAAAATTGAAACATAAATAACATTATTAAGAGATAATTATTTTATTTAAATAAATATATGATTTATATATAACATAAAAAATAATTAATTGGGGAACATGACATTCATCTCACCGATGTAAAAATTGAGATGGAAATCCCTTAACTTGTGTTTCATTTTCAAGGAATGTTCATTCAAGTTTTTATAATGGTATTATGAATGAAATTAAATTATCAGTAACTCTAATGATATTAATAATATCATCTATTAACTTTTAATAATATCTTATTACCCATTTTATTGAAAGATTTAATTATATTCATTATTCCAAGGGTTATTTGTCTATTTTTTTAGTATATTTTGACTTCCTACTTATTGTTCTTATTAAATTGATCACAATTTAATCATATAAAAATTTTAAATCATAATTTATATATTATATATATTCATTTTATATATATTTATTTTAATATATAAAATTTTTATATATGAAATGAAATCCTCCATTAATGGAGATAGTAAGTTGTACGTACGCATGAACTCTAAATTCATTTCATTGCCTAACTAAAATAAAGGATTATATATATATATATATATTATAATATTTAGGTCATATATTTCACCTGTTATTATTAAAGTCATTCTTAATACATTTCATTTATATCGCTAATGAATCACATCACTTTGGTGAGGTTGTAGTCCACATGTCCACAAAAATGTTATCGTATTCCCAAAAAATCGTAATCATAAAGTAATTTTTATTTGAATTTAATATAAAAATAAATAAATTATATATATTATTATTTTCTTATAAATAATTTAAATCCATCATTATTACATCCATTTTAATGAGGTAATTTGAAGTGCGAACAATATCGGTTCGTGAGGTGATAGTTTTTCGTATACACGAATGATGATTTGGTATCCCATATGATAGAGATGTGTGAAAGGGTAGATATAAATAATATCATAATATTTTTTGGTATATTTATTATATTGAGGATATTTTATAAAAATAAGATATATATAAATTAAGTGTTGAAGAATTAACTGAATCAAAAGTGATCGTTGAAAAATGTTACTTTTTTTTGGGTAACTCCTTTTGGTTTATACCAAATGTCTTCCTAGGATTTTTTTTCCAAAAGTGAGGCATAATATACAAGGGTAAAAATTATGGGAGGTTTTTTTCAGAGGTTTTATGATCTATATGGATTAATAGGTGTTATAAGTTAGGTGGGGTGAGTGCATTTTTACAGTGGGGGAGGAGTGACATTTTTGTAAATATGAAAAGGTAAACATAATTGAGAGGTCTTACATACATAATGTTCATATTATATTCATAAAATTTTTAGTAAAGGTATTATATGGTATAAATATGTCCATAAAATATATTTTCACAAGTTTATAGGGACTGTTTTCCTTATGATTATGGTTTAATCCCATTATGAGCTAATATATCTCTTAATCTTAGTAATTAATTGCAATTACATTCATTTTTTTGTCAAAAAAATTGGTAACTTTAAATGAAATTATAACTTATTATGACTAAAATTTTAGATATTGTTTTGAAAAATTCAATTTAGATAAATGAATGTTCTTAATTTACATTTAATAGTGTATATGGGATGATGATGTGGGGTTTTAAAGTAAAAATCATTAAAGGTTTGAAATGTTTTTATTTCCAATATCAATGTGAAATTGATTCTAATGAAATTTATTGTTTTAATGGATGTAAAGATGAAGTAGATAAACATTAAAACAAATTTAAAATAAAATTTATCTATAAATATAAATTATATGAAAAATATATTTTCAATTAAAATTCATTATTAATTTATACTGATTAAATAACGAGACATCGCCGAAAAATATGAAAAATAACAAATAAGATAATTTTTATATATTGATATAAATAATGAAGTTTATTTTTAGATATAAAATTTTCAAGATTCTCAAAATTATGTTTTAAAACTTGTGTTCCAGTAAAAGGCGTCAAAATTTATTTTTTGGAAAAATATATGTTTTAATCATAAATCATGATGTATTATTATTTTATGATTATAAATTCTATTTTATAGATATATAAAATATTTAATTTCATATAGAATATAAATATACAATTTTTATCATTCACTAAAACTAAATATATTATTTTATAATGATGAAACACCATTGTGAGTATAAAAATTAAAAATATTTCATTTATATTCAATTTAATTATAGATTCATTTCTAATTAATTGGTAATGAATTAAAATTATATCTTTATAAACCCTATATTTTCATATGATTTATAATAATATTAATAAAAAACATGTTAATACATATGTTATATATTATTATATTATTTAAAAATATTTTAATAATATTTTATTGTTTTGTAAAATTTACTCTTGTGTGTAATGTAAGCTATTGATGAAATTCATGGTTGAGTGTGATTAAAAAATAAACTATATTATGTTAATTTCAATATTTATATATTAAAATTATTTAAAATATTAAATATAATATAATGTCTCGATAGGTTAAAATATATCAAATAATAGTTAATCTTTTAGAACATTGGATGTGTTCAATTTATGCCAATTTATATTATTTTTTTCCTTAAAAACTATGTATATATATATTATTTTGGTGTAAATATTTAGATAACAAATTATAACATTGTAAAATTTGTGAGTATGACTGGTAACCATTATATTGACAGATTACTGTTCAATATAGTACATTTATATGTAAATAAAAAATAATACGTAGGGATTCATCAATAATACCTTCTGTTGATCTATATCCATTGTATAGTATGCTTGTATATTTAAAAAAATTATTAATATTATAATATTAAATCATGAATAAAAAAAGTAAAGATAAATTGAATGTCATTTTATAACATTTAGTTTTCAAATATAAAATTTAGTTAGTTATAATAAATTAATATATTCTTCACTTATATATAGTTTATCATAAATTATTAATTAATGAATAAATTTAATTATAAAATTCTATTGATGAATGAAGTGAGAAAAAACATCATTATTTCCATATTATATCAAGTATATAAGAACATTATAGAGGGAGAAACAAAATATTTTTTTGATTATTTCATTATGTTTCATCAATTTTTCATAGGTGGATGATATATGAATCCCTAAAAGGAATTCATATAATTTCAATTCAACAAAAGAAAATCATTTAATGAATTAGATTCTGATTTAGTCAAGACATTTAATTAACATGTGGTTTCTTTTCTAGGTTTTGATGAATAAATATAATGTGATATAAAAATACCAAATTATAGTTAACTCTATTATATTTCAAAAATAATGAATCATAAAATTTTTACCTTTTCAATAATAAAAAATTCCATAACGTTTCTTGAATATAAAGAGATTATGAAGCATATTCACTATCTTCTTCTATCTAGATAAAATTAATTAATAGTGGAATTAAAGAATATTGAATAAATAAAATATTCTCTACTTGAATGTGATTATATGTACTGAAATATTTCATTTCTAATATTATTTAATTTTTTTAAGTATTAGAGCTAATGAAATTTTGTTTTAATATTATATAATTTCTTGGAATCAAATATAGTAATATAACAAACTGTAATATTGTGAATGGAGAATGGAGAAGTTAGTTATGTTCTACACTACTAGATATAAGGGCGATCAGACCGAACAAGGAATCATTGAAAAATCAATTATTGATTATATACAATGAATAAATTCATAATATGTACTAATAAAAAACAAAACATGTATATACCACTCAGAAATTTTAAAAAAGGTTGAAACACTTCCTTAATTACCACATCACGTTACGTATCATTCCATAAGTCATTCTAGGAGATAGGGTGGTTTAATTCACTTTTTCGTGTCTTCAGTTAATGTATCTACATATGGATATTGGAAAGTGATACAAGTGGTGTTTTGTATCGTTGAATCCCCACCCACATTTATACTGGGAATAAAGTGTTGAAACTACATGACTATGATATGTAAAGACTACTACCATCATATGTGATAAATATAATCCCTTTTTCTATTAACCACTATTTTTAATAATTTTTAATTTAATAAATATAATATATTTAATTATTGATTATATATTGGAATTATTTGACAAAAAAATGTGATTAACTCAACGATGGTAGAAAAAATTAATCATTTGTTATATATTCCATTCAACATCATTTCACTCTCATATTATTTGAAATCCCATTGATATAAAATTTGCACTAATTCGGAAATATTTATTAGTTGGGTTTTATCCTTTATTGGGAATAATTTGTTGATTAATTTTTTATGATTTTTATAATATTCAATGATTTATATCTCATAATTTATTATATAATTATATAATTTTTTGGTATTTTTTTAATTCTTGAACAAAATCGATTTATTTCTAAAATTAATTCGGGCCTATTAATTATATAAAATTTCATAATTTAAATATATTATGAATTAGATCATAGTAGAATACAATTTTCATTTTAGTATTTCTAATATATTGTAAAAAATCATGGGCAGTGGAAATTATAAAAAATGAATATCATTCACATTATTAATGTTTATAACATTTGTGGAATATTCATTATAAAGAAATTCTTTAGGGCAATCAAGTGTAATGTAGTCGGGTAGAATAATTGTAATTTTTCCAATTATATAATTGTATATCATGATGAAATATCCTGTGATTGGGGTATTTTGTTGTGTACCCACATTTTAAACATGATATATAACATTACATATACCATTGTTTATATTTTACCATCCACGAATATCATTATGAGATTAAAAAAAATTACATTATATACTTTTCCTTATCATAAATTGTTATTAATATTATTACATGGATATTTAATGATTTTTTCTGGTGGAATTTCATTTTGTGTGTGTTATTTAGAATTTAGAAGAATATGGTGTGTGTTAAGGGTTTCAACAATTATGGTATTTGGGAAACAAAAATTTCCATTATTATTTGGTATTATATCATCTTTTTCATAAATAATATATATATAATAGAATAAATAATATATATTTAAATTTATAGATGTGACAGAAATATTGAATTTTGTTCTTGATTTTTAATCTTTTCAAAAAAATGGAAACCTATCAAATTATATTAAAAATGAATCAAACTTATTTAATGGAGAAAGAGGATAAAATAATTCATTTATTTTATTGTTTTACTCATGAACCTTTTCATTTAAACAATTTTTATACTATTTCACCTTTGTAATTATTCTTTACTGAGTAATATTTCATGATTTTTAACATGAATTTTCATTATGATGGATTTAATATTTTACAAATTCAATTTCAAAAATTAATATTAAATTTTTTCTTTCAACCAACACATAAAATTCAAACCATATTTAAAACTAATATAGATTAGAATAATTTATTTGTATCACGGTGTTTTATGGTGAAAATTTTCATAATCCAATAATGATTATATATTTTTTGAGGATGATTAAAATATATGTTTTTATTTCATGATTTAAATTTATTTAAAAGTGAGAAAACATAAATTATCATGATTCCAAAAGACATAAAACAATATATGAGATAATATTTCCAATATAGGAAACTGTAAATAAGTTTGAATGATTTATCCTATATACATTACATTCAATTTTGGTTGCATTATTTTCAGTATTTTCGATGATGTGATCCCAGAAGTGGTATGCTATATTTTCTTAGTATTGTATGAATTCCTCCATTCTTATTTACCCTTAAAAATTCAACGAATGTAAATATAATTAAATTTATTGATCTAAGAGTTATGTTCATCATTTAACAAAATGGTTGTGGTATTTCAAACATTGAAGAGGCATCCTCCATGGAAGATGTTTGTCAAGAAGTACTCGTCTACCATATCATCGTTGAAATATAGGAGAATTTACTAGATGTTCTATCTATAATCTTCTATTTTATCATCACTTTTCATAACACAATCATTTGCTTCTATATTTTGATATTGGAGAATTTTCAGGTTTGCATGAGTTTTCAAACACTTTTCACTCAGAAATGTCTTTCGATCATCCTATAATGAAATCACTTGAGACTTATTTTCTTCAATAGATGATGTTGTAACTATTTTAAATATATATATCCATAGTGAATTCGTCTCTATGTCCTCCTCATATCATAGATTAGACCCTCTATATCTGAAAGGGTCATTTATCCTTTCTATGAAAAGGTCTAGATGAACTATTCTACATGTTACACTTCCCTTATACTTGGGGATCAATGTTTATAGTATATTTTCTTATCATAAATATTTCCAAATGACACTAAAAGAAGATATATCCCAAAATTATCTCTTACATCTCAATTTTCACCATCGATTAGTGTGTGATCAATATCACCAAACATGAAAAATCTATTCTGGTTTCAAACTACATTTGATGTAACTTTGAATGTTTTATTTTACCATCACATGTCTTTCATGTCATGCCTCGGTTATCCTAGACTAAACATCAGGCATGATAACTCTACCTAATTGAGAGAGTAATAACTTACTCTCATGTATTACATATGCCAATGATGTTCCCAAAATCAGTTCTGGGTGGTGTAAATGAATCACATCTTTTTTGAAAGAAGGATGAATGACTTCAACATAATTGAATCTCTACGAGAGATAACCATATGCAATCATTTTATCCTGTCATTCGACATTCTTAAAGATCCATGAGACATTCTCTTTCATTTATGTAGTTCCTAGATGAGTGGTGCAACTTGTATGATATAATTAATCAAAATTCCACTGGACATTCATGTAGGATAAATATTGATTTCATGACTCGAAAAATATAGAATATTTATGATAGTATTCTAACAAAATATTAATCCAGACTTGGTATAATTGGGGTTTGGATATTTCAAACTCATCTAAAATACAATGTCCAATGGGGTGATTAATGGCTTGGATACTGAGATCCATGATTGGAAGAGACCTAAATTATTACAAAACTTATGAAATATTGAGGTATTATTAATGGTGTGTTGATAACCTAAGAAATGATCCCAGATAATCCTAGACTTTGACAACCATTTCTAGCGAATTTTGAAAAGCCATCAAAAGAGGAAGAAATATAAAATATTGAAATAAAAAAATATACTATACTTTACCCGTGACTTATATTCTTCAGTGACGACATGAATTATACTAATCTATGAATCAATAAATACATCCACCAAATGATAACAGAGACCCCTCTATGAACTGAGGAATATGTTAATAAAATGGAACCATTTCCCAATATGGATGAATTCAAACAATTAATCCAAATAAAATAATTTATTATTCATAATAATCATAATATATATAAATATATATATAATAAAATGATGATAATATTGTTTGGAAATGTGTACCACAGATACACATGATTTTAAGGGAATAATTTAATTGAAAAAATAATGTAAATTCAAACTATATACAATGAATGAAAATAATATCTCAATAATATTTTCGTTAAATTTTCTACACAAGTAATATTATGTTGAAATATTCAGGGGGAATGTACAAGAAATAGTTTGAAACTTTTCAACAATCACACATTACAATCCTAAAGGGAATCATTTCTTGTCTCAAGTATAATAATAAATGAAATTTATTTTACCCCAAACAATAGTAAATAGAAACAAATATTAATAAATAAGAATGTCATCAAACCCATATTGTGAGGGTAAAAAAATAGAAAATTATTGGAAAAAGGATGGGTCACTCAAATTTTATTTTATTTTTGTAGACTAATTAAATGGAATAAATTAAAAATATAACATTAAGGAACAAATATATGAATAGATCATGGTTACTTTCTCGGATTAGGTAAAGGATAATCCTATATCTCTTTTTTGATTGACCTGTGGATTATGATATGAATAGTTATAACGGTGACCAACTGACAGTGGTCAATCCAATTGGATCTACTTATACTTCTATTCTCCTTTAGTCTTAGAATATCTTACAAGATACGCGAATTACAATTTGATTATATGTTGTATACATTAAAGGATATTGTACATAGCCTTATAAACTAAAATTAGGACCTATTTAATTATTTTCACCTTTTATGGTTAGTTATTTGTATGATAATGTGATAGGAAGTTTTTTTCATCACAATAACAAGTCATATGGTTACCATGAACCAATTCATGGTTTAAAGTTTCTCAGGAATACCCCTTATATCAACCAATAACATTAATAGCGTTATAAATATTTGAAATAATTCAATAATAATTGAAAAATATATTGAAATGTTGACATAACTATTAATATATATAAAATAATGAAATCTATAATTGAAAAAATGAAAAACCGATTCAAATATAATATGAAAAAATAAAAATAGAAGAACATGAAAATGTACTAAATAATTCATAAATGGAATAAAAAATATATCGGAAATAAATGTAATAAAATTCATTTTTAAATCAATTAATGAATTTGAAAAAAATAGAAATCCATATATGAAAAATTGAGGATTGTTACACTATGAATCATCTTGGTGGTCATGCCTCAAGAATTGAATGGAATGTAATATATCTAGATTCAAACCCATATAAATAATATTATTGGTAATCCATTGGGTTTACCTACTCAAAATTGGCATCAAATGATCATTCGATGAAAAGGATAGGTTTCCAAAAAAAGATACATAAAAGTACCCATTTTTAGTATGATTGTATTTCAAACAATGGGAAATGTTTACATGATGAGTAGTGTATAAGGCTGACCATCAGATTCCTTTCATTAGTTCACACCAGTTACATCATAGACACCTTTCCTTTTACACATCATGTACTTGACACATGACAAAAATCATGTCCTTGCATTTCTATAAGGGATGTTTCATTAATGTTCTTAAATTATGACCCATAGAAGTGTCACATTTCCATCCTACACCATAGAAATCTAAATTCAGTAGGATTTCATGAACTTTTTTAATTTTATTAATAATTATAATCATCGTCATTTTTATGTTTCATGAAAAATTTCTAATCATCTCAACTCATTGTGCATTTTTCTTTCTCAATAACTACATTTTTCTTCATATTTTTCCAAATATCTTTCAAGCATAAGAATAGAAAATACATCAATATCATCCATGAATATCAACATTTATCTATTTAAATTGAATGAATTCAAATATTATAACCAATCAATATATACATTTTATATAATCTTATCAACAAATTTTGATATTAATCAATTTTATAGGTAGAAAGTGTTTTTTAGTTCTAATTATAATTTTTTAAGAATGAGTCTCCCAGTATAGTCTAAATTTTGATTCCCTAAACCATTATAGGATACAAATATTTTAGTATCATTTTATGAATTCTTTTTGATTTGATAATAAAATTTAATTTCAATTTATACTATAATTATTTCTATCTCGTTCTGTAAGAACCCAGACCTTCTTTTCATGTATGTTTCTCATCTCTATTTGTTGTTGAGAAAAAGAGGAATTTTGGGAAGAAAACTTTTAATGTTGTAGAGGCAGTGCAGGGACACATGGTTGGCGCACGGTTTTTCAACCCGTGTAGGCAAATCATGTGAAGTTCTTAGAGGAGATAGTGGGCTCTGCACAGGCGGCACACGGTTTGTTAAACTATGTGGGAAGGCCATGCGAAGTCCCTAGGAGAGGCAGTGCCAACTGCACGGTTGGAGCACAGTTTTCCAAACCGTACGGGGAAACCATGTGGCCACATAAAAATTAGGGTTTAATGCCTCGGGCCACTTGGGATTCCTCATTTCTTATCCAAACACTCTCCTACTCAGCCTCACTCAGGATTTTGGTTTCTAAAGTGTTGAAGGAGATCTCCCACTTGTTTTGGAGGCAAATCAGAGGGGTTTCTTGGCTGAACGAAACCGTTTCATCTTGGGCAAGTCTCTCCTCTTGGTTACTTTGAGTTTCCTCTCAATATACATCTCTCTCTCCCCAGGTTTTCTAGATCTACACTGGTTGTGTGTTTGTCTAAGCTTGTTGTTTCCTTGGGTGTTGATTTCAAGACATGTGGAAGTTAGGTAATGGGGTTTAGACTGTTTATGGTGGTCCATTCTCCAGTTTTGAAGAGGATTAACTGCTTGTGGATCATTTTCCTAGAAACCAAAAAGGTAGTTGGTTTGTGCCTTTTGGATTAAGGTCTTTTAATTTTTGTGAAAAATCACAAATACCCATGAATGGGGTATTCTGAGTTACTGTTTTATCCCTATTGATAGTCTGATTGCTTGTATGCTAGAGTAGAGGTTTTGAAGGTCTTTTCGGCTAATTTCTATGTTGTGGATGTTTTTCCCATGCATTTCTAATATGACCGTTTGGTCTAGTTTTTCCTGTTCGGATATGACCAGTTTCCCATGCCTATTGTTATAGGATGGTGTGTTGTGAACGTCTGATATGCTGAGATGCTGTAGAATACAATCCAAGTAGTTCTAGAGGTTTAATTTGGCCGATACGCGCATGTAGACCCCAGAAAACGCGTCCCCAAAATTTTCCAAATGCCTCCATACATGATCCAAGATCATAGTCCATTTCTAATTCTTCGATTTGGTAGGTCGTAGGGCCCGAACGGAGTTATGGATTAGGAGTTATGGACATTTGAAGTATGGATGGAAATCTGGTTCGCGAAGCCCATTCGCAAAGCCCCCTCCGTGATCGCGGAGCGCCGCTGCAATGTAATAAGGAGAGAGGCTCCGCGAACCCATTTTATGTTCGTGATGCACCACGAAGACCCCTCGCGAAGCACCGATGTGAAGCACCCGAGCATCGTGGTCCCGCGAAGCTCTGGAGGCGGTAACACTCCGTGAATGCATTTGACGTTCGCGAGACCGGCGCGAATCTCCGGAGGTGGTACCTCTCCGCGAACAAATATGATGTTCGTGAGCGCGCCGCAAAGAACCTGAGGTGACACCGGAGTTCTGCTTCGTAGTGCCCCTTGCCTATAAATACCCAGCCCACCCCCCTTCTCCGGACGGACGGCCAAGGCAACTTCGCCCCTTGGGCGGCCGAGCGGAGCTCCACATTGCGGCTCCGAGAAGCCATGCTCCGCGAGCAGCTTCCTTCGCGTTGCTGCTCCGTGAGCGGAGGATCCACGAGTCCATGCTCCGCGATGCTGCTCCGCGAGACCAAGCTCTGCAAGAGCCCTTTGCTCCGTGAGCCCATACTCCGCGATGCTGCTCCGTGAGACCAAGCTCCGCGAGACCCCTTTGCTCCATGAGATACCATTGCTCCGCGAGGCCATGCTCCGTGAAGCTACTTCCCAAAGACCGATCCTTCGTGAGGATCATACCTTCGCCGGAATCCTACCTTCACTACCGTCACAGACCCCCATGAAAATTGGAGAGTCACGCCGCAAACTTTTCAGGCCGGGATGTCTGGATTTTCCATTGCGCACTTATGCGCTCCCACCTTCCACCTGTGGAATACCATGATTAGAGATACTCCTCCACAAACCATGAAACACCGTAAGTTGACATATTCCTCTGGGTTTCATTCCATGTCGTGAGTTGAGATTCTCATCATCAATTCCCCGAGTACCTTGAGTCAAACCAATCCTCAGGAAACTCCTCCAAACCCTATCACATGGCTCCTATGCTAGGTTGAACCAGAAAGGGCCGCCCTTGCGTAAGTCCCGACACCAACCATTTCTAGGCAGCTTCTACCTAATAGTCCTATCTACTTGACTTTAAACTGTAGTAATCCCTATGTGCCAAACATATGATGCCTCTTGCTCCAAATAAGAGATGCCTTATGCTCCCAGTATGAGATGCCAACAGTCCTATCTACATGACTTTAAACTGTAGTACACCCTATCTAACAAATGGTAGGATGCCTCTTACTCCAAACAGGAGATGCCTCTTGACCTATACGAGAGATTCCTTATGCTCCTAGAATGAGATGCCGATAGTCCTACCTACATGACTCTAAACTGTAGTATTATCCCTATCTAACAAATGGTAGGATGCCTCTTACTCCAAAAAAGAGATGCCTCTTGCCCTATACGAGAGATTCCTTATGCTCCTAGCACGAGATGCCAATATTCCTACCTACATGACTCTAAACTGTAGTATTATCCCTATCTAACAAATGATATGATGCCCCTTTCTCCAAGGAAGAGATTCCTTATGCTCCAAGCATGAGATGCCAACAATCCAACCTACATGACTCTAAACTGTAGTATAATCCCTATGTTCCACACATAGGATGCCTCTTGCACTATACAAGAGATGCCTTATGCTCCAAGCATGAGATTCCAACAGTCCTACCTACAAGACTCTAAACTATTGTGATCACCCTATGTGCCAACCATAGGATTCCTCTTGCCTTAAACAAGAGATGCCTTATGCTCCAAGTATAAGACGCCTAATGCCATGATTATAATGGCTTGATTCCAACACCCCTTGGCATTTTCCCTCTTGTGCACTAGTGCATATGTGAAGGCCTCAACTCACCAGTGAGTTGGGATGCCCTCATGGCCAGACATGAGGAATTCAATACGGAAAACATCCTAGCATAAGCCCCAATCACCCATGCCGCCCCATAGCGGCACCGGGGCAGCTTCCTAGCGTAAGACCCATTCACCATTGCCTCTCCATAGCGGCACCCGGGCAGCATCCTTCTGTAAGCCCCATTCACCAGTGCCGCTCCATAGCGGCATCCGGGAAGCATCCTTGTGTAAGCCCCATTCACCAGTGTCGCTCCATAGCGGCACCCGGGCAACATCATTGCATAATCCCCATTCACCAGTGCCGCTCCATAGTGGCACCCGGGCAACATCCTTGCGTAATCCACATTCACCAGTGCTGCTCCATAGCAGCACCCAGGTAGCATCCTTGTGTAAGCCCCATTCACCAGTGCTTCTCCATAGCGACACCGGGGAAGCTTTCTAGAGTAAGCCACATCCACTATTGTGATCCCAATCAGCGGTAAGCCTTTGTGTCCCTATGCAGCGGTAAGCCGTTGACATCCTTATTCAGCAGTAATCAGTTGATATCCTCATCCATCGGTAAGCCGTTGCGACCCCATTTAGCGGTAAGCTGTTCTGGGCCTCCATCCCGGAGTAAGTCCCACACCGTGGGCCGCCTAACGCGTAAGCCCCTCTTCGCTTCTCACAGACGCATCCTTCACGATGTGATAATCTGGTCCTTGCAACCTCTTGTTTCTGACACCAAGCATGACTCACATGGGCTTAGAGTGAGCACCGACCCTGACCCCCACCCATAGAGAACTACGAGGACTTTGATCCATGTCAAGGCATGGTACGTAGGAAGCCTCCATGAGGTTCAAGCCACATTACTTTGTCGTTCATTCACATCGAGTTTCACCCTCATCCAGCATGACGTTAAACTGCATACCCTCGTCCAGCATGACGTTAAACTGCATGCCCTCATCCAGCATGAAGTTAAATTGCATGCCCTCGTCCAACATGACGTTAAACTATATGCCTTTATCCCATATGACATTAAACTGCACACCCATTCCCATATGAACTACGAGGCCTTTGATCCATGTCAAGGTATGGTACATAGGAAGACTTCCAGAGGTTCAAGCCCACCACTCATTGGACCAAGGTCCACCTTCACGTCGGTTCACCGATGAAGCCCCCTTTGATCGGCAGAAGATTTTTGACAATCCTGTGCTGTCTTCATCCTCTCACGAATCACCTAAACCATATATGTTGTATTCTACACATGTTTTGGTCTGAGAATTACTGACTCTCTGACCCCAGTCCAGCACAATAGAGAATGGAAAGGCTGGCCATACAAGAATTAAAACGGCTCCATACCGATGGTGGAGTGAAAACTATTATTGTAAGTGAACTCCACCAATGTAAGTGCCTCATCCATGAGCCTACAAAATCAAGAACACCATAGGGTAACATTTCTTCACGTTTCTGGGTAGTTTTCTCTGTCTAACCATCCGTTTAAGGATGAAAATCTGCGCTAAGGCATATTTGAGAACCAAAATCATGTTGGATACCTCTCCACACTGTTTAGGTAAAACAAGGATCTCGATCATAAATGATCTTACTAGGGAATGCATGAAGTCTCACCACCTCTTCTAGACAATGCCTCGAAAAAACATCCACTGAGCTAGACTCCTTGATCGCTATGAAGTGGGCCGATTTTGTTAAACGATCTACTACCACTCAAATACCATCATGTCCTCCCATAGGTCAAGGTAAACCTGTAACAATTTCTATTGATATGTCCTCCCACTTCCACTGAGGAATCTCTAATGGGTGAAGAAGACCACCTGGAACACGGTGTTCAGCCTTATCCTTTTAGCAGACTAAACATCGAGACATGAACTCCACAACTGCACGCTTCAGCCCAGGCCACCAAAACTGACTCCTCAAGGATTGGTACATCTTTTTCACTCAAGGATGTACTACTAAGGGTGAAATATGAAACTCCCTGAGAACCATCTCACACATTTACAGGGGAACAAAAATACTTCCATGATACAACACTCGGTGTTGTTCTTCCTCCAACCAACCATCAGGGGCCTCACCACAAACAACTCGGTCTCTCCAGACCTCCACATCAACATCTCTTAACTGGAAATCTTCCACCTTCTTCATCAGGGATGATTGTACCGTCATCTTGAAAATAAATCCTCTACCCCCAAATTCTCCCATATTAGTATGCAATGCTGATAGTTCTTCTATTACTCTCTAGGAATCACCAGATTCGCGCACAACATCACTACGCGGTTTTCGGCTTAGGTCATCCGCTACAAAATACGTTTTTCCAGGTGTATACGATATTTCGAAGTCATATTACTATAATAACTCCATCCACTGATGTTGTTGTATGTTCAAGTCACCCTGGGAGTAAACATACCTCAAACTATTTTGATCCGTGAAAACCACAAAGCGCTCACCAATGAGGTAATGTATCTAGAACATTAGAGAAATCACCACGACTACCAACTCAAGATCATGGGTGGTATATTTGGGTTCATGGGGACACAAGTGTAAGGACCCATAAGAAACAACTGACCTATTCTGTATGAGAACACTACCTAACCCCATATGTGAAGCATCACAGAAAACATCAAACTGAACTCCCTCAACTGGAGGAAAAAGGACTAGAGCACTTACTAACTTCCATTTCAGATACTAAAAGGGTTACTGGAACTGATTAGTCCATATGAAAGCCTGATCTCTCATGTTCAAAGCTGTGAGAGGAGTTGCAACTCGGGAGAAATTGTCTATGAACCTCCTGTAGTAGCCTGCGAGAGCAAGGAAACATTGCACCACGAAAACTGTCTTAGGGGATGCCCAAGACACAACTGCTTCAATATTTGATGGATCCATAGACACTACCTATTGGGACACAACATGCCCCAGGAAACGGAATTATCGATCCCAAAACTCACACTTCGATGACTTTCCAAACATCTCATGTCGACGAAGAACTCCCAAAACGGCTCATAGATGCTCTGCATGATCCTCTTTAGATGTGGAGTACACAAGGATTTCCTCGATGAAAACTACCATGAACATTTCTAGGAACTCACAGAACACCGCATTCATCAATCCCATGAATAATGTGGGAGAATTCATCAAGACAAATGGCATTACAAAGAAATCATAATGCCC
This sequence comes from Viscum album, assembly GCA_963277665.1. Taxonomy (NCBI): domain Eukaryota; kingdom Viridiplantae; phylum Streptophyta; class Magnoliopsida; order Santalales; family Viscaceae; genus Viscum; species Viscum album. Next base: position 1,235,306,781 of record OY728130.1, on the reverse strand, counting down.
ATGACGACAACAGAAAGCAGTTTTCGAGATATCATCATTTTTCACACGCATTTGATGATATCCTAACCGCAAGTCGATCATGGAGAACAAACTTGCACACTTAATTTGATAGAATAAATCATCGATCTGCGTTGTGAATAGAGATTCTTTATTTTCACTTTGTTTAAGTGATGATAATCGGCACACAACCGCAAACTGTCATTGACCTTCTTCACGAACAAAACTAGTGCACCCAATCGTGACAGAGTTGGTCGAACAAAACTGCACTACAACAGAACATCAAGCTATATACATATCTCTTGTAACTCATAATGGGCCATCCTATATGGAGACATAGATATAGGAGACACTCGTGGCTATAGCTCGATCCCAAACCCGATCTCTCATCAAGGGGGTAATGCTGCAACCTCCTCTAAGAAGACATCAGGGTACTCCTCTACTACCCTGGGAAATGGAAACTGCCGAACCTCTAAAGAACTCAACATCATCTCAGTGGCCATGGAAGATAAGAATGGAATGCAGCTATAACCCATCTATGTTTCTCACTCTCCAACAAACACAACCTTCTTTCTTTCCGCACCAAGGAAAACGACCTTCTTCCGGAAGCAATCCACGATAGCCTGCACAGAATACAACCAATACATGCTAAGGATTATGTGATATGGTTGTATTCGTAATCATAGGAAATCTACCCAAGGGCGGTGTTTCCCCAACACTAGATCACCATCTCTACATACTTCAAACATGTCATCTTGACCTCCAACTAGCGTAGTCAACACCAAGGGCACTGGAAGCCCCTCTACCTCATGTCCCAAAGCATGGAAAATGGTAGGTGATATGAAGGAGTGTGTCACTCCTGAGTCAAACAAGGCATAAACCATGGTAGAAAACAAGAAAATGGTACCTCAAACGACGTCTGGCTCGTCTGGTGATGGAAACGAAAGAGCATGAAGCTGATCACGACCTACTCCAAGGCCTCTGTGACCATGATGAGAAACACCACCATATCCGCGCTCTACTCTCAGAGGACGAGGAGCATCATGGAGCTGTCCTCTGCCTACCACATCTACCCTCTGGTGATCTAAATCCGGTGCAAGTTTCTACTGCTGCCTCAGCTGGAATTGCCTCAGTGGAGGAACCTGAAGCGTAACACCTGGTGCACGATGACTACTCTGAAAGGTCGGGAACTCCCTCTGCTGATGACCACGACTACCACAAGAAAAACAAGCACCTGAAACCTTTTCATAGGCATGAGAGTTGTTGCCTCCGGAGAAACGATATGTGAAGGGCTAGGACCTACCCCCGGCTGAATGGAAACTCTTCTGCCCTGAAAACCAGGAACCTCGTACCACAACATTCCTTCGTGAGGAATCATCCTGATATCCCTCTCTTGATGATCCATTCCTGGAAAATGTCTTCTCGACAACCTATTACCTCACCAACACCTCCAGATATGTTTTTAGCCTAAATAGGGTGATGTGGAATTGGATCTAAGGATGCAAAGCATCATCAAAATGCCTCTCCCTTGCCTCCTCATTTGGTAATAGGTTCAAAGCATATCTTAAAATGATCCTGAAAAGGATTCAAAAATTCTCGAACAATATAGCTCTATTGTCGAAGGGTAAGAATCTCCTGGTGACTAGACGCCTTCGCAGTCAATGAAACAAACTCGACTATAAACTTGACTCGGAAATCCTCCAATGAGATCGTTAACTCCTCATGATTCTCGAGGAACAAAAACCACCACTACCTTTCTGCTCCACGCAGCATTGTCACAACCAAGGACACCCAGTGCTCCTTCCGAGCACGGATCAAACTGAAGCCTATCTCGACCTCCTCCAACTAGGATTACGTGACTCCATATGAAATAGATCCTTCATTATTATGCAATCTTTGGCACTTAAACAATCGGAGTGTCTTCCTCCAAGTGTCATCGTCATCAAACTCTACCCTGTAGTGATCTGCTGGAACAACCTGCTAGACATTTTCTGCAGAAACCTGATGAGAACGTCGACCTGGATCCATACCTGTAAAATAACAAACACATATAGATCCAAATCCTGGAATATGGAAGACTCAACATTAATTAATTAATTTTATTCATTTATTCATTTTTTTGTTAACCTATCCAAAGGTCCACCCATTCAAACATAGGCACAAAGATGAATGATGCATGATCCTTTACTATGTCTCTACGCTGCAACCAGTATCACCCCTGTTTAGTATCCATCGTAAACTTAAAGGTCCATACATCAGATCATTGGGGGACCTAAACTCCTATGTCTTAGCTGGTCTCCAGTCTTTACCTCACTTGCTAAACATGAATGACACCGTTTCCCTACCAACCCATGCAACCTCACCTATGCCTAACTCAATACTCTATCACATCCCTTAACCAGACCTATGATACCACCGTGTCATGACCCCCTCCCCACAAAGTTTACCCCTCCTAGGATAGCAATGTGAGAAGGGAGATAATGACCCATGAGTCCCGCCTCTAGTATGCCTCGGGTTGGCGACTAGCACAGAGGGTATAATAAACACACAAATTGGAGGCATTACCCTCTATGATAACATTTCCGGAAGAGAGAGATAAGATAGATACCAACCAACTCCAACTCAGAACTTAAGTATAAAAGAAAACCAAAATGCACATATGTAATGTCATGCATAAGTACTACAAATGAAATGGAAAACTACAAGTACCCAAAAGAAAGTAAAAACAGCAGCGACCACAAGCCCGAACAACTCCTGCAACCGCAAGCTATTAGTAACCGGCATGATCTCTGTCCTTCTCCAAGTGACTTGAAAAATAGTTTATATATTCCTAGGGTGAGTATAAGAGTATACATAGTAGGACCCCCCCAAAGACACTCGTGAAAAAGTAAAGAAAGCATGTTAAAGCACAGTGAACAACAAGTGAAACTATCTCATCGCTTAAACTAGTATACTATGTTCCCAACCTCACCATGGATACTCTCAACATGTAATGCGTACAAGAATATATCATATAATAATAAATATCAAGGGTACCTTACTACTACTTCCCCACTGGTTTTCCGCTTTTCCCCAATGACATACATCTTATGCATCTCTCTCCAAAGGCTTGCCCATATACACCTGGTCTATGCTCCACAATCTACACCACATGCACTACAAAGGCTTTCCCGCAGACACCTGGGTGGAGCACCACACCATCCTCACAACCAAAAGTAACCATGTACTTTTTGGGATCCACCACAGGTAACATAACATGTATCATATGTCAAATATTATACCTCAAGCCAATACAGATCATACACCGAGTAAGGATCCTCAAGCCATCATAACCTATACATGTAACAACTATAGTAGTCCATAGGATACTGTATCCAGAATATATGTGTGTGAATAACCACAAGCCATTACAACCCTCTACACACAAATATGGGGAAAACTAACCACTGTGCCTAATGGCACTAGTATCTACTAAGAGAAGAGAGCAGGGTCAAAGGGGGTAGTCAGCCATTCATCCTCCCACCAGAATGTTGGGAAAAACACCCCTAGGGCTCTAAATCCCTAAGGTGCCAATTTCCCTTACTAATAGGGTGGAGTATTGTATTGAAACACAAAAGGTACAGAATATAATATAACTCAAAACCATACTATGGGAATAACCTAGTCATAGACACAACTGCAGCTTACGTCTCTCAGACATCAGGCTTCCACATCTTTGAATAGGTATCCTATAAGCACACATCCATTTAAGGGATTTATTAGATTACTTCATTCATGTTTTATCAATTCCATTGTACGTTAATTAATTCTTCAAACATTAATCAACCATGACAAATTTAACATTTTATTCCATTATTATCTCATCAAAAAACCATTGTCCCATCAAAAGTTCTCAACCTCATCATTAAGATTCAACAACTCCAAACCCATGGGTTAACATCATTTTTTCAAACATTCCTTAAAGAATTACTTTCCCATATTCCCAGGCATTTTAAAAAATCATCATATTCTACTAAACACAAGGGGGATCAAAATGGTGAGTAGATGTAATACCCGTCATGACTTTTCTACATATAGCAAGAGCGTAGACACATTCTCCCATGAGAGGCTAAAACAGGAAAGAACGGGGCATACCCCGCATGTCTTCACCCATTTCGGAATAAGGGTAAGCAAGATCATCTTCCTTGAGAAGTGTGGAAAATCAAAGAATATAAACAACCAATGAATCCACAATCATCCAAAAACCACATCCATCACATTCAATAATCCCTGGTGTCCTCCCCGAAACCCATATGCATAAACTGATGCATCTCGCCACTCTAGGCATCATCTGCTACCACAACCACAAGGCCTCCATGCCCCACATATCACAACACCCTCAAGGGTCACATCACAATAGAAGCAGCAGGAAATTAAACATCACATCAATTTGGGCTCTTGGCCCTTTAGCAATGCATCTAGTCTTTAAACAACAAGCACCAACAGTTTTCAGGTTTACCAACCAACTGAATTGATCACATACATCGGCAACAATTTGATTAACATAAATTTTGATAAACGACCACAACAACAACAACATAATTCATTTACATGCTTCTTTATCATTAGAAAATTAATTATCAATTAATTCATGCTTCACATTCTTTATCAATTTTATTGAGAACAATATTGTTACAAGAAAGGAATAGATATCACACTATCCAGCAAAAAAAGAGGCGAATCGTTAACATGTTACAAAGAAAAAACTTGTGATAAAACCAATTCTTTTAATCCGGTTAAAGTATTTAATTTGGTCAATTTCATTGTGATCCAAAGGGATAAATCATGCAAACTCTATTATTTCACTTAAACAATTATAGAAGCAATGAATCCCCTACCTTAATGGTTTTCGAGGAAAACCACAACGGTCAAAGAACGCCCAAGAAACTGAGTCGATTCTCCATGAATCCTCCTTCGATCTCCTCTCCTAACACAACCAAGACCAAATATCATCATATTCGACATATATACACTTAGATATAACCATAACGGGTGTAGATCTACAAAAACAATAGAATAGGAGGAGTAGATCTAAGTAGATCTATTAAATCAATCAAGAACAACCACATACCTCAAGAAACTGACTTCGATTTGCCAAGAAAAGACTTCAGATCACCTCTAAAATGCTTGGGAGAGCTTCTTATACCCCTAAGAAAGGTTAATCCTGAGTTATGGCCACATAGCGTCTTAAAAGAACCATTTTGGGGCAACCGAGTTCAGATCCACAATATTAAGATCTAACGTTAAGTGCCTGTATGGTTAGTCCACATGGTTTAAAAAACTGTGCGCTAACCGTGCATTAGCTTTTGCCTCGCCAAACTCTCCTCGCATGTTTAGTCTGCATGGTTATACAAACCGTAAGGTAACCATGCATTAGCCACTACCTCCAACACCAACCTTTCATGGTTTGGGCGCACGGTTTAGGCAAACAGTGCGCCAACTATTCAAAATCTATTTCCATTTTTCTTTCCATAAAAGTCCACCCAAACACACCACCAAGTTACCTTGACCTCCCGGAACACCTCCAACACCACACTTTAACAAAGTAATAGACCAGAGAGGTTCGAGACATTAAAATAAGGTTATGGAGTGAGAGGTGTTGTAGCACGCCTTTTCTGACTACTTCTATCCAGAGACCCTGAGGGCCGACCGAGCCCCGGAGTTCTTGAGACTAGAGTAGTGTACTCTTTCTATCATGGAGTATTATTCTTGTTTCAAAGAGATTCATCATTTCAGACCCCTTCAATACAAAGATGGGTTGTTCTTGGCATGGAAGTTTGAGGATGGTCTCAGACAGGAGATCCACTCACAGGTGAATATCTTCAGGCTGACTTCCATTTCATCCATCGTTATTCAGACAATGATTGTGAAGCCCAATCTGAGAGATTCCAGAGATGAGAGCCCAGGCGGTTCCGCTTCTAGAGTTCATACTTAACCAGCTGACATCAGGAAGTTCCATAGTGAGTCTACGCGTGGTGATCTGATGAAGTGAGACTCATCTTCGGGTAACTAGGTGCTATGATACCAGTGTGAAAGATCTGGTCATACGAGGCCACAGTGCCAGAGGGACCTGATGGAGTGCTGATCTTGTGGAAATATTGGTCACCTTCAGCTGTTCTGCCCCATTTTATCACCAGCAGCTGGTGACAAGGGTTCTTCCATGACTCCTTGTTTAGGATCATTGCCTATAGTTTTTCACCAGTCTGGGATATAGAGTTCTTCCGGCCATTCAGGCTGAGTTTGAGGTCGCAGCCATGGCGATCAATCGCTAGGCTCCCAGCGAAAGCAGGGGTGAACCACTTAGAGTAGTCAGGCATGGTCATAGGGATTTGGAGCTAGCTAGACTTATGCAGTGGAGTAGACCCATCAGGAGAAGGATCTCGAAACCTCAACAGTTTGAGGTATGATCCTAGTTGGCTTAGTTTTATCTTCATCTCTTTTTGATACTGGTGGTACGCATAACATTATATCTATCGCTATTGTGGAGAGCCTGTAGCTCTGTATCTTGTATTCTATCGACATATTGATACTAGACATGTCGTTGGGAATAAGGAAATCTGTTGTACATTAGTGTATAGAGTGCCCTCAAGATGTTGTGGGGTGTCACATTTTATGGGATCTCTATATCCTAGAGATTACAGGCTATGATGTCATTCTTAGAATGTACTGGCTAGTCCCCTTCCAGGCAATCATCAACTACTACCACCACTAGGTGTGTTTTATATCACCATAGGGTGGATCTTTTCTTCATAAGGGAAAGTGGGATGTCTAGGCGAGTAGACCAGGACCTGAGCATCATAGGCAAGGTGGAGTTATAGATCATATTTCTAGTCTATATCTGGATGACCAGGGGACTTCACTGTTGGAAGTTCTTCTAGGGGTGTATCATATCTTGGACGTCTTTATAGAGGACTTTTTATGTTTTCCTCCCGAGCGTGAGGTAGAATTTTCAATTGAGCGTGTGCCAGGAGCGGCATCGTTGTCCATTCCTCCTTATAGGATGGCTATACATGAGTTACAGGAGCTCAAGAAGAAGTTGGAGGAGTTATATGCAAAGGGTTTCATCCAAACCAGTACTTCTCCTTAGGGTTATCCTGTCTTATTTGCGAAGAAGATAAACGGTACTCTTAGGCTTTGCGTGGATTATCGAAATTTGAACCAGTTTAAGGTCAAGAACCGATATCCCTTACTGTGGACAAATGGTAATTTTGATCTACTTCGAGGAGCCCGAGGGTTCTCGAATATCGACTTGAGATTTGGTTATCATCAGTTGCATGATAGACCATCTGATATACCTCTCACAACATTATGGAGAAGGTATGGTCTATACGAGTATGTGGTTATGTCGTTCGGTCTCATTAATGCGCCTCAAATATTCATGGAACTGGTGAACCGAGTGTTCTATCCATACTTAGATTCCTTCGTGGTGGTTTTCGTGGATGACATCTTGGTATACACTCACACTCGACATGACCATGATACCAATCTTGAGATCTTACTGAGTAAACTTAGAGAGCATCAACTATATGCTATGTTCTCAAATTTCCACTTTTGGAGGGACCAGATTCACTTTTTGGGGCACGTAATCTCAAAGATAGGAGTATTAGTAGACCCAAAGGAAGTGAGAGTAGTAGTTTTCTGGGCGCATCCGAAGAACATCTTTGAGGTGAGGAGATTTCTGGGGCTTGTTGTATATTAGAGACATTTCATAGAGGACTTCTCACGCTTGGCAGCATCGCTGACATGTCTGACTAGGAAGGGTGTGAAGTTGTTGTGGTCAGATTCTTATGAGATAGCCCTTCAAAAGCTGAAGGGAAGGTTGAAATCCGCACCAGTCTTGATACTTACAGAGAAAGGGATGAGACATAAAGTTTACTATGATGCATCATCTATAAGGATGGTAGATGTGCTTATGCAGGGAGATGGAGTCGTTGCGTACGGGTCTCAGCAGTTGAGACCACAAGAGAGGAACTACCCAACGCACGACCTGCAGTGAGAAACTGTTGTTCATGCCTCAAACTGTTGTAGAAATTATATTTTTGGAGAGCATTTTTTGGTCTTCACCGACCATAAAAGTCTCGAGTACATATTTTCTCAGCCTGATCGGAATTTGAGACAGCGAAGGTGGGTTGAGTACCTTAAATCTTTTGACATTGAGATTGCCTACACGCCTGGGAAAGGCAATGTTGTGGCTGATGTGTTGAGAAAGATGACTCAGATACATGCAGTTTAAGAGGCCAGTAGTGAGTGGAAGCTTATGGATCTGTTCTTTGAGATGCATTTGGAGTTGTATGACCGACAAGGGTAGACTTTTCTATCTTCTGTAGCGGTTACCTCTACACTTCATCATCAAGTACGAATGAGGAAACTATAAGATTCTGAAGGCCTTGTACTTCTGGAAAGAATTTCAGGAGAGGACCATATTCCTAGATGGATCATAGGCAAGGATGGGTTCTTACATTTCCTGGAATGCATATGGGTTCTAGTAGACATACTCGAGGAGCGGATGTGGGGTTTTCATTCCTGAGTTTGGGTAGTTCATCATGGCGTCACCATGATGTATCATGATCTACCCCGCCAGTATTCGTGTCCATGTATTAAGAGAGATGTTGTAGGTTTTTTCATGAGGTTTTCCACTTGTTAGCAAGTGAAAGTGATGCCTCAGTGACCAGTAGGTATTTTAGAGCAACTACTAATTCTGGAGTGGAAGTGGAATGATGTCGCGATGGACTTCGTGACCGGTTTGCTGAGGTCACCTCAAGGGAATGATGCTGTTTGGGTTTTCATCGACCGACATAAGAAGGTTTCTCAATTCTTTCTGATCAAGGAGACCTTCTGTGTTGATGAGCTGGGACAGTTGTACATCCGAGAGATTGTACGTCTACATGGAGTTCCACACACCATTATTTTAGAAAGGGATGTGTGTTTTACATCTCGGGTCTAGTAGGGGCTTCATAAGGCATTGGGTACATGGGTACTTTTGAGTACAGCAACCCATCCTCAGACAGATGGCCAGTCCGAGAATATGATTCAGGTGTTTGAGGATATGCTCAGGGCATGCATCCTGGATTTTTGAGGTTATTTGGAGAAACTTATACCGCTAGTGGATTCTTCCAACATTAACTATTTTCAATAAACTATTCAGATGGAACCTTATGAGGCTTTGTACGGTAGGCCATGTCGATCACCCTTGTGTTGGCTGGAGGCAGGAGAGGCAGCTATATTGGGACCTCGTCTTGTCCAAGAGACCACAGAGAAGATTGAGTTGATTAGGAAGAGGATGGATACTACGCAGTCTTTTCAGAAGTCTTATTCTGATCAGCATAGACGACCTTTATAGTTTGAGGTCGAGGATCAGTTTTTCCAACGTGTCGCACCAAGGTTGGGGCACAAAACGATTAGGAGACATGGTTAGCTTTCACCGAGGTATGTCGGGCCGTTTGAGGTGTTGGTGAGAGTCAGGATAGTTGCCTATCGATTGTAGTTACCTTAGAGGTACTGGTCTATGCACGACGTCTTCTACGTTTCACAGCTTCAATGTTACTTTTTAGACCCATCTCATATCATTCAACCTTAGGAGGTTGAGCATGAAGGGGATGCGTCGTTCGAGGAGCATCCGATCTGGATTGTCGATCACAGTACATTGGTTCTCTATCTCTGGTTTATTCCTCTGGTATGAGTGAAATGGTAGCATGGGCGGGTAAAGAATAAGACTTTGGAGAGGGAGTCCGATGTACGAGCTCAGTGGTCAGAGCTGTTCGGGGTTTCATCTTCTGTGCTGCACTAGGGAAATTCGAGCATGAATTTCTTTAAGGGGGTAAGTTTGTATGAACTCATACCTTATATTCATGTACATTTATCTTCTATATTCATTGTTGAGAAAAAAAGGAATTTTTGGAAGAAAACTTCTAATGTTGTAGAGGATGTGCAGGGGTGAACGATTGTCGCATGGTTTGTCAAACCATGTGGGAAAACCGTGCGAAGGTCCTGGTGGAGACAGTGGGAACCGCATGGGCGACACATGGATTGTCAAACCATGTGGGTAGGCCATACGAATTCCCTACGAGAGATTTTGGCAATCGCACGGTTGGCACATGGTTTTCCAAACCGTGCGGGGAAACCATGCGGCCACATTAAAATTAGGGTTTAAAGCCCTGGGAATATCGAGATTCCTCATTTCTTCTCCAATCTCTCTCCCACTTGAGCCTCACTCAAGATTTTGGGCTCTCAAGGGTTGAAGGATCTATCCAACTCATTTTGGAGGAAAATAGAAGTGCTTTCTTGGCGTACTTAAGTCATTTCTTCTTGGTTAAGTCTCTCCCCTTGATTCCTTTGAGTTTCCTCTAGATCTATATCTCGATCTCCCCCAGTTTTCTAGATCTACCCCAGCTGTGTGTATATCTATGGTTGTGGTTGCCTCAGGTGTTGATTTCAAGAATTGTGGATGTTAGGGAAGGAGGTTTAGACAATATTAGGTAGTGAGTTCACCCGTTTTGAGGAGGTGGAATTACTTGTGGATCATTTTCATCGGATCCCTAATGGTAGGTGGTGTGCGCCTTTCGAATAAAGGTCTTTGAATTATTGTGCAAAATCTCCAATACCCATGAACAGGGTATTTCATGTTACTATTTTAGCCCTATTGATTTTCTTATTTCTTTTCTGATAGATTAGAAGTTTTGAATGTGTTTTGGGCTAATTGCTCTGCTTTGGATGTTTTTCCCATGCCTGTCTGATATGACCGTTTGTTCTAGTTTCCCCTATTAGGCTATGAACAGTTTCTCATACCTAGTCATATAGGATGGTCTGTTGTGATCTTTTGATATGCTGAGATTCTATATAATACTATCTAGGTAGTTCTTGAGGTTTACTTTGGCCGATACATGCACTATACTCTTTATTACATACACAGGGTTATGAGAAACTGTTGTAGTAGACCATAGGGAGAATTGATGTAAGGGGTTCTCTAGAGTGTCTTTATAATATGATGTGATACCACATAGGGAATTGATTTTTAGTTCTTCCCCAGAGTGCCTTTAGAATAATATAAGACTATATGGGGAACTGACTATGAGTACTTCCCCAGAGAGTCTATTCGTTAGCTGAACCAGAGGGGTGAGACAATGTGTGCCTCTTAGAGGGTTTCTAGTACTTGAATCTTGAACAATAGGGGTTTGGATGTGAGAAATAATGAGAGGGTTACCTGTATGTTCTAATTTCTTATGTGGCAGCTTCCTTGTTTGTATATTATATGCTAGAAACTGTGGATTGTTGTTTGCTGTTTAGTACTTCCCTGTTTACTGCTTTCAGTACTTTTACCTGCCATATATTCACTGATTGGTAGGCATAGATATTTGGGTGTATTCCTAATGGGACATTGTCCCACACCCTATTTGGGCCATGCTTTTGGGCCTAAAATTATTATATTGTTACATGTATAGATAAGGGTAATCACCCTTCTAATTCAGGATCTTGATTGCACTGGAACTCGAGATCATGGGACCAAGCTGAGGCTTGTAATATTGAGGATTTGGTCATCTATTTATCTATTATACTTGGGTTTAGTATTGTATTCAGCATTTTGAGTTGTTTACCTATTTCCCTTGACATATATGTATCAAGAATCATTTACATATAGTTCTTCTCCATTTTTTTATTTACCAGTCTTCCGATCTTATTTTTGTTGTATATTTACTACTTCCGCTGTTGTATGTGTTGTTACATCCACTGCATACTCTATAAATGATGGCATAGTTTCTCCACTATCACACCTAAGGCCCTTGCTGATAGTCGGTAGTCTCTGGTTTTCGGTAAAATGCGCTTGAGGCCATGGGACCAACCGGGTACTAGGTGCCTCTGGGTGGCTTCTAGAACCGGGACATTACACATTAATTCATTATTATGTTTTTTATCCCACAATGTCATTATCATTTATATGATAATAGAGAAAAAATCCTTCCCCATATTCAATATATGAAACAAAAAATGATGAGTATGATGAACTAGAATTTGTTTTGATCAATTTATAATAGGATATCAATAGACTTTAAAATATTAATTAGATTAATTACAATATTTTTATTTCACCATATATTATTAAGATGATTATCAATATTAACTAATTTGTATTATTATTATTCTATACAAAGTTTTTTTATTTTAATAGTGATGTGTGGTAATGAATATTCAAATACAAAGTTCAAAAAAAATTTTACCAGAATAGAGGGGACTCAATGTGATATAGTTAAACTTTTATCAATATGTTTACTTATGACTGGTGTTGGTTAGTAATGTAAATTATATTAAAAGATTTATATATTTATGAAGAATTATATCTTTACTAAGAATATTTATGAAAAATAATGTTGTTTTTCCATAATCATTTTTCATTACCTTAAATTTTATAAAATATTCCATATTTTATCATTTATATCATTCATAATTACACGAGTTTCATTCAAGGGAATAAAACAATGATTCCACAAAAAATAAAATCTAGTTGTGTCTTTCTATCCCATTTTATTTTCTAACCATATTATATGCTTATTCAAAACATAAAATGTGTGTATTTTATGTCTACATGTTAATTAATTTGAAACATTTTGGGAATTTTTCATTTTTTAATTTTTGACAGTAATGATCTAAAAAATATTTAATTTTTATTTCATGATTTTTGTTTTATTTTACTAATTTTATATTTATATTTAGGAATCATGAAATTAATTTAATTATTTAAAAAAATTAATGAAACATTATTTTTTAGCACAATTTATGATTTTTATATTTTAGGATATATATGTCTCTTAAATGAATATTGCATTCTATTTTTTGGGATCATTTCAAATATGTAATATTATTTAATTGGGAAACATATTTTAATAATAATATGAATTTTTAATTTTTTCCTAACGTATGAATATTGTAAAAAATATAGATAATGTTGATACATATTTATTTATAATTATGTTTCCTGATTCCTGATGTCCATTTTTTTATAATATGTAGATTTTATGAAAAAATAATATAATTAGGATTTTTTTAGATAAAACAATTTAATTTTTAAAAATAACTTAAAATATACACATTTAAGGAATCTTATTCTTATAATTTTCTCTAATATTATGAATCATTAAATGAATATTTTACCTAATGTATAATAAAATCATAAAATTATTTCTTGTATATTTATAGATTTAGACTGGGTAAGGGGGAATTAATTTGGGTACATTATTATGCATTATATTGTTTCATAGATGAAATATGTGTCACCATTCAAGGTGTTTGAATAATGATACTGAGTGATTATTGTGCTTAATTTAGTTATCTTTTACTCTAAAGAATTAAAAAATAACAAATAAATAATAAAGAAGATCTTATTGAATTATTAAATTTTATTAATTTTCCTTTCACTCATTGTCCCTTTTTATAAGTTGTATCTTACTATAATTAAATTAAAAATAAATTGACCAAGTAGCTAATTAAAATTACATTCTTAATTAATTTACTAGGTTGACTCATATCATCTTCTATAAAAAAGGGGGTGTAGTGTTTCATATTTAAATGGTTAATTGAGTTTGGTATGTTTAATGGTATTTAAATTGAATATTATTTTTTATTTTATTGATGGTATTTTCATTGAATTATCTTACTTAAATATTTTAATGTATACAAACAGTAATCTATATTCACCAACTGAAAAATATCCCCATGATTAAAAACATTATCTACTAACTTGGTGTGGATAGAAAGAAATTAGTAAAAACATATTGGGTTCCTACATGAGCAATATATTAAAGAAAGATTATTATTATAATATATTTATGTATATATAATTGTTTTGAGGACATAATCAAGATAAGAACATGGGGATTAATAAATCTCATATATTAAAATATTTTATTCATTAATTAAATATATTGATCACAAAGATTTATAATCATAATGTAATGAATAAATTTTTAATTTATTTGAAATAATTGTTATATTATTATTGAAATATATTAATTAATTATAATTATTAACTCATTAATATTTTCATATTTTATAAAAAAAATTATATAAGAAAAAGTTGAAAAATTCCAGTTTCTGGTGATATTTATTGTGGGTTGTATTAAATAAAAAAATAAAAATGATATATCGAATATTTTAAGGCCATATTGAATCGAAAAAGAGGATCAATGTTGTTTTTCCGTAGTGTGTATTAAATTAAAATTTCTTCTCAAATATTAGAAATTAATAGTCAGAGAAAAATATAATATTAATGAAATATATATTTTTTTTAATAAAATTATGAACTATAATGAATATAAATTATGTAATATATATATATATATATCTAGGTGTGTGGGTTTGTGTGTGTGTGTATTAAATGATAATTTTATATTTAGATGATATTCCCCAAATATTATACATGTTACTCCTTTGAAAATGGATATAATTTGATTTCAACAACATCGACGACCATGGAGTTAAATAATTGATCAAATTTAGATATTCATTTTTCAACATCCAATAAAATGAAAATTGGTATTGAGTGTCAATTGTTTAGAAAAAATAGTTTGTGTCATGAGGACTTATCTATTTTTGAAATTCCATATAGGATATTAGTTATCATACATGATATAATTTAATAATCCCACAATAAATCTCTTAGATAAATATTGTTTACCTATAATTCCACTCAACATGTCCAATCCATGGTCAAATATTCAAGATTTATTTATCAATTAATCATATCAGATTTTACAAAATCATATTATGTTCATTATGAAAATTTGATCATAGAATAGACATTTAGTATGATAAATCATACATTTTTTATGCATCGCATCATTTATAAATCATAATTCATTAAAATTTTATTTGGAAAATATCATTAAAAAATATCTCCCAAAAAGAAACATCACATAAATTGGTTAATTATTCAAATATTTAATTTCATGTTAAAAACAGTATAAATGTGGTTGTGTTATAGAATAAAATTCATTCCACCTATATAATAAAATAATCCAAGAGAGTATTGTTAAATAGTGAACTTTGGTCACCCAACCAAGATTAAATCATGTATCCTCCACAAAACATTATAATAATGTGTATTAAAACATAAATTCCTTCTATATTAATAACTATTTTCAAAAAGAAATCTAATCCCACCACATATATTTATTTTTATTCATAATAATCTATGTAACATAATTTTCATTCCCCATACAATCCATTTTAATAAATCATTTTTCGATCCCTGAGCCATTATAAAATGATGATAAAATGATTTGTATGGTCCTTATAAATCTTATTAATCTATGTGTCATGAAATATACTCGATTCTATTTCTTTCATTTGATATATATAAATTCACTTTCTGAAGTCAATGTTATCACACCTCTAATTTTACATTAAAATTTTGCCCATAATAATTATCCTACATATAAGGAATTAAAAGGTTCATAGTTACTATATAATTGAATTTATTTTCCTATGAATCATTGTTACAATTTTCAATTCTTGAACATTGTATCATGGGAAAAATGTTTTTACACATTATTGTATTTAAAAATTAATTATTGGTCATCTCTCTAACATATAAAGGGCCATCCTCTATCATATACTCTAACACATATAAATTTTGATATATTATAAAATCACATACATAATTATTTCATTATCTCCATACCCACAACATATAATAATTATATTGATTAGTAAATCCACTCAAGAAGGATTTTGTTATAATAATATTGAGGCTCTTTAAAGAACAAAAACAATTTTAAAAAAATGTGTTTTTGTTATATTTAATCGTATAAATCTTACAAATATAATTAAATCATGAATATATAATATCATATTTATATGTAATATAATTATATATAATTAGTTTAATTATATTAACCAAATTTATCTCCTCTTCTATAAAGAGTGAATGAAAACTGTCAATTGTGTATACGGTAGACTAACATCTCAAAAACCAATCTAAATATTTTCCAATAACCTCGTATCAATGTTGAATTTAGTTATGAATTTCACATAATTATAACATATTTATTATAGTTTTTACTTATTTAATTTTCATATCACAAATTAATTTTTACCTTTCATTTCATTGGAATATGTTAACGTCGCTAGAGAGTAATGTGGACTATGTCCTCGTGAAGAAATGTGATTCATTGTTCAAGGATTATTTAAATGAGAAGAAAAAATTATGCATTAAATGAAAATATTTTATTTATATATAAAATATAATTTTTCCCTGAAGGATAATATATTTTTTAATTTTATACCATTTTATCCATAGAGAATTATCGAATTGGTTTTCATGTGTACGTATGACCTTATATCTTTTTGATTGGTGTAATTCGTTATCCATAAATTATTTTTTGTATTATGGTATATTAATTTATAATTAATATACATGTCTTTTATATCACATTTATAATTCTTGAAATGATTCTACAATGATCAAAAAATAATTACTGAAAATACCAAACCAAAACATACAAAAA
Source organism: Viscum album (assembly GCA_963277665.1). Lineage (NCBI taxonomy): Eukaryota > Viridiplantae > Streptophyta > Magnoliopsida > Santalales > Viscaceae > Viscum > Viscum album. Next base: position 1,235,290,249 of record OY728130.1, on the reverse strand, counting down.
ATACATAGTTTCTATTACCTCAAATGTGAATTTAACAACTAACTATTAATAAACTTGTATTAAATATTCAAAATAAAATAACTTATTGAATGATTCATATAAGTATATTTGAGAAATATAAGTAGATTAATAATATAATTATTATACATTTGGTTTAATCTTAATAAAAGTAAGTCGATACTTATGGTATGGAATCATAATCAGATATTTATTTTTGTGAGACACATAGATTATAACCCAATTATTTCATTTTTAATGAAAATATACTACCCAGTACAATATGTTATGATCCATATATTGATAATTTTGAGATATAAATATCTATATAACATGAATTATTTCAATATTAATAATATTCTAAAGATTCCAATGCGGTAAAGGTTTAATGATTCAATTTCATTGTTCAATGGAACAATTAATGATACACATCCAATGATTATATCTTATGATATTTGATTCAATAATCTCATGTATTTCAAAATATTATCATTATTTTTGTAAAATAATTTCTTTTAATTTAATTTTCATATATTAAGGTATTTATAATACAATAATATTTTTATTTTAAATCACCATTATTTCACTCTTAGGTCGAAATATCTTATCCTTTCATATACATGTATTCAAAACAAATTATTTATTTGTAATATTCAATAAATATTATCAAATGATTTTTTTCCAATGATTGACTTCTGAAAAAATATTTTAAAAGTACTCTTTATTTCATTTTCAAAAAATGGAAATTTTATTTTACAAAAACATATAATTAATCCTTGTTTTAACATGTACAAAAAGAATGTAATTGTACATTGTCATGAACTATAAGTTATTTAATGTAAAGTACCATAATTCAATTAATGAAATTTATATTCTTGTATATATGTTATATATTATAAATCACATTAATCCACATAGATAACACAATAAAATCTTTGTAAATGTAGAATGAATGTTATAATAGGTATTTAAATATGTTAAATATCATAAACCATTGGAATTGTAAAATAACCTTAAAAATAGTAATGTGGCCCTTATGAATTGTAAATCGGCCAATATAATAATAACCTCATCAATGAAAGTAAAAATTTATATTATCCATCCTATAAAATCAAATATGATGTTATTATAACATATTATAAGTAAATAATTATTTCCAAAATTACTAATTAAGCATTGGTATTTTTGTACATTATAAATATTTAATTACAATATTATAATTAATAAAATATTTCTAAAGAAAATAACTTTTCATTAAATTTATTCTTAAATTGATTTTTTTGTCTTATTATTATATAATAATTAATTGAGACCATAATTAATTTTGCAACGTGTCATAAAATATTTTATAAATTTCAATTATATATTTCTCAAGTAAATAATGATTTTAATTAAAAATTTAAGCTATCACATATATAAAACTATTTTCATAAAAGTGTGTGATTTTTTAGGATATCAACTTCAAAATATTGTTGTGGGTATTTTTTGAGTTTTTTTTAAATACTTGATTTTTTGGTAAATATTAAAATACAGTATTTTTTGATATAAATATATTAAAAGCTAAGTACACTATTTCTCGAGCCATCGCTGATATAAGAACCATAATATAGAAATTTAAATTATAATTTTAATATAATTGATGACAATTATAAAACTATTTATAGTCTTTATCCAAAATATTATTCTAATAAAATAAATATTAAAAATTTACCCTACTCCTCCACTATAATTACCACGCCCCACAACCACTTCTTTTCACATATTTATGCCTTGAATCTTGTTCAGAGTCTTCCATAATCTCAATCCCAAGCATATAACCTTCATCGTAGAGGTTTTTTTCATAAAAAAATACCAAACGAATGTTTCTTAAATAGGTTATCAAATACGATAGTTCAGGAGATAAATCCCCTTTATTTTTCTTTTCATTTACAATTAATTTAATTTCATCACTTATCCTCTCCACACATCATCTTTCCAAATGATAATGATTACTCTAGTATCACTTATATACAGGAAAGATTTTATGATAATGGAATATCCTTCATGTAATATCCTTGGTAAATAATGAATAATAATTTTTCATATTTATTAATATTTGTGAATTAAATATTAATTTTACATTAATAGGGTTGCTATGTTCGATGGCGTACCCGATACGCAACAATGGATTTCATTGAAATCTTACGTTGCAAACTAATAATATAATAATATTATTTAAGATGGTAGTTAACACGTAGCCGTTATATTGGCAGGAATGAATATAAATTACTTAAATATGATTATATATATATATTAAATGTTTTTACATTTATCCAATAAATGTTAGAGGATTAAAATGAGAATAAATCCAATTTTAACCATAAATACTCTAATATTCACTAAAAGGTCGATTTATCACCTTTTGATGGAAAACCCCAATTTAATATAGTTTTCGTCACTCTTATATGTTTAATTGGACCAAATAAAATTCTTCTTTAGGATTGGGACATCAAAATTTACTTTGTGTATGTTTTAGGTATTTTTCCTATAAAGTTCAATTTTTAATGAATATTGAAAAATGCTATATTTTAATTTAAAACCTCCTATAAATATAAATTATTTAAATAGTTATATTTTCCGTATAAATAGTTTTAATGTTTAATTATAATATATTTTTACCATTTAATTCAATACTGTTCATTGGAAATAATTTCACATTGAAATTAGACATAAACAAGTGTCAGTCTCTTGATATATATTGTTTCATAAAAACACGCTATTTGTTTTGACAATGGGAAATGATTATAATATCAATTAATGAAACTTATATGTTTTGAATATTGTAAAATAGACATCATTTTTGAATTCATAATATCAAATATATCTTAGGGTGTCTTTTTGGTAGTTTTTTGAAAAGCATCAATTTTTTGATGAATAGTGAAACCACTAAGTGATAGTTAAAAAAATTGAATTTTTCTTTTAAATGAAACTTTCATCTTCAGTGAATTCTATTTTAAAAATCAGACATACATGGTAGTCATTAGTAAGTAATATTTGGTTCAATGGGATGAAAAAAATTTCTGGTGAATTGTAACTTTTACATTTTATTAATAGAGATTAAATGTAATTAGTGCAATTTAAGGTAAATACAATGTGATAATAATATGAAATTACCTTTACACTTGTCCAAACCTTACTGTATGAGTCATGGCAGACCAATACAATCCATGGGTCAATTTTTGGGACCACATGGAGACACTTGGGTTAGAAAATGACATTAATACCTTTTATTTAAATTAAAAATAAAAATGTCACAAACATTTATTGTTTTACTAAAAAAATTTGCACATGGGATTATATAAGTTATATTTTTTACTATAAAAATTCATTAGAAAGATAAAAATTTATAATACACCATGATAATTTTAATTATAATTTTTTAGACATAAAATAAATAAAATTATTTATGACAAAATGATGATGCAGTGTTTACATCATTACTGAATGATTTAAATAAATAAGAAGATAAAGTTTAAAATATTATCCAAAACTAGTCCAATTCTTATTTTATGATTTTATTTTGAACATGGGACTCCTTATAGTTTAGGTTTAATAATTTTTGGACCTTTATAAACCGAATTTTTTCTTTTAAGAAAATAATACTTTCAGGATATCCAAAAGAGCCCATCCTCTTCCTAATAATATAACCCACTTCCTACCCATTTCTCACAAATCTCAAGCACTTTGGCTCGTCCATACTCTACTCAAATAATATCCCAAGATCCCTTTCTTCATCCTAGAAGCCTTACCTTAGGCAAAAATCTCATCAAGAAACCATTTTGGTTCAAACCAAGGAGAGTTACCTTATTTAAAGGTAATGTCTTCTCTTTTGTTCTTTTTTTACTTTCCATATCCAACCCCATAAAATAAATTTATTATTTTATGTGTAAAAAAACCATTATCTCCAATATACTAGGATGTTTTTATGATAATTATTTGAGCTACACTTACACACTACTCCATCTAATGGGTGAAGAACATACTGTTTCTGTGGACGGCGAACTACAGTCTCAGGAAACGATGATTGTTCCAATATCTCCTACCACCTCTCATGTTGGAAATTAAGATGTAAATGTATTTATGTATGATATATATTATGTTTATGTTTTTCTTATGCTTCTGTATTTTTCTATTATGGCATAACATTATGGTTTCCATAAAGGATAAATGCGATAATTTCATTTTAGGAAGTGTGGACTACCGCCCCTCAAAGTGATTTGAATCATTAATGCCATATGTGGGACATATAATTAATGGAGTTAATAATATTATATATGATATTATACTATAATTATAATTTAATTCTATATCATAATGTTCTCTTTCCATTAAATGTGAAATAGAAATGAAAGTAGCGTTCATGCATATGTACGGCTTACTGTCTCCATGAACGGTGCATTTCATTTATTACCTCTCAATGTTATGTAATATTATAAATGCATGTATATAATATATATATATATATGATATATATTATATCTAAATAATGAATATAAATCTAGAGATAGTGGATATTTTACCACACGAACAACTTGTAATTATAAGAAGTCCATTTTTGACTCAAGTACCAAATATCGACCAAACAAATGTTATTAACATAAATGGTTACATAGTGTAAATAACATGGTAATAAGTGATATAAAAGTAATAATAAACTTGAAAAATGTTCTTAGTCTAGTATAAATTAAATTTGATTTATTATTCAAGAGATTAAAGAACCATCGTGTCAAGTCGGGCACGAGGTAAAGGACTTCATCTTAATCTCCTTTTATTGAGGCATATTTTGTTTTATTAAAAGACATTCATTAATAAACTATATAAAAACCTTTTAATTTTCATTTCATTCAATGGTATTGTTTTTCTATGAAGCTTTTTACTGACCGACAAAATTGAATGTTTTTTTAACATACACGGTGACAACAATCTTTCCACCGCTACGAGTATTACTTGATCCTTGGCTTCCTTAACAAGACATAATGTTCTTAAAATGAAAAATAAAAACCATATAATCGATTACATATTTTGTTATTGAAAATGGTTTTTATAATGGATTTGTTATGTCAATATATTTAGGTGATATAATGTGATTGAAATGTGGAAATGTTTTTTTCCTTTATATTTGTTGTATTTGTTATTCTTTTTTAATGATACATAGAAATTTAACGGGTGGTTACATGATAAATCAAATTATGGGTGGTGATGTGATAAACTATTATTGGTGGTTACGTTATAACCTCCAATGCATTGGGTATGGAACTCGGTCGCATGGCTATTCCATTTAGTGACATGTGTGGATGTCACCCGTATGGTTATTCCATTTAAGTATGTTTATGTTCCATGTTACCTTTAAATGTTATATATTCATTATATGGGTAATCATTTGGATAAAAAAGGTTAATTAGTGATCTTTTATTCATTGAAGAGTATTTACAACTTCATAATTGTGAAAAGTATTACTTATGTTAAAGTATTTATGGTTGTCTAGTTGTTTTGAAAAACTAATAGTTTCCTTCATTGTATATTCCTTTCTGAGCTTTTAATGCTCATCCCAAGATTTTTGAAATGTTTTTCACATGAAATAAAGTAGAATAGGGTGAAGGGTGGGATCATAGAAAGTTATGATGTCTAAAACATAGAACTGGACATGGATTTTTTTAAAGAGTTTTTATTTAATGAAAAAAATGGAATTTGAGTAGAAGTTTCTTCTTTGTAACTTTTGAGATGTAATAGTTATGGCGTAATTCTATAAAACTCTAAACCTGAAAAGATCCCCAATATGAAATATTCATCTAATTCAAGATTAAGTAATGTTTTTATGGGCGGGTCCTTATAGTTGGTATCAATGGTTGGTTTAGGCAACTTTAGGAGTTAGAATATTGTTAAATTCATGTCCATAAATTAATTTATTGTATGATTGAAATGATTTAGCATTTAATGATTACCATGTTGCATCACACAAGATATTTCCATGTATAGAAGGGTTTTCCGTAGAGGAAACATGGCAGTTATGTTGGGATGACATGACGAGGAAAACAACCTTCCCAATCAGCAACCTGAGACGGTCGGAATCAGAACTGAATAGTTTGTTGTAGTGATGGAAGAGTTGACTCAGGATATAAATGGTGGTTGTATCCCTACACAAGATCAGCCAGTTCAACCACAGAGGATCATGTCAGTAGTTGAGAATTTTTTGAGGCAACATCCACCATTATTCATAGGATCATCTGACCATGTACTTGCATAAGGGTTGATTAAATCACTGGAGAATATTTCTGATGTCAATTGGTGTTCAGAACATCAAAAATTTAGTCTTCTTGTTTACAGTTTTGAAGGTGAATCTAATTAGTCATGGTGGATGGTTAAAAATATCAGGGATTGTGAGGAGATTTATGATCTTTATTGGGATGAATTCAAAGGTATATTTATGGAGAAATATTATCCTATGGTGGTTCGTCTTATGATGTAAAAACAATTCCTCGAATTAAGGCAGGAGGATAACTCTGTGGCAGCTTATGAAGAAATGTTCACTTGACTGGAAAGGTATGCTCCAAATTTCATATAAGATCTTGATAGTAAAATCAACCGTTTTAACTCAAGGATAAATCCAAAGTATCGAAGGTCTTTAGCTTATCACAAGATCAAAAGTTATGAAAAACTTGTTCGATGTGCGGAGAAGGTGGAAATGATGTTTTCCGATGATCAGGTGTTCTTTGAAAAACAACAAAATAAGAGGTACAGTTGGCAGGCAAAGGAATGAATTAATCAAAGAATCCTAGAGGTAAGAAAACCAAATAACCATCCTATGAGAAGTGTGGTAAAATGAAACCTAGAGAATGTTTATCCAAGACTGGAAAGTACTTTTGGTGTGGTAAGTATGGTCATATTGCTCGTAACTGTAAGGAAGATAGTCAAGAAGTTAATTAAAAGCTAGTTGTAAGATTATTTAAGTGTTGTGAAATGGGTCATTATGAAAATGAGTGTCTAACGAAGAACTCAACTTAGGGAAGGAAGCCAGACTACAAGTTGGAAGGGGTGGTAAATCCATTTCAACTATTCAGTAGATGTTGGGCCATCGAATGATGTAGTATCAGGTACACTTTTTGTTTGTTCAGATTATACCAATGTGTTGTTTGATTTAATAACTACACATTCATTCATTTCTAAGAAGATTTATAGTAAATTGGGAATTCCATCTCAAGATATGAATCCTGAACATATGGTAAAAAGACCTAGAAGAAACGCTGAGACAATAGAAAATAAGAACCTTACAATCCTTATGTGCGGAAAGAATCTACCTACAAAATTTATTGTTTTACCTCTAGTAGAGTTTGATGTAATTTTGGTCATGGATTGGATTTCTGTTAATCATGCTAAGATTGAATGCAGAGCTAAAGTGGTTTATTTTCAGAAATTATTTCAATTTGTGTACAAGAATGAGACATTGATTTTGATAACGTATAAGGAAGTTGAGAAACTAGTAAAAGATGGAAATGAATGTTTCTTTGCACATATTGATGAATAAAAAGGAACAGCTCATATTAATGATGTTCTATTGGTAAATGAATATCATTATGTTTTTCCTGATGATTTTCTTGGAATTATACATGATCGGGATGGCGAATTTACTATTGACTTAGTTCCTGATTCAAATCCAATTTCAAAACCCCCTTATCGAATGGCTCATGTTAAAATTTTAGAAGTAAAGAAGAAATTGCAGGAGTTATTATATAAAGGATTCATTCGACCTAGAACATCACTATGGGGTGCACCTTTCTTTATTTTTAAAAATAAATATGGTTCAATGATGCATTGCCTTTATTATAGATAATTAAATAACATCACTGTTAGGAACAATTATCCTTTTTCCTCATATAGATGATTTGTTTGATCAGCTCCAGGGATCTCATTATTTTTCGAAGATTGACTTGATGTCGAGGTACCATCATTTGAAAGTAAAACAATTAGATGTTCTGAAGACCGTGTTTTATACAAGAAATGTCCATTATGAATTTTTAGTTATGCCTTTTGGGTTAACTAATGCAACTGCTGTATTCCTGGATCTAATGAATAGAATTTTCCATGAGTTCTTCGATACATTTGAGGTTGTGTTCATTGGGGATATTTTTTTCATCAAAATGTAAAGAAGAACATGAAACTCATTTAATGGTTATCTTGAAAACCATAAATTAAAATAAAAAATATGGAAAATTCAGCATGTGTGTGTATTGGTTACAACAAATTTTTTTCCTTGGTCACACTGTTTAAAAAAATGGCATAAATGTTGATCCTACTTAAACAAAAAGTTTTTAAGAATGGCCAGGACCCAAAAATATAACCGAGTTTTGTAGTTTTCTTGGTTTGGTAGGTTAATACCGAAGGTATTTTGAAAATTATTCACAGTTATCTAGTACAATGACTAAGTTAACTAAAAAAGTTGTTAAGTTAGTTTGGACAAAATAATGTGATGATTGTTTTTAGTAATTGAAATTAAGATTGGTGAATGCTCCTGTTTTATAACTACCTTCTAGAAATGGTGATTTTGTTAACTACAGTGATGATTTTTTTAAGTGACTTGGTATTGTCTTTATTCAGAATGATTTGGTAATTTCTTATGCTTCACGTTAGTTGAAAATTCATTAGTAAAATTACCCTTCACATGATTTTGAATTAGTTTCTGTTGTTTTTGTTTTAAAACTTTAGAGGCATCATTTGTATGGAGTAATGTTTGAAATATATACCGATCACAAAATATTAAATTATATATTAAATCAAAAATAATTTAACATTAGATAGAGAATATGGTTGGAATAAATCAAGGATTATCATTTTAAAATTTATTACCATAAGGGGAAAGAAAATAAAGTGGCTGATGCTTTCAAATGAAAAAGTAATGATTCATTAAACATGTTACGTTTGGAATGAGACCCTTTGTTTTTTGATTTTATTAACATTAGAATAGAGGTTTTTGGTGCAAAAAGTTCTTTTGTTTTGTTTTAGGTGTCAGTGAGATCATCTCTATCATACATAATTAAGAAAGCTCAGAAGAAAGTTAGTGATTTGTAGAAAAAGTTAGATCATGTTTAGAAGGGTATGTTACCTAAGTTCAACATTGATAATGATTGTGTTTTGAGATTTTGTAAGAGATTGTGTGTGCCTTGTGATTTACAGTTGAAGAGAGAGTTGTTATGTGAAGCTTATAATTCTACATTTTCAGTTCATCCAGGCAGTACTAAGATGTATAGAGATCTGCGAGAATATTACTGGTTGGATGGAATGGAAAGAGATATTTCTGATGTTACTGTGAAGTGTTTGACTTGTTAGTAGGATAAAGTAAGTAAGAAGTTACCAAAAGGTATGCTTCAGTCCTTATCAATGCCATAGTTGAAATGGTAAAATATATCCATGGACTTCATTGTGGGATTACCAAAGACATCTCTAGGTAATAATGCAATCTGTGTTATTGTTGATCGAATGTCTAAATTAGGTCAGTTTCATTCCTATTTGAGATACTTTCTCTCTAGATCAACTTTATCAGTATTATATTATAGAGATAGTCAAGTTATATGGAGTTCCCCTCTCCATTGTATCTGATCGTGATCCCAGGTTTACTTCAAACATTTTGAAAGGCCTTCAGACGTCATTGGGTACCGAATAAAATTTTAGTACACATTTTCATCTGCAATCAGATGGTCAGTCAGAACAAATAATTCAGAACATAGAGGACATGTTCCAAGCTTGCATGATGGATTACTAGCGAAGTTGAGACCAACATCTTTCATTGGTTGAATTTTCTTGTAATAATAATTTTCATTCCAGTATACAGATGGCTCCGTTCAAGGCATTATATGGTAAACCGTGTCGAACTCTAGCTTTTTGGTATGAAATAAGTGAAAGGATGTTGATGGGACCATAATTATTAGAAGAGTTGGCAGAAAAATTTCATCTGATAGAGAAACAAATGATAATAGCTCAGAGTAGGCAGAAAAGTTATGCGGACAACAGGATGAAGTATCTCTCTTTTGAGGTAGGTGATCATGTCTTCCTCAATGTTTCACCATGGAAAAGTGTGATGTGATTTGGTAAGAAAGGAAAAATGAGTCCAAGGTTCATTAGACCATATGATATTCTGGAGAGAGTTGAATCAGTTACATACAGAGTGGTATTACCACCATGTTTTTCCTAAGTACACAATGTTTTTCATATTTCAATGTTGAAAATGTATATAACAGATCCATCTCATGTTTTGAGCCCAAACGTAGTTCAATTGGAAGATAATCTCCCTTTTGAGGAACAAACAGTCCATGTTGTTGACCATAGAGAGCATGTGTTGCAGAATACAGTATTTTTTCAGGTCAACGTTTTGTGGAAAAACCATATGGATGAAGAGGCAATGTGGGAATCTAAAAATGCTATGGTGGATAAATACCCCCATTTATTTTATAAGTGAATAAAATTGTGATGAAATTATTCCCAAAATGGGGGAAGGATGTAACATACTAGGTAAATAAAGAATAATACATTATTATGTTTATTAATATTTTTTAATTAAATATTAATTTTACTTTAATCGGGTTACTATGTTCGATGGCATACCCAATATGCAATAACAGATTTCTTTGAAATATTACGCTGCACACTAATAATATAATAATATTTTTTGAGATGGTAGTTATCACATAGCCATTATACTAGAGGGAATGAATATAAATAACTAAAATATGATTATATATGTTTGCTAAAAGTTTTTACATTTATCAAATAAATGTTAGAGGCTTAAAATTGAAATAAATCCAATTTTAAGCATAAATACTCTAATATTCACTAAAAATATGATTTATCTCCATTTGATGGTGAAACCTCATTAAATATAGTTTTGATCACTCTTATATGTTCAATTGGACCAAATTAATATTTTTTTAGAATCTAGACATCAAAATTTACTTTGTGTATTGTTTTTGTTATTTTTCTGACAACGTTCAATTTTTAATGAATAGTGAAAAATATTGTATTATAATTCAAAACCACCTCTTAATATAAATTATTTATATAGTTATATTTTCCATTTAAATGGGTATAATGTGTAATTAGAATATATTTTAAAGATTTAATTCAATGGTGGTAATTGGAATTAATTTCACTTTGAAATTGGACATAAACAATTGTCAATCTCTTGATATATATTATTTCTTAAAAACACTGAATTTGTTTTGAAAATGAGAAATAATTATAAAATTAATCAATTTTACATTTATGTTTTGAATTTTTTAAAATAGGCATCATTTTTTAATTCATATTATCAAATATATATTAGAGTAAATATTTGGTATTTTTCTGAAAAACATCAATTTTTGATGAATACTGAAACCACGAAGTGATAGTTAAAAAAACACAATTTTCCATTTAAAATAAACATTACCTCTTATATGAATTTAATTTCAAAATTTCAACTTGCATGGTTGTCATTATTATGTAAAATGTGGTTCAATGGGTTGAAAATAATTTTTGGTGAATAGTAACTTTTACGTTTATTAATCGTGCTTAAAGGTAATTTGTGTAATTTAAGGAAAATATTATGTTATAATAATATGTAATTACCATTAAACATTTACTAGCCCTATTTTATGAGTCATGGACGACCAAGAAAATCTATGGGTGAATTTTTGGGTCCCCATGGAGCCACTTGGGTATGGTAATGACATTAATGCCTTTTATTTAAAGAAAAAATAAAAATGTCACAAACATGTATTGTTTTACTAAAACAATAATTACATGTGTTTATATAAGTTATCTTTTTAACTATAAATATTAATTATAAATATAAAATGATTTCCTATATCATTATATATTTTTTTTTAATTTTTTAGGCATCAAATAAATAAAATTATTTATGACACAATGATTATGTAGTGTTTACATCATTACAAAATGATTTAAATAAAAAAGATTACAAAGTTTAAAATAATATAAAAAACTTGTCAAATTCATATTGGATGATTTTATTTCGGACATGGGACACCTTATATTCGACTTCAATAATTTTTGGACATTTAGAAACCAAAAAACATTATATAATAAAATAATATTTTCAAACATTCCAAAAGAGCCCCTCCTCTCCCTTATAAAAAGCCCCCACTTCCTACCCATTTATCACACTTCTCAAGAACTATGTATCATCCATACTCTACTCAAATAATATCACAATATCCCTCTCTTTATCCTAGAATCATTACCTTTGGTAGAAATCTCTTCAAGAAACCCTTTTGGATCAAACCAAGGGGAGTTACCCGATATAAAGGTAATTATATTCTTTTGTTATATTTTGGTTCTCAAACCCCCTAAATTATTTTTATAATTTTATATTGTAACAAAACTAGTATCTTCAGTATATTAGTATGTTTTTATGATATGTATTTGAGCTACACGTACACACACCTCCATCTAATGGGTGAAGAACATACTTTTTCTATGGACGACGAACTACTGCCTCACGAAACGATGATTGTTCAAATATCTCCTACCGCCTCTCATGGTGTCCATTAAGATGTAACTGTATTTATATATGATATATAATATGTTTAAGTTTTCCTTATGCATCTGTGTTTTTCTTTTATTTCAATCCATTATGGTTTCCATAATGGATAAACGTGATAATCTCATTTTAGTAAGTGCGGACTACCGCCCCCTCAAAGAGATTTGAATCGTTAATGCCATATGAGGGATGTATCAAGGTTGGAGTTAATAATATTATATATTATATTATACTAGAATTATAATAATCCTCTATATAATAATGTTTTCATTCCATTAAATGTGAAATACAAATGAAAGTATCGTTCATGCGTATGTACGACTTACCGTCTCTATGAACGCTGCATTTCATTTCATACCACTAAATACCATGTAATATTATAAATGCGTGTATATAATTGATATATATGATATATATGTTATCTAAATCGTGAATATAATTATGGATATAGTGGATATTTTACCACATGAACAAATTGTAAATATAAGAAGTCCATTTTTGACTAATGTACAAAATATCGACAAAAGAAACGTTATTAACATAAATGGTTATATAATGTTCATAACATGGTAATAAGTGATATAAAAGTAATAATAAACTTGAAAAATGTTATTATGTAAGTATAAATTAACTTTAGTTTATAATTCAAGAGATTAAAGAATGATTGAGTCAAGTCGGACACGAGGTAAGGGACTTCGTCTCAATAGCCATTCATTGAGGCATATTTTGTTTTAATACATGACTTTCTTTTATACACTGTATAAACACCTTTGACTTTTCATTTCATTAAAAGAGAATATTTTTGTATGAATCATTTTACTAAATGACAAAATGGAATGTTTTTTAACGTACGAAGTGACAACGACCTTTTCGCCGCCATGAGTATCTTTATCTTTGTCTTCCTTAACAAGATGAAATGTTTTCAAAAGGAAAAATAAATACCATATACTCTATTATGTATTTTGGTATTGAAAATGGTTTTGATAATTTATTTGTTATGTCAATATATTTATGTGATATATTTTGATTGAAATGTATAAATGTTTTCTTTCCTTTATATTTTTTGTATGCATTATGATTTTATAATAGTACATAGAAATTTGATGGGTGGATACGTGATAAACCAAATGATGGGTGGTGACATGATAAACCAAGATGTGTGGTTAGGTTATAACCTCCAATGCATTGCTTATGGAACTCGGTCGTATGGTTATTCCATTTGGTGACATGTGTTGAAGTCGACCGTATGGTTATTCCATCTAAGTATGTTTATCTTCCAAGTTACCTTTATAAGTTATGTGTTATTTATATGGGTTATATTTTGGTTAAAAATGTGTAAGTAGTGATATTTTATTCAGTGAAGATTATTTACTACTTCATAAAGGTGAAAAGTATTAGTTATGTTAAAGTATTCATGGTTTACTTGTTGTTTTGAAAAACTAATAGTTTAATTCTTTCTGTATTACTTACTGAGATTTTTATTGTATGATTTCATTTCAAACATGGGACTCCTTATATTTGTACTATAATAATTTTTGGACCTTTATAAACCGAAAAACATTATATAATAAAATAATACTTTCAATCTTTCCAAAAGAGCTCATCCTCTCCCTTATAATAAGACCCAACTACTACCCATTTCTCAAACTTCTCAAGAAGTTTGGCTCCTCCATTGCTTACTCACATAATCTCCCAATATCCATCTCTTTATCCTATAAGCCTTACCTTAGGCAGAATGTTTTTCACGAAAAAACATTGTGTTCAAACCAAGGGGAGTTACCCGATTTAAAGGTAATGTCTTCTCTTATGTTCTTTTGTATTATTTTTCTTCCTCAACCCCCTAAAATCTTTTTATTATTATATTTTGTAACAACACCAGTATCTATAATATACTAGGATGTTGTTATAATTATTTTTTGAGCTAAAATTACTCACACCTCCATATCATGGGTGAAGAACATACAGTTTTTGTGGACGGTGAACTACTGCCTCACAAAATGATGATTGTTCCAATATCTTCTACCACCTCTCATGGTGTCCATTAAGATGCCAATGTATTTATATATGAAATATATTATGATTATGTTTTCCTTATTATTCTTTATTTTTATTTTATGGCATACCATAATGGTTTTCTAAAATGTATAAATGCGATAATTTCATTTTAGGAAGTGCAGACTACCGTACCTTCAAAGTGATTTGAATCGTTAATGCCATATGTGGGACGTATAATGGATGGAGTTAATAATATTATATATGATATTATACTGGAAGTATAATGTACCTATATATCATAATGTTTTCATTCCATTAAATGCGAAATATAAATGAATGTAGTGTTAATGCGTACGTACTGCTTACCGTCTCCATCAATGGTGAATTTCATTTCTTACCTCTAAATGTTATGTAATATTATAAATGAATTTATATAATGTATATATATGAAAAATATGATATCTAAATCATGAATATAATTCACTAGATAGTGGATATTTTACCACATGAACAACTTTTAATTATAAGAAGTCCATTTATGACTCATGTACCAAATATCGACAAAACGAACGTTATTAAATTAAATGGTTACATATTGTAAATAGCATGGAAATAAGTTATATAAAAGTAATAATAAACTTCAAAAATGTTCTTACGAAAGTATAAATTAACTTTAGTTTATTGTTATAGAGATTAGAGAATGATCTATTCAAGTTGGACGTGAGGTAAGAGACTTCGTCTCAATCTTCTTTCATTAAGGCATACTTTGTTTTAATACAAGACATTATTTTATACGCTGTATAAAGACCTTTGAATTTTCATTTAATTCAAAGGTAATCATTTTCTATGATGAGATTTACTAAACAAAAAAAGGAATGTTTCTTTTATCATACATGGTAACAACGACCTTTCCACTGCTGTGAGTATTACTCGATCTTTGGCTTCCATAACAAGCCTTAATGTTTTCAAAAGGAAAAATATATACCATATACACTCTTATGTATATTGGTATTGAAAATGGTTTTTACAATGGGTTTTTTATGTCAATATAGTTAAATAATATATTGTGATTGAAATGTGGAAATGTTTTATTTCCTTTATATTTGTTGTATGTGTTATGATTTTATAAAGGCACATAGACATTTGATGGGTGGTTATGTGATAAACAAAATAACGGGTGGTTTTGTGATAAAACAAGATGGGTGGTTACGTTATAACATACAATTCATTTGGTATGGAAGTTTGTTGTATAATTATTCTATTTAGTGTCATGTGTGGATGTCGACAGTATGGTTATTCTATTTAAGTATGTTTATGTTCCAAGTTACATTTATATGTTATGTGTTCTTTATATGGGTAATATTTTTGATACAAAAGGGTAATTAGTGATCTTTTATTTATTAAAGAGTATTTAATACTTCATAATAGTGAAAAGTATTACTTATGTTAATGTATTCATGGTTTACTTGTTGTTTTGAAAAACTAATAGTTTCCTTCTTTGTGTATTAATTACTGAGCTTTTTATGCTCATCCCATGTTTTTTGAAATGTTTTTCACTAGACATAAAGTGGAATAGGGTCAAGTATGGGATCATGAAATGACATGATGTCTAAAACATGGAACTCGACATGTCTTTTTTATGAATATATTTTATTTTATTAAAAAAATGGAATCATAGTAGTATTGTATACTTTGTAACTTTTGAGATGTAATAGTTATAGCCTAATTATCTAAAATCCTATACCTGAAAATAACCTCAATGTGAATTATTCATTTAATTCATGATTAATTAATGTTTTTAAGGCTGTGTCCTTATACTTCATCAACCCACTTTTTATCTATCTATTATTTTAAAAATGAAATGTTGATCTATGAGGTGTTGATTTACAACCATTATGATCAATGGATTTTTGTTCTTCAAATTATCCTTCAAAAGTGGTAATGAAACCATTTTTGTGGGGTAAAACATCATAATATATGAATTAAAAACTTTTTATTGTTCTATAACTAGAATTTATAATTTATATTGATTCACACAACAATACTATTTCTTGATTATCAAAAAACTAACAATATAATCTAAATGATTATCACTAATGTTTTATCTAATGTCTAATCCACATAAAATATAACAAAATGAATTATATAAACATTTATTATTATTTATTTTTATTAATATAATATAAATTCAAATCTGAAAAATTATACCATTCCATATGAACTTCCATTCTAAAATATATAAGGACAAAAACCTCAAACTTGGGTTTAGCCCTTACAAATGCTGTGAAATTATTTTGATAATGTGAAACATGATTAAATACACAATGTTTAAAAATAATTTACGACCTTTCACAAATCATGGTTATTGAGTATTACATACAAACATAATGGATTTATCAATGTTAAATAAACATAAATTAAAATAATATGTTTTTATGTTCTTGCACATGTGCACCAAAAACGATGGCATCCAACATTAGGCATCAAGGTGACCTGTGGAAATAATTTTTAATAAATGGGTAGGAATTGGATATTCCATGTAAGGGGTTTTAAAACAAACATTATGTTTTTTAAAACATTTATTTCATACATTAAATATATCCTCATAAAACATGATATAAACATATTTATATATAAAAATATTATATTTCAAAATAATTATACATGAAAATAAAATGCTAATTATCCTTTTAATAAATTAAATTTTTTATGTGGGTTGTTAATAATACATGGATGAAAATATTAAAATACTTAACTAAAAACACTAGTTATACCTAGGACTTATGCTTTCACCACCCATAACATCATACATTTCACAAGTTCAATTTTTTTATAACATTTTCCAAAGGACCTGCCTTTCTCATCTCTAACCAAAAACATTTCCAAATTCCTTATTATTTCCTTATAAATAAAATAATCTATCTTATCACATGTCATCAAAAAATTTCATGAGTTTTTAAAACCATTTTTTAGAGATACATTATCTATAAAAACACCCCACTATTATTTAAATAATACAACTGCAATAAACATGGATTTAAGTGTGTCCAAGATCACATAATGATTTATTATGTCCCACATGAGCTAGATGACGACCATAACTATCCATTCATGGCATGTTAGAGGATGCTGAAGAAAATATACACATAAAATAATATCCTGACTTATGATTTCACATAATATGAAAATATTTTTTAACGAACACATGTATTTCATAAACAAACAAAACTTACATAAACTCTTAAACATTAACTGTATTGTTGAAATTCTAGTTATGATTTCGGAGTATAAATAACGAAGATTAATTATACATAAAAAGCATAATATTTAATTTCATATATATATATATATATGTGTGTGTGTGTGTGTTTTTAAAATATTCAAAACATAAATAGCATACTATCATAGATTTATGAATTAATATTAAAACAAGATCTATTTATATATTTATATATTTTAATGGGTTAATGTATATGTGTATATATACATGTATATATATATAGCACATTTTTAATGAAATAAAATGTTTAGAACTAAAATAAAACCTTGAATTATTTAAAAAAACAAGAAGATGGAATTACGTATGAAAATATTCATATATAATTTGTAAAAAAGTAACCCCTGAAAATTAAATTTGAAACACATAAATCCCTTACAACCATATATTTATGAATTAAGTTTAAACAATAAGAATTTATATATTTACATACCAAAAAATATTGATGTATTTGTATATATATATGTATACATGCACACATACACAAATATATATATATATATATCAACATTGTAAAACAATAAAAATAGAAGAACTAAAATGAAAACATTCATAATTTATAAAATTTATAAGAATGAATTACCTATAAAAATAGACAAATATGAATTGTAAAACTAAAAAAACATACAAAAAAAATTGAAACTAATAAATCTCTTTAATGATTTAAATCAAATGGGGACTGTGGTATTTTTTAATTTAAAGTAGAAATAAACTGAGTCTTTGGCATGAATGTGTGAGGTATGCATGCATGTGACATGTTGAAATTTAGATATATAACATGTATTAAAGATTACTTCAAGAGCTCTGTTTCATTTAAAAAAAATGAATATTATTAGATCATAAAATCTTAATGAAGCGTGTCCATTTTTTGGGTTGAATTTTAAAACAATTGAGTCTCGTTTAACTATTTTATTATTATTTTAAATTTCCTTTTTCCGTGTAATTTCTTATCATGGGACTAATTTTTTGTATTTGTCAAAGTCATCAATTGTTTTTTATATCATATTATTATATCATAACTTCCCTCAGTCATGATTATCCATTGACACATATAACATATTATAATTATTATTAAATCATTTTATTCTATTTTTCTTTATAAAACATTTCATAAAATATTTAAACTAAAATATGTACATTTTTTACTAAAATTCCCACAGACCAATATTTTCACCCTCAAATGGATTTCACTTTTTCCATTTTTTGTTTGTTCTATGCCTCTCTCTCTCATAAATTGTCAATATATTATCATAATATTATATAATTTATTATTTTTTCAATCATTTATTTTATTAATTGTAATGTTTTCATATATATATATATGGTTTTTTAAAATTTCATTTTCATTCAATTTTTTTATTGTTTCATTTCTGATTTTAAATATTTCATCACATTTTCCAAATTTTTAAATTATTTAAGTTTTAATCTTTTGTTTTCTCAAAATTTAAACTTTTAATTTTTAATTTTATTTCATTGTCATGTCAAAAATAATATAACTCATATAGATTTATAAATATCAATAATATATAAATTTCGAAACATCTAACTATTAAATATATTTATATAATAAAATAACAGTTATATTTATCAATATTTATAAATATATAGTTATAATTAAATATTAAATAACACTCACACATATAATATATATATATATATATATATTATTTTTAAAACATTACACATTTTATTAACACCTATTTAAGATAAAATATATTTTGTAATAATAAAATTATAAAAAAACTATATAAGGTTATACTTTAATTCATATTATGTAATTCAAAACTAATATTTGATATATATATATATATATATATATCATATTTTTAAAATAAATAAATTATAATAATATGATAATATAAATATCATATAAATTTTTTTGTTCAAAATAAATTACATATAATTGTATATAAATATTCTTTTAAACGATGAATAACAATTTGATTTCAGAATAATTAATTTTGAAACCATAAATGATAGATATAATTAATTTTTGGTATTCTACATAAATTATGTAAAATAATTAATTTCAATTATTATTGTCAAATAAAATTGTCTTGAAAATATTTTCAGTTGATTTTGATTAAATACTATTTACAAAACTATTTTTGTATTTTATTAGCGGTTACAATATACAAGTACACTAATTGTGAAAATCAATGGCACAAAAGCATCGGAGCGATGAAATTGTATCTTATACCCCACTAAATGACAAAAAAAGAGATTAATAACATTATAATAAATCAAATACATGTATAAATGATAATAAATTATATAGATAATTTATTTAATTTTATTATCCTTAACATTAATTTCAAGTATAGAAAACATTGAAACAATAGGTATGTGTTTTCATCATGATCCTCCATTTTCATTAATATTATGATGTCTTCCACTATACGACAATTTAATTATTTTTTATTTTTTAATAATTCATCTAAATTATATTTATAGGCTCCAAAATCATATATCTAGAACGATTCATCATTCATTTATGGGCTAATAATGGTTTAACAAGGTTCCCTCATCATTTCTTCCCGTTACACATGGATGATTAAGAGGAATGTATCGATTTCATAACAATTTTATGGTAACATCTATATTATATATTAAGTTATTGTTATTTTTAAATCAGTATTTTTGTCATGAAAAACTATATTTGGGCATTTATGGTTTTATAAAAACAACCATGACAAAAAATAATGATTTTCCAAAAAAACTAATCTTTTCCAAGTTAAAAGGGTATTTCTCTAAAGAACGTTCTATGATTTTATTAAAGTATATTCATATATTTAAAAAACTATATTGAATTTTATTCTTTATTTAAGATTATAACATATTTTCTTCATCATCCATATATTAATAAATGGTTTATGATCAGTTTGATTGTGGATGTTCTATCATAACATCATTCTCCATACTACTCAAAAGGGTTAGTGATTATGTTTATAGATTAAGGATATTTCTTTGTTTTTCATTTGTATATATTAATTATGTTTATCCTTATTTATATCAGGAATGAATTGAACTTATTATTTGTTGTGGGGTCCCTAATATATCCCATCGAGGCATCATTTAGTCTAATTAGACAATCTATCATGGATTTTACCCATTATTTATGATGTCTTGCATGTAACCAAGATGAAGTTTTTATGATTTACAACATTATTCATTCCATCAAAATAAAACTAGAATGTAATAATCCATGTGGATGTTTGAGTATTATGATACCCATGGTTTTGTTTTATTATGTGATTATTTATAATTTTTTATTCTTTCATTTTTATACTCAATATATTATTTCAATGAAACTTGTTATCACTTATTTACCATGACTTATTGAACTATATTTATTACCCATACTATGAAACAAAACATCCCCCTTCTTGTGGTTAAAATTTTCATGTGATGTGAGGATTCATATTATAAACAACATGAAAGGATAATATAGAAGGTTTTTTGTTGTTTCCTATATAGTTAATATTTTTTATTTTATTTCATGTTATAATTGATAGTTAATATTAGTAATATGGTCTCCAAAACTGTTAAATTATTTAGTCTATAAGGATTTGAATTCTATTTTTACTTATCCTATATATTAATTTAAGTCACTCACTCTAAGAAACTTGGGTCGAGGTCTTTACAGTTGGTATCAGAGTATGTTTAGTAGAAACCTTGTATAATAGATTTTAAAAACAAATATTAAAGAATATAAATCTCTGATAAACATTAAGGATAAGTATAGAATAACATCATATAATTATACTGAGGTATATGATATGAATATATTCCTAGAAATATGTCCCTTTAAGGATAATAAAAGTTGATTTGGTTTTGTCAAAGATGCACATAGGGGTCACAAATTTAAAATGTTATCCTAGGCCTGGCTCGGGGTAACTAGGTACTCAAAAATATGCAATACTGCACAACTAGTTTGACACTCCCCCAGGATATTCATAGGAAATGTTTCATTTTATATATCTATCATTATGAATACTATTTTAGAAAATATTTCCCTAATGAAATCGTGTTTATGGTTATGAAATTTTCAATGAATAAAATATCAGTTTATGTTATGTTTTTTTTCAGTTTGAGATTATTTGTTATTATTCATAACCTAATATAATGTATATTATTAATTAGTAATGGTGACATGTGTAAGTAATGGAAAATGTATCAACATGTATATCCTATGTAGAGATTTCCATCTTTTGGCAGATAAGGATGTTTGTACTAGAGGAACAACCAGTGTAGAGAAACATATAATGATACTAGCATAAATGACTAAGGTTATGAACAATAACAATACCCATAGGGATAATTCTGAAACATAATGTGGAAGATCAATGTTATAATGCTTTATGTGAAAACAATATCCATATTTGAATGGGACTACACACTCATTTTAATCATAGTAGTTGATAATATCCTTAGAGAATATATTTGTCTCTTTGGGAAGTAGGGATTCGTAGAATGCTTTCTTGTATGTTTATTTACTATTGGAATATGTGGATTATTGGTGTTCATTAAATCAAAAAAAAAAATGGAAGAAGAAGGAATTAATAAGATGGAATGGCAGGATTTTAATGAAATTTTACTAGAAAAATATTTCTTTCGTAAACAAAGTGTAGATATAGTTTGAAAATTATTGAGTCTATGATAGAAATATGATGAAAATAATGCAAAGTATAGGGATAAAATTATATGTTTTAGAAGACATGGCATAGATTATATATATAATATAATATAATTATTGGTGAATTATGTTATGGTGTAAACCCATTCCTCTAAATAGTAGTGGCCTGAAAAAAAATTATCATATTTAGATATAGTCTCATGTTCTATCAATATAGAATAATCATTCTGTAACTCTTATAACAATAATGGTATAGAAGGGAAGAATATGGATGATGAAAAATATGGTAATTTAAATAAGTAAAATCTTAATAATGGAATTTTTGATTTTCTATCTAATGATAATTATGGAATGAATCATTAGAGTACATGCCTGAAGGGTATTGGTGTTTTTCATAAGTGTAAAGAAAAAGGCCATGAAGTCTATGACTGGAATGTAATAAAATATTATTTTAATATTCAATATTACAATTTCAAATTAATGGGTAATAATGATAATATTTTTCCTAAGTGTCAATGATACATTTCCAAAATAAAGGCCAAGGGAGGAAGTGAAATATTATATCATCACAGCTGCTGAGGTTGAAGTCCATATTTAGGTGTTGGTTGGTATATTAATAAATTCATCATACATAGCCAATTATTTATTTTATTCTGGATCAATGAATTCTTTTATATATTCAGAGTATTATAAGAAACATAGGCATTTTAATTTTGATTTAATAATGGTCTTGTCAGCAAAAATGCCTAAGGGATTTATCATTGAAATAATTATTTTTCATTTAGTCCCTTTTATGAAACCTAAATGTTATTTAGTTTCTAGAAATGTCGTCATAATAATGAATGAATTTTACATAATCCTTGGTATGTAATTACATTCAAAATATGAAGAAAACATCTATTGAAAGAATACAAATATCACGATTTGGGAGAAAAATATTGAATTCATTATCCTTATAGAAGAAACAAATTCATATGGTTCTCATACAGATCCACCTACATTAGTTCTTCTAAATGATATTCATCGGGAAGAAAATAAGATATCATTTGTTTATATTTAAATTTAATATATACCTATTGTGAATTAATATATTGATGTATTTCATGAGTATTTAAATATATTTCCTCCAGAGTGGGAATTTGAGTTCATTATTGAATTAATTATTGGTTCAAGACCTATATCAATAACACTGTATAGAATGGCCACTAAGGAATTAGTATAACTGAATATAAAACTATAAGAATTTAGTGATAAAGGATTTATTCACCCCATTTTTTATAAATGTGGATACCATGTTTAATTTTTTATGTTGAATGATAGATCCATGATATAGTTCGTTGATTATAGAGAAATAAATGGAATTACAATAAAGAACATGTATCTCATGCTTCACTTTTATGCTTTATTTGATCAACTTCATGGATCTCAATGTATTTTGTCAATAGACCGTCCATATAGATATCATTATTTGTGTTTGTGAAGGAAGATATTACAACAAAAACATTTCAATCTATGTATGGAAAGTACAAGTTCAGATAAATTCCATTTGGACTGACTGATTAAGCTTTTATTTTCATGGATCTAATGAACAAATTTTTCATGGAATATATTGATAAAATTTTCATGGTATTTATTCCTGATATTTTGGAAAAACCAAAAACATAATTAGACCAAGATAATCAATTGTGAATTGTTCTAAATAATATTAGAATAAATTATTTATATCGTGTGTTTAGATATATTTTGAATTATGGCTTCAATTAGTTTCTTTTTTGCCTATATAGTCTATAAGGATGGAATGTTAGTTTATCCTATGAAGAAAATTTCTCATAAAGAATTTATTACACCAATGAACATAATTGATGTACTTAGATTAATTATTTTAGCAGGTTATTATAGACATTTCATTCAAAACATCACCTAATTATCTAACTTGTTGTCCAAACATACTCGTAAGGAGGTTTTGTTAGAATGTAAAAAATAATTTGAATATTGTTCTAAATAGGGAAGAGGCTAATAGTGAGTTATCTGATCCTGAATCTACCACCATGAAATAGTAGATTTTGGATTTATAGTGATGCGTCAATGAAACATATTTTTTTAGTTCACATGAAGAATGATTGAGTTATTTTATATGCATAAAGAAATTTAAAAATTCATTAATAGTACCATCAAACTCTTGATCTTGAGTTAATATTTGTATTCATTTATATAAAGACATGGAGAAAATATCTCTATATTGAATGATGTGATATATATACATATTAAAACAACATTAAATATATTTTCTCACAAAAATAACTCAATATGAGGCCGATGAGATGGCTCTAACTACTGAGCCATTATGATTGTTCAATACACTACCACCCATGTAAGGTGAATAATTAAGAAGATGGATTGAAAAAGAGAATAAAATAGTTATTATTGGAAAAAAGTATTTATATAAACCTGATGTAGATGGATCTATAAAATATGGATATAGTTTTTATCAAGGAAGGTGAAACACCTTTACTTTTTCAATTGTTTACACTACCATATTTATTATAATGGATTAAAATTTATTAGTCTGATAATAAGAAATTTAAAAATAAAATTAATGCTTTAATGATTGTATGTTGGGAGAATTCATGTATGAAGATGGAATTATCATATTTGGGAATAGGATTTTTGTTCCCTCTATACATGAGCTAAAAAGAGAGTTATTGGATGATACCCAATGTTATAATTTCTCTATAGACCTAGTGGTACTAAATTCTATAGTGATTTGAAGGAATGTTTCTATTAGGATTACAAGAACTGGGAAATATAATATAATGTATCTAGATATATCATTTTTCAAAATGTGATGGTGTAAATACAATATCCTAGAGGATTCACACAACCTCTATCTATTCCCACACTGAAATTGGATGACATCACAATGTATTTTTTCACAATATAACAAAAAACTCTATGAAATAATGATGTAATATGGGTTATTTTTATGACATAGAATAATTGAACATTTCCTCAATAGTATAGATTATTTTTCACTATAACGCTATGCACACCTCAATATTAATGAAATTTTAAGCCTTCATGGAGAATAAATCTCAATCGTGTCTTATAATGATCCAGAATTTACATTGAAATTATGGAAACCTATTCTGATTGTTTTTGATACTAAGCTTTATTTTAGAACTTTGTATGACTCTCAAACTAACAAGATTTAAGATATGATGATCCAAAAATAATAATAAATTTATAGATCATGATAACAATAATTTCATGGTATGTAGGATCAGTATTTACCTTCGTTTGATTATTATTACAATAATACATTCCATTCTAGTATTTAAATGGAACCGTATCAAGCATTTTATGGAAAGAGATGTTGCACACTAACATGTTTTGATGAAGATTGTGGGAGGAATCTTGTAGGACCAAATCATCTAGATGATATATCATTGAATGTAAATACTAGTCAAAACCATATCAATTTAGATAAGAGTATTAAAATGTTCTATATTGATAGTCAGAGGAACGATTTGGAATTACAATAAATATATCATGTTTTCTTGAATGTATCTCAATGGAAGGGTGTTATATTATTTTTTAAGAAATGGAATATAATCCCAAGGTTAATTGTTTATTTTTAAATTCTAGTGATAACTAGGGAAATTTATTATCAGTTTGAGATGACACCTTGTATTTCTAATGTACACAATATGTTCCATATCTCAACGTTCAGGAATTACATGCGAGACCCAATAAATGTCCTCACTTCTGATATAATAGACATAGAACTATAATATCATACAGTGAAATGCCTATCTGATTGTTGGAAATTAACGAATAGGTGTTGAGGAATCAGATGACACGAACGCTAAATGTACTTTAGAATAATCATAAAATTTAATGGGTGACATAGGATACTGATGAACATATGATTAAAAACCACCTATATTTTTTTATTAGGTGACATTATGAACGTTTCGAGGTTGAAATTTTAATAAGAGGGGAAAAAGTAATGTCCCAAAATTCTATTAATGAAACTTCCTTTCTTATAAATATTTATATATTATAAATCATTTGAAGACCCATATATAACAAAAAGAAATTATTAATGAATTATTAATGTAATAATAAGTATTTCAAGAATTTATTAATCATATAACAATGGAATAGTAACATGACATTTAGAATAGTAATGTGACCCTTATAAATATTTAACAAACAGATAGAATAATCAACTCACCAATGAAAGTACAAATAAAATTTATTAATCATATAAATGGAAATATGTTGTAATTATATCACAATATAAGAAAATAAATATTTTCAAATGTACTAATAAATCCTTGAAATTTTTGTAAGTAATAACCATTTAATTACAATATCATAATTAACAAAATATTTTTATGGAAAATTTATTTTCATAAAATGTATTCATAAATGAAAATTTTTATTTCTTATTTTTTTCAGATAATTTAAGGATACCATAGTTAATATTTCAATGTGTCCAAAAATCAGTTATATATTTAAATCCTGTATTTATTGAGTAAATAATTATTTTTTAATAATTAAATTTCTGAAATATAGAAAATAATATTCATAAAATTGATTTCATTTTTTAATTCAACATTTTGACAAAAAAATTGTGAACATTTTTGGTATTTTTTAAAATATTGGAATTGTTGGTGATTATTAAAATACTGTAGTTTTTTGTATAAATACACATAAAGCTAAATAACCTATTATATGAGAAATCTGTGATGTAATAAGAATAATATTGATCTTTAATTAATTTAATATATTTTATGATAATTATAAAACTATTAATATTCTTGATCAAAATTAATAAACACATGAATTCAATTTAAAAAATCACCCCTCCCCTACATTATAAATACCACCCCTCACCACCTCTTCTCCTCACACATATAAGCCTTTATTATTTTCAAAAAATTTCCAAAATCCCCTTCATATGTATCTCCCCCACTTAAAAAGGTATTTTTAACATCAAAAGACAAAACCATGGTTCCAAATAAATGATTCCCAAAGAGGATAATTCAATCGGTAAATCCTCGTTCCTTTTAAATAAATTTCCTTTCAATTTCATTTTAATTTATTTTCCATTTTAACCTCCCCTATACAAATTGTCATGATAACTCAATTATCATATATAAAATAGGATTATACGATATTAATTTAATGTAATTCCTAAAAATAGATTTTTCTCATTTATTTGAAAAATGAAATCATTGTCAGTGAGGTTCCGATTTATAACCATCATGGACAACAAATTTTCATTTTTCAAATTCTCCTTAAGGACTGGTAGTGAAACATTTTTTTACAGTGAAATAGAATATAATATATGTATTAAATATTATTTAATTTTATATAACAAGTATTTATACATAATATTAATTCACATGTCAAAAATAGTCTATCATTATCAAAAAACTACCAGAATAATCCAAATGATTGTGACTAATGTTTTATCAAATGACTTATCCTCAAAGCATATATCCAAATGGGTTATATGATCATTTAATATTTTTTATGTTAATTAATATCATATAAACTCAATTATAGATAGTTATACCAATTCAACATTAATTTCTATACACATATACAAGATAACAGATCATTAAAACCATGGAAACGAACATACCTGAGAAATGAATTTGTATCTTATAACTCATAAAAGACCATATATGAACTAAATAAAAATATAATAAATAAAATATTTGTATAAATGGTTTTGAGTTATTTAATAAATTTATTTAATTTGATTAAAAATTACATTAATTTCATGTGAATGATATATTCAAACATAAGTTAAAGGTTTTCATCTCGAACCTCCATTTTTATTCAGGTTATGATTTCTTCTCCTATAACAAAATATTAATTTTTAAGGATTTTTATATAATTATTATAAATTTAATATATGTTACATATTCATATATCAATATCAATTATTCATTCACTTATGGAAATAAAATGATTTATATGGTTTTATTATCATTTCTTCCTAATACGCAATCCAAATTACATGGAATGTCATGATTTCTTACCCATTTTAATATTCCATGCATAATATATTATAAGACACCATAATATTTATAAAATAAATAATTTTTACATGAAAATCTATTTATTTAAATTTTTATTATACAAACAATCATTTAAAATACAAATTATTTTTCCAAAATAAAAAATCATTGCAATTTTAAAAATGGTGATTCTCTTCAGAACCCTCAATGGTTTTAGTAGTGTATTTTAATACATTTCAAAAAATTGATCGAATATTATTCTTTATTGAGGTGTAGTTATTATTATTATCAACCCCCATATTTTATTTATGAGTTTATGTTTCTGTTTACCATGGATGTGTTATCAGGATACCATTTACCATACTAATCTTAATGGTTAGTAATTATCATTATCTATTAGGGAAAGTTATATAGCATTCATTAGTGCATGTTGTATATTATTAAAACCATTCATTTGATGAACTAATTGAACATATTAAGTGATGGTTGGGGGCCACTATATCTCCTAGATGTATCACTATGTCTTTTGAGACAAATTAGCTTGGGTTTTTACCCATTATTTATGGTTTCTTGGTCATGGCCTTGATAATATGTTTATGATAACAAAAATTATTCATTACCTCATTAATAAAATAATAATTGATAGTACACATGGATATTAAAATAGTATAAAACCCATGATTATGTTTTATTATGGTATTATTTAATCTCTATTTTATTTCTACCATTTTTTTCTCAATATTATATTTTAATTACTTGTGTTATTAGTTATTCAACATGGATTATTATATATTATTATGATAGCTTCTTCTGTATTAATTAACATTACAAATAATATGATTTCACAGCTTTCTTATATTTTGTTCCATAGGATGTGATGATATATATTATGAGTGACTTCCATGGAGAATCTATAAGTTTATGGTTGTTTCCTTTATAGTTAATATGTGTTAATTATTTTAAAGATGAAATGTAATGTTCATGTAAGTAATATAGTCTCTCAATCTAAAAACTTATATTGGCCTTTATGATATGAAATATTTTCTAATTATACGAATGTAATTAAGTAATTGACTCTATGAAACTATGGCCGGGGAATTTACATTTAATACTTACATAATATAATTTCAATTTTATTTTCAAAAAAAGGATTTTGAAAACATTTTTTTTAGATTTTTTTGTAATGTAAATTATTTTTCAACGTTGAAAATATATTTTCCTCATAAAATTATACATGTGATCATTAAAAATTACTTTCCATATAAGATGAAATTCATTTATGTGATTAATGATTTAATGATGATGACATCTAATTATACCATCTATATTAATTAAATATACAAAACATGATTACGAAAAAGATATGTTTATGAAACTCATTATGTTTCCCTAAGTTGTGAGATGATAAATTTATGACATTATTATAAGAACCATTTCATTTTATGAAAATATGATACGAACAAAAAGTAATTTTCATGAGGTACATTTATTTTAAAAGGGTTATTTTATAATGGTATTTTTATGAGACACTTTTCTTTTAAAGGTTTATTATATGATGAATCTTTTATAATCTTATGGAATCCTTCTATATGGTTTCCATTATTTAATAGTGGATATATTATAACTATATATTGTGATTAAATTATAAACATGTAATGTGGTCATATTATAACTAAGGATGGTTGGGATTTCAAACTACATCAAATGGAATTTGTAAATATTTGTATCTCATAATATAATTTTTGGAAATAGGATGATGATCTTGATCCAATATGGGAATAATGTGATAATTCTTATCCATTATAAAATGGTAAATTTAAAAATGTCATATATTTTTTGATGTGGGAAAAAGCAATGATTCATGATCAATTAGTTTTTTATTGTCTAGCATGATAACATTGAAAAGTAAAATTATTTCTACACATATGTTTTTAAAACACTATAACAACATCAGAGTGTAGTTCATGAAAGATAACGAATTCACAATCTTATGAATATTTTATTTTGGAAATATAATTACTTGTTCCATTACTTATGTTTATGATCTATTATAGTTTGGTTATGAACATAATTTTTTTTATTCATGATGGAATACCCTTATTTTTATCTTATGATTAGAAAATATTATGCAATTATATATCCAATGTTTACCAATATTGAGCACATATGTTCACCTATTATTATGTTTACTTATCCCATTATATGAATAATGGTATTATGTATAATATGGTTATCATGAATAATAAAAGTATAAGGTATTTAGGGATACATTAGATATCTTTCAATGAATATTTAGATTTTCGTCCCTTTAACCAATAAAAGTAAACCATTACGGTCCAAAGGAATGTATATTTGATATTAATTGAATATTAATCTAAAAAGATGTGTTCATAATATATGAAAATATGGGGTTGTAATAGTTGTTATCAGAGGGTAGTTTTAGATAAGATATATATATTAGGTTGATAAAAAATGAGACAAATCCTTATGGATATGTCTTACAATATTTTAACATATATGTCTATGGATAATTAAGTATATAAGGATTAGTATAGGAAAACATCTATTAATAATATTTATGTATAGAGAGGTGCTTCCACACAACACAAATACATTTCATGATTTTACAAGTGGATGTGGGTTTGGAACATTTTTACATTGGAGTAATTACTTTGATAATGCTACATTGATCATGACTCAATCCCCAATTATTGCATAAAAATGACCCTTGTTGTATACCATTATTGACTTTCCTACGGGATACAATTTGGAAAATATAAAAACTCATAATGAACCATAATTACAGAATCAAATAAATGATGATTTTGAATGTATTATGATAAAATTATGATGCATTAACCAAAAAAGAATATGTTATGATTTGGACATCTAATATATAATATAGTAGGTATAGTAGATAATTGGCTAGCTTATCCCAGAATTCTACATCTAGATCATGGATCCATAATAAAATATAAATTTTTTAAGATTTATTAGTGATGTATGGTGATTTTGGTGGAGGGGAGTATAATGAATGATAGATTTTAAGGGTTCTAGTAGTAATGTTTTATAGGATAACAGTGATCGACAAGTGTAAATTCCCCATCTTAGGTAGCTGCAGGTGAGCCACGGTCTATTTTGTTGATGTATCACTAATGGTAATGATTTCCATCATTCATAATCATGCAATAATATTACCCATAACATTTTTGATGTAGTTGGTGTAGGGGGTGGTTGTAATGTTGTGGTCTAAGGTGGTGATGTATCATTGGAAGGAAATGGTGGTTGATGGAAATAAGCATGTAGGGATGGAGGATAGAATGGGGGAGACATCTTCAGTGAAGGTAATTGTCATTTCATGCTAATGTGGGACTGGTGCGTGATTGAATTCATGTTTTTGTAGTGATTTATTTGACGTTGGGGATATTAGGCACATATTAAAATAGGAATTTCATCATAATGTGTTACAGTTTATCTCCCTTGGGCCTATATAGTTATGTTATCAGATTAAACTATGCCAAAATTATGATATTTGTTTGATGATTTAATAATATAAGGGAGACTGGCCTCTTATCTAATAAAATAATTATTTTCATGTTTTTTTATTTTCATTATTTGATTAGTGTTGAAATAACTAGTGTTTTTTATCAATAAATTGATAAAAGCCAAAGGGACTGTGATAATTCTTAATGTGATGTAAAATAAAATTTTCCACTCCCTAAGATGAAAAATTTAATAGGATATGGGATGAATAACAATATTTACATTATCAAACAATAATAAAAAGTCAAGAAGCATACAATGATCCAAAACGACACAACAAATGAAAACCATTATTTTTAATCCTTCAAGAGACAACACACCACCATTTTTAGTAAGTATTATGATCCATATGTTTCTTAGTAATGTATAATCATCATTGATAACATACTTTTTTTATCCAGTTCTTGGAATTTGAAAACAAATATGTAGTTTTGTAGAATTTTTTATAACAAGTCTTATGTGGAACCTTATTATTAATATAAGAAATGGGGTGGAGTTTTCACTTTATAATTGTATTTGTTTAATATGATATTTCTCATTATAAACATACCCAAAAATACATTATAAAAAGATAAATAATGAATTCCTTGATAATATGAATAAAATTTATGACTTTGTTGTTTCCCATGTGGTTAATGTTACAATAATTTCACGTTATGAATCATGTTTAATAATTATCCTCGAAATACAATTTAGTCAGATATATGTGAAATTAAACCCATTCACCCAAAATGTGTTATAAATAACACACATTATTATTTATGATAAAATTATCCATTGTGCACTAATGTTATAAATTACAATTAATGATACCTAATATTAATGTGGGTTCGATAAAAAAAGTAAGACTGACACAGATGAAATCATAAAGAAATCACATGGTAAAATGAAATTCCATCCAACTACATTATAGAAATGTTGGATTAAACATCATCGTATTTTTTTCATAAAAATAAGAGGTTATTTAAATGTGTATTTGTAGGTTATAAAGATTTTGAATATTGAAATGAAATTATTTCATGGAGTATATGAATTATCATAATAATTACCTAAATATGATGTTTTTTATAATCAGCTTTAATAGCCTTCTAAGAACAATGATAAAGGAAAATCTATAATGATCAAGACCATGGAAGTGGTTTTCAAGAATGGAGTTGTAAAAGATACTCATATCATCCACTAAAAAAATCTAAAACCATATATGATTTTCGATCTACCCATAGAATTATATACAAGGAAATTTTAATGGGTATTGAATTATTATCTCAAGAATTAGAGGTTTAGTTAATAGTAACACCTCATACTGATATGATGGTTGCATAAAAATTCTATATTTCATCTACAATTTACGATAGTGAAAATTAGACATATGAAAATCATTATATTGATACATTAATTGACATTGAAGTTATTTATGGAATGAAATAGATTTATTTATATGT
The DNA here is from genome assembly GCA_963277665.1 of Viscum album. NCBI lineage: Eukaryota > Viridiplantae > Streptophyta > Magnoliopsida > Santalales > Viscaceae > Viscum > Viscum album. Next base: position 1,235,256,753 of record OY728130.1, on the reverse strand, counting down.
ATCCCATATAAATGTTTGTTTAAAGGAAGTCATGTTTCTTATAACTGTAGCAACCCACGCTCATTTAGCAATATGCGGATGAATAAAACCATCTAATGAAAATTACATCCATTTACACATGTATTAATATTTATTCAGGAGGGATATTATTCTTACATATTTGTGTATAAAACTGACCTTGGAGGTAGGCATATTGTTTTGACTATATTTGTTTCGTTTTTGCAGAGCATCCTAGTCTGCCAGTAAATAGTGATGTTTAGTTCCCAATTGAACTAAAATATATATTTTCACCAATTTCAATGAATATATATATAATTACTCTAACTCAGTGTCAATAATAAAAAATAAATTCCAATATAGTCTTGATAATGAATTTATATATGTTAGTGTGTCACTGTGTGGTGCATTTGATTAATTTTTATGATGAAATTTGTATTCGTGTGTATATGATTCTATTATGTTGAGATAAATAAGATAATGATCATGAAGAGAAATTTTCTGTAACCATGTATTTATTACTTGTAGGATATACTATGAAAATATATATTATTTTACAATATTAAAATTCAATGTGTAAATCATCAATTTATGGTTATGATGGAGGATATATACAGGAAATATATTTTTACATGGGTTGTAATATATGATTATAAAGTGATACAACTATGGATTACTAATTCTTGTAATATCATCATTAATTTCATGAATTGAGTGTTTAAATATTTCATTTAATTGATTATATTATTGTTAATCAAGTATTTTATTTTATATTTAAATGGAATGGATTATAATGAATATAACATTGGAAAAGTTTTGAAGACCCAAAGAAAGGATATATTAAATGAAAAATTTAAAATGTGTGATTTTTTATATATAAGGATTTTATATCGGTCATATTACTCAATAGAGCCTATATAGGAGGGTTTATAAAAAGGGAAACTACTAAATATTGAAAAACAATTAACCCTGAAAACTAATTATTAATTTTTTATGGGTTTGTATAGATAATTTGGAAGGTTTGTTGATAAATTCTCTTGAATATCTAATCCCATCACCAATATAACATCGATTGAACCAAATATCCTTTTGATGGATTAATGGGAGGATAATTTCAATGAAATTAATAGATTATTTTTCATTGTAGTTATGTAAATATTAAAATGCAATGGATAATGTTTTTTAATCACTAGTTATTCATTCTGGAAGGGAAAAGGGTGAGTTCTTATAAAAAATTACATTTAGTTGGATTATTAGTCATTATAATTAATGATTCATGGGAAGAATTACCCTAATGACTATTTTTATTTACCTATAGTAACTTTTACATTTAAGATATTTATTTATTATGTTTACATATAGAAGTTTGATATAATTATTGATCAAAATGTCAAATTTATATATTCAAACATATGGAGTTAAACATGTTATTAAGAGTATCATTATATTCAGTTAAATATTATGAATTCTCGTTACAGTTCCACTATTTGAACAAAGTCTTCAAGGAATATATTTTAACACAAATTAATTAAGAAACATTATCAATTATGGGGATCCGAAAATATGCAAAATTTTCTAAATATTTAGATGATTGATATTGAATTATTTAAGGAAAAAGTGAAATATTATATTTATAAAATAAGTGTTTAACTATATATCTATGTGAATGTTAAAATGGAATATAAATATGATATTCAAATACAGAAAAATGTGTGAAATATTATTGATTTCAATCATGATTAGAATGGACTAATAAGATTCATGAACCATATATGTGTTTTTTATATATCATATCTCATAAATGTGTTATTAGAAGAGGCTTATAATTTTTCAATCTATATTTAACCAAGACGTATAACAATTTATTTATATTTGAAAAATTATTTCTACTTGGACGTACTGAGGACAGATATTATAGAGTTTTAATCTTAGTTCATGGTATGTTAGGAATTTATGGTTGAGAGAAAATATGTACGGTGATGTTACAACCACTACCTATATGTAAATTTATATGTAAAAAACAACACCATTGTTTTTTATACATTCTATATAAAACATTATATAGGAATGATTCTATATGGATTTTATTCAATCGCCATTAAATAAAAACATAATTCATCATTATCAATTATGATTAATCTATAGATCTTATTACAAGTAAACAATAATGGATGTTGTAAGGGTTCATGTATTAACACATTCTTTCATTATAGATCGAGATTTGTGTTGTATCTCAAATTGTTTATAAGGTATTTATAAGGATCTTGATACATAATTATGTTTCAGAACAATATTTATCCATTTAAAAATAATGATTATGTTATAAAAATTTAAACACTATAATATATGACAATATTTTTTTATTTACATCAAATTATTTTTGTACCAACACCTTCATAAACTTTATTTTTCATGTAACTATAACATTCACATGAGTAATCAGATGGATCATTATGAATACAACTATTAAAAGCAGTGTAAAAAATAAACATAATGAAATGATGTTGGAGAAATAAATCTAATCAAAACTATGATGGAGTATTAAATGGAAATAATGGTTATATCCCTTCTACATTACATAAATGTAGCACAATGTAGTTAGAAAATGTATACTGACAATCATTGATGTAATGATGATTTTTTGGTTTTTATCATTGTGTATTAAAAATATTTTTCATGGATATATGTAATTATAATTTGAAAGAAGTGAAAAAATATCAAAATATATCTTCTCACTTATTTTTCTTGATCATATTGGTACTATATATTATATATTGTCTCATTCACCTTACCTCTCTCAGGTTTATTTTTTCTTCCATGCATCTCTCCAATGTAATTTAATACATGATTCATAATATGTTCTAATATAACAATTCATACCATTGTATCCTAATATTTGTTATGAGGAATAAAAAATATATATTTTGGATTTCATAGAGATATTCATGGGAAAAAAATCAATTCATGTAGTCAATGTTTTGTGGAAAAGAACCATCTTCAAAAAGTTATGTGGGAACCTAATGACACGAAGAATATGAATTATCCTCCTTTGATTCTAAAATAGTGGCATAATATCGAGTTTGAAATTCATTTTAATGTGGATAGAATATAACACCCCAAGTTTTTGTGAAAATTTTAATATAATTGGAATTTATTGATAACATTCATTACCAGGACCATCATGTTTTAACAAACCACGATACACAATTTATTATACTACATATAAATGTGTGTTATAAAAATGATATTAAAATTTGATGCATTAACTAGAATATATATATTTTAGATATTATTTAATAAAAATAAAACATATTTATAACAATGTACATATTTATTAATGATTTCAATATATCTTTGGAAAAAACTATTTTCTCAAATATACATTGTTTTCATTTTGATAGAAAATAATAAAAGTATATTTTTTTATTTTTAAAAAATAAAATATAATATAATGCATTTTTTTATAATATAGATGTCAAAATTACGTTTGAGTGAGTTTTTTATAATATTATGAAAATATTAATTTTTTGAATAATATAAAAATTACAAATTTTTATTAAAATTATTCTTTTTCATTTAAATAGTTTATAATAATTTTTTGTATGCAATTAATATTTAAATTAAATCATATTTATAATTATTTATCTAATAAATATTATTTTATTCAATTTAATTTTTAATTTTTATCTTAAACTATTCTATACTTATAAAAAAGTTGTCTTTTGAAAAACAAATTTTTCATATTGTCTTGCAGTTTAATTTTACATTATATTTCCCACTTATGTGACTGGAATATGAAAAAACGATTCTATTGTTATAATAATCATAATTACTATTATATAATAATTATAATATAAATTTCGGTCAATATGAATTTTATAAACAATAAAAATAAATTCTGTTGTTAAGGTTAAAATGGGATTTCTCGAAAATATTCTAAATATAGAATTTGTAAAATGTCCTCATAACCATTTCAGAATCCATTATATTTACATATATAAAAATTATCACCCAAAAAATTAATAAAGAACATTTTTTATCCATGTTACTTGGGATTAATGTTTTTACTCATAATTATTTTTAAAAACACAATACATTTCCTCTCCCCTATTTATAAAATTCAACCCCATATCCTATCCAATTCACTCATATATGTCCTATTATATTACCCAAATCATAAAAATATACATTATTTAATTAAATATACACATCTTAACCGCCCTAATTTTATTTTTAAATATTTTGTAATTGTATTTGATATAAACCAAATGTTGTTCTATGAAGAAGAAGTAAAATTCATAGATATGTGTTTAATTATTTATTCCTCTAACTCTGACAAAACATATTAAATGTTTTTGATTTAATCAAATCAGTTTCTACAATATTATGATATTTCATTATGTTAATTACATGACTTATATCAATCATATAATCTATAAATTTTGAAAGGAAATCACTGATCGTGTGTACAGATGAATATCACCTCATGAAATGATGTCAATCATTTTCCATAATATTAATTAAAGGATAGAAAAAATGATGGATTTATCATATATAAATATATGTTAATTTTTATTTTCATATTTTTTTAGTTATATTATCATTTATACCATTATAAATTTCATTAATTGCGAATATGATAATATCACCATTGTGTATGACAAACTACAACCACATGAAGAAAAATGTTTTATTCCTCGTATAAAATATAAATCAAAAGTATTAAAATTTAATTCAATGAATATATGTCACATATATGGCATATAAATGAAAATATAATCTCAATATAATATTTATCTTTTTTTCTATTCATGAGTTGAGAAAATTGATGCAACTTTCATGTTTGCATACGACCTAATGCCTCTAAGACCAATGTACTTCATTATCAATATATAATTATTATCGATTAAAATATATTCATATATAATTTATATATATATATAATTTATATATTTATAATAATTATGGATAATATAGAACCATTATCAACAAATAAACATAAAAATACCAAACAAACAAATTCATGAAGAACTAAACAGTTGTCACATGAAATGTGAATTTAAAAATTATTATTTTATTAGTAGGTAATAAAACTACATAAATAAATCATATATTTTGTGATAAATATGAATATAAATTGTAAATATATGTATAATATTATTATTTTTGTTATACATGATAATATAATTTTTCATGAAGGATATTGATACCTAATGTAGGGGATCTCCATCTCAGATTTATTTTTCTTGGTCATATTCCTTATGAAAAACATAATTATTTAATATGGTGTATATTATTAGCATGAATTTATATGTTTATACATATCATTTTATCTATTAATATATATATATTCCTTTATTTCAAAGTTCATATGATCAAAAATAGCAAAATTGTAATGGTTTATGGTTTCAATGTCATTTTTCCTAGGATTCATTATGATTTACTTCTAAGGATTATATATTATGATATAACTATTAATAATATGTTATATTTTCTTCTCCAATGGTTATATTAGTAAAATAATTTTTTTTAATGCAATTTAACCCTTTTATAAGATTATATTTATGAAAAAAAAAATTTATGATACAATTTCATTATTTTTAACATAGGTCCAAACCCCTTTCATTTCATATCCATGATTTGAAAATATAATATTCAAAAAATGTTATTAATATTATAATATTATTTTTCAATGCCCCATTTTAAAATATTTTATTTATTAAAAATTACATTAAAGAAATTATTATTTTAATTTCATAACAATTTCCTTTTTTATTTTATCAAAATATAAATTAAAGAATTGTGTTAATATATATATATTGAATAAAAATTCCAAAAATAATTACAGATCAATGATTTAGATATTCCACTTTAATTTTCCACTTTTATATTCAATGAAAATAATTTTGAATAATTTTTGTGGAATTTTTCTATTATAAATTTATTTTCAAACTGGAAATATTATTTTCCTCTAGAAATGATCAACATTATATTTCAATATCATTTTCATCATAGATGAAACCATTTTATATTAATCATTCTTCTCATGGTATATGATTAAATTTTAATATAGATTTTACTTCTCTAAATGGGTTGTAATTGTGAATAATATATGATTATGAAATATAATCATTTTCAACAGGTTATGCTATGATAACTTTATGAGATGATTATAAGACCACTTTATTTTCAATAGTTTATTCTATGAAACATTTATGATATCTTAATGATTTCAATTTCCTTTCTTAGCTTTAGGATATGATAGAATTTTGAATAGACCTTTTTTTCATGATTAAGGAAGTGATTAATATTTAATGATCTTGTATAATCATTACGTATCGTTTTTATACACGATAGATGTTATGTTATTACCATGGATAGTGATTAAGTTAAAACCATGTAAAATGGTTACATTTAAACCAAATATAGGTGGGGCACAATTAATTTTGTTTTCATGTATATCTTATGATAAAATGAAAAAAAATGGTCCATGTGTGTTCTCCATAATGGGAAATATGTAATAATGTCTAACAATTATGAAACCATAAATATGTGACAATGACCAATCAGTTAGGAAATAGGAATCATATGACAATCCATGGTACATTATAAAATTTAATATACTTATTTATTCATAATACAATGTTATTTGACAATATAATAGGTTATCATTAATCAATGAAATAGTTTCTATTCAAATTTTTGTAAATAAAATTTTGACATGCTCTGGTGGTTCATGAATTATAATGATTTCATAGACATATTTGTCTAATATTTTATACTTATAATGATTTAGTCATATATAAATTTTTATAATATATGAAAGGATGGGTATTAATATTTTATGTTATGTTAATTATCTCATACATGTATTGTCATCTTAGGATTTTATATGATCGTTTAATGATACTTCCATTGTTTACACTTACTGATCATCTGATCTCACTCTTTCATATGTTTCGATTACATTGCTAATAAACATAGTTTTTTACTGTTTTATTTTTATGTATAGTTTATAAGTGGAAGATAATAATAGTAAATATTGAATAAAAATCACTAAAATTGAATATTCGTTACATAGACAATAATGAAACTAAACCATTAATTTCATCTGGAATGCACTTGTGAAATCTATTCAATATCATGAAGAATTATTTTATATTTTTTAATGAAAAAACTTTGTCATTATAATATCTCTGAATATATCATGTCCAAAATTCTTACAAACACCATAATTACTATAATGTATTGGAGTCTATAACATCTTCCCATACAGATCCCAATAAGGTTCTATTTTTATTCATGAAATAAATGTTTTTATTATAATTACATCACTATGGGAAGTTGATAAGGGAATATTTTTTGGAATCCCATGGATCCAGATCTAAAAATAGTACATATATATAGAATTTTTCATTTATATTGACCACATATCTAATGGTGATACATAGTACTGAAACTAAAACTTGTATCCAAAAATTGGTGATCAATTATCAAGAACATCAAGCTATTCGAAAATATATATAAAAGACAAAATAGTGGGTTTTACTATATGAATATTTACTACATCTCATATATATATATCATATATAGTTGGTAAATATAGAAATATACCTTAATGGATATAAAATTAACTGACTTTTAATGTTGATCATCTTCCAAAATATTGGAAATATTTACTTTTGATGTACTACTTAGTCCTATGATGAAATCCTAGATATATCATCCCATTTACATAATAGTATGGGAAATGGTTGCATCATAACATAATAATTTTTATGTTTGACACTTAATTATTCTTATATCAACAAACAATATACACATTATTTATTATACATATTCATGTTATCCCACCATACGTCTCCATCATTTCCCTGCGAATCATTATGATTCTTGAATGACTATACTACGATGATTCATGTACATAATATAGAAATTTCCTCTTCAGTTATATTTTTTATAGGAAACAATTCCATGTTCCAAAACATATAAATCCATAATTAATAAATATTAAATCCAGAGTATTCATTACATTTCTCTATAGCTCTTTATAATCTCTTTAGGCATCCATGGTCCTCTAAAAAATATATGGTTGGGAATTTTTTTATGTAAGGTATTTTATTTTAATATTATGATTATAATTTATAACTATTTTTATTAGAGAATATTGGATCCCATTTAATCATCAATATTGAAATATTAGTGGGATCTAATTTTCTATGAGAATATAAAAAAATTATTTTCATCTTAGTATTGTAATGTATTGAATAGTCAAAATATATGATCATCTCAATCCACATTAATTAGTGCGTAAAATGATTCTTATACTTTAATATATAAATGATAATTATTGGATAGAGATATATGTCATACTACCCCCCATAGCAATAATTGTGTCAAATATTAAATAATAATACCAATAAAACATATTCTAGATAACTTAGTGGATATATCATATCTAGGATCTGTAACTAGTGGGAAACATAATATATCACTATTTTAATCAGTATACTATGAAATAATAATTTTATACATCAATGTAGATATAAATACTTCCACAGTGGTGGGTAATGTGAGAACATGTGTAGAGATTGTCCTCATATTTATCATTTTAAATCTTTCCCCTAATTCATCAGTATATAAAATCATCACTCCCTTATTATATAAGATTAATTCATGGGATTTATAATCATGATGAGTTTCTCAAAATTCTATGATAGTACCCCTGTAACAGAAGGAAAATATATATCTATATAACATGTATTGTAATAGTAAATCCATAAATTAAATATTTATTTAAAGGATCTAAAGATATCTGATTTGTAATTATTAAATTTCCTTGTAATGTTACTTCCAGCATGTATATGTATGATTGTAAAATTAACTGATATTTTGAAAGAATGTCTAGAAAATTATTTAAGAATAAAATAATTAAATTTAATTATAAATGTAATCTAATCAACTATAATAATTCCTATAGTCTAAATCATATTATACAAATAAGACGGATAAAATGGAATCAAAATCCATGTTTTAGATTATGATATAAATAGAAAAACATCTTACCTCCTACACTTGTATATAATTTATGATCAATTAATCATAATGGGGAATATTTATATCATAGAGAAATATATTTTTCATTTATTTAAGAAAATTAAATTCATTACTAGTATATTATAGAATTATTATATATAGAAAAGGATAATATATTTATAATTAAAATTCCCCAAAAAAAATAAATTCAAATAACATAATCATAGAATTCTTTCCCAATTATAACAAATCATTTGATTTGGTGTCTCTTTGTCCATATAAATCATACAATTTTTTTTGTGTATGTATAAGTACAATGATACATATAAATAATTATAGTACATGTAAAGTATGTATCTACCACTGTAATGTGTCTCAGTTATTTTCATATCATACGTACATACTTCTTAACTTGGCCATATTGATTATTAATGCATATAAAATTTTATACCCATTGGAATGTAGAATTTTAATTGATATTTTCTGTGGTCCGTAAATTTATGAGATAGAACTATTAATGAGACCATAGATTAAATAGTATTTCAATTCATCATGTTAAAATAATAATTCAATTTGTATTGAAATTAGCTTTATTGTCCTATATTTTTTCACACATAAAACATCATCTAGTTATTTTATATAACATTATATAGGTTTAATTTCAAATTATTTTCCCATTATATGTTAATTATTTTTTCCTTTAACATATTTATCACATAATCATCATTTATTTGTTTTCATTCTCTTCATTGATGTAAAAAAAAAATTTATTTTGGTTGAAAATTGTTATTTAAAATAGTTTTTTTGAAAACCGAATTATACAGTAAACATTATCTTATATCATGTTAGGCATCTAATTTGGGTTGTCATCACATTTCCTATCACATAATAAGTGGAATCAGATCCTATAATTTCTAAACATTGACTAAAAAAAATAAATTTATGTATCCAAATTTTAATTTATTAATAATATAAAATAACTAACATATTATATGAATGGATAACCCATAAATAAAAATTATTCATTATCTTATTAATTTTATTGTTTCAATCTATTTAATCCAAAAATATATCCTCAAATATAATTTCATAGAAATTTATATTCCCTTAAAAAATTTCATAATGAGGCTATTAATTTAGCAATGAATATACATCATTACTGTTAATCAATGTCTAGATAAATTTTTATCGTATCTAGGTTATATAATTATAGACTATGGTTGATGGAGTGTTTGAAACACCACATCGAGCATAAAGGAACAAATAAATATTATTCTTATTTTGATAGTTATAATATAGTCGTTATTTTTATATTATTGGATAAAATGAATTTAATTTTTTAAATATGGGATAAATATATTTATAAAATTATTTTATAGGTTAATAATTAAATATAAAATAATGTAAATACCAATTTAATATAAGTGATGTCCTTCAATGAATAACTATATTTATATCTGTAGGGTAATGTTTTAATAAGAAATTAAATTATGTACATCTAAAGAATGATATTTTTTAAATATATAAATTAGATATTAAATATAATATATTTAAATTCTTACAAAATATTTTATAAGCATAAATAAAGACATATCTAATTTTAACCATAATTCTTTTTATATGAGGAAACGTTGCTGAATTTTAATGGCATTTTTGTGTTCATGGAAACTTTCGACAAATTTTAAATTTTGAATTCAGAAAATAATCTACTTATTTAAATTTGGTATCTCAAAATTTACTTTGGAGAAAATATTTTTATTTTTCTGCTAAGTTTCATTTTATGATGAGTGTTGAAAAATATTGCATTTTAATTAAAAATTGAATTTCATGTACAATATTTATAATAATAAATTATATTCTAAATTTTATTAATGTTATTTTATGTAATTAATTAATATACTAATTCAATTATGGTTTTTGTAATATTTTTTATATTGAATTTTAATATAAAACTATTTCAAACATTTTCATGTTTTGCCTTAAAAAACCTATTTTTCATCCCATCAAGGAGAAATATTTTAAATAAATTTAAAAAATAATGGGTATTGTATTTTGAAAAATGGATTCCATATTTGGATACATATTTTCCAATATTATAAAATAGTTCTTTTTTATTTATAGACAATATTAATAGTAAACTTATTAATTTTATTACCTCTATTAAGGATAAATTGAGTAATTAAGAAAGAAAATAATATTACAAATGTTGTAAAAGGACAAAAAATTTCCAATTTTTATTGTATGATTATATTTTATCGTGATGGATTATATTATCGTTTATTAGATTATTTATGACTCTTTGGATTATATTATAATGATTATAATATTTTATTCCAAAAAAGTCAATCATATTATAATTTTTTTAACAAGATACAAATTTTAATATGTGTTTATAAATAAGGTGTATACTCTACTATAAATAAAAATTTTTAATTTAAAGTTTTTATATTCATCATGATAATTTATTTTTACTTTTTAGAAATGAAATTATTACTATAATTTCTTTCACATTGGTGATGAATTAATTGTTTAACTAAAAGAAATATCAAAAAATGATTAAAAAAATATTAAAATATGTTTTATTTTAGATAAATAGTATCATCAAAATAGTTATTGATTATACTAACATTATATTTGGGTTTTATAATTCTGGGATCTAATTTATCTTGTTTTATTCTTATTTTTTAAATTCAAAATTATTAATAGTATCAAAATTTACATTATTTATTTTTAAAAATAGACTTCATTTTCTTAAATGATGTAAAATTTATAAAAATAATAAATTATTTCAAAATATTTTTATAATGTTTATAATTTCATTAATGATCAATTTCCCCATAATTTTTCATTTTATACACAATATATTTACCCTCAAAGGTAAAAATACAAGTTTACAACAAAAGGGACAAAAAGGTTATGTAGATGTAAATGACAAAATATAAGGATTCAAAAATAGGCCAAACATGAAATTTTTTGTTGGAATATTTTATATATAACCATTATCATCAAATACTCTAATTAAATTATTTTTGATCCATTTTAAATTGAAAATCAATTTATATTAATTTAAAATTTTCAAAAATTTCAAGAGCACCCCTCCTCTCTCTTATAAAAGAGGACACAATCCTCTATTGTATTCATAGATAAACCCCTATTTTTAACTGAAATTATGTTCTATAATACCTTATTAGAATATCTCTATAAATTATATAGTTCTTTTTTGATTGAAATATATCAATATTTTCTTCAAGATGTTATGCAACGAAGGATTTCTAAAGAAGATGTATACTTTTTAATCAATCATTTCTATTTTCTATTTTCTTATACATCCATAAAATATATATAAATTTTTCTAAAAACATAAAAATATTATTCTCAATATTCTTAAATATTATTATGTTTGTTTCATAACACATGTCCTTCTCAGTTTGTATCACATTGGGGAAGAATTCATCGTCCATGTGTATAGTGGAATACCACCTCACGGACGGATGCAATTATTTTTCGATAAAAATATCTCAATACTAGTTATAATAATTAAATTTATTTTTATATATTTTATTATTTAAAATTTAAATTTTTGATACAAATAATATGTTATTTATTTTCTTACCCTTCCATGCATTGAAAGATGATAAAATTGATTGTGTTTAAGTGGTCATTATAACCTCTACGTAGTAATGTGATTCATTTTTCATCAAAAACCCACATGGGTGATATATTTATATATAAGTATATTTAAATGTTTAATATGATAATAATTAATTTATTATCATTGTTTAATGATAAAATTATACTTTCCTTCTTTACATAATGATTATTGTAAAATGGAAATGTAAATTATTCGTACGTACTACATACCAACTCAATGATCGTAACATTGGTTCATTTTTCAAAAACATATTCAATTGATAGTTTTTAAAAAAATAATTTACACTTAAGTATTATTTTTATGACATGAATGTTATTGTTGATATTATAATGTAAAGGCCACATTGATGATAGACAACATACCAATTCCATTTTTTGACTCAAGTACAGAATATTGTCATGATGTCTAACATGGTCCTAATTATAAATACAATTGTTATAAGAAGATAATATTTGATATAAATGGAATAATAAACATGATATTTTTAGAAATAATTTAAATAATTAACGAGTTTTTAATATTTAGGATCATAAATAATTTACCTGGTGTTGTGGACTTTATGTAAGGGGCATCATCTCTATCTCATTTCATTGAGTTATATTTTGATGTTATTTAACCGACTACTTTTATGAGGTGTATATAATTCCCCGTTGAAATGTTATATCATTAATATATTTATTCTAATTATATATTTTTTTTGTAAAAATTATACTCTTTTATGTGGTATATCAATTGACTGATTAGATTGTAGTAAGGGGAATTCCTAACTCAATACCCATTCATTGACATAAGATTCAGGTTAATTGATTATGAAATGTTGAGATTATATGTGAAATGAGTGTTGATTATCATTATCTTTTTGATATTAATTTACTTTAATTACTTCAACTTAACATATTATATTAATTTTATTATCTTCCACTTTAGTTATATGATTATTATAAGGTAATTTCTTTTAAAAAACCACTTTTACATTTAACATATAATCTATTTGTACACTATACTAAATTACTAATTTGTAACCATAATTGGATGAATTAAATTTATGAATTACATGTTGGTTTCATTTTTTAAGCTTCTATTTCATGTTAAATTTTTTAAATTCCTATAATGTTTTATCATTTTGGAGTTCACAAATATTTAAAAATAAAAAAGATATTCCAAAATTTAAAACTATTTTCTTCATAAATTATTATTTTATGCATGTTTTTGTACGGTATGGTTATATAATGGTACTTTTACATTTTAATGAGTTTTATATAATAACCCAATTATGGAAAGTTGTTGGATTTGGGGAACTAGAACCAAATTCGTTGTACATTATGATGAACAAGTATTCACTGTTTCAATATTTATAAACTACATTTCAAATTATGAGTGTTCTTATATGTGACATAGTAAATTATAATTACCCAAGAGTAGTTGTCGCAAAAAAACGTCATATTTGTTCCCTGTAATTATGGGAACCCTGAAGTGCTATGACACTATTATTGAATATATGTTCTATATCTAGACAATAATATTTGATAGAAAAAATGATACATGCTATTAGGGGTGGAGAGTCATAAGTCATTGATGAAACATATCATGGTGCACGCCCTTGGTGATATCCAGTAAGATATAATTTGAACGAGACACACTGGTTAAAAATTCACATTCATATATGTTATTAGATGCTCTTATATACAAACGGATGTATTGGTCCATAGACTTTATGAATATTATTAATTATTATTATGAGTTTCACACATAGATTTATTGACAAAAACATTGAGTATAAATGTTCACAATGGGATAAGATACGTTGGGTGCGTCACAAGTAAAATTTATTTAATGATTCATTCGAGAAAGGATTTATCCCTTATATTATTCAATGAGTGTTTATATCTCAGGGACTTTGATGTAAATGATATATCCTAATTAAATCCAAGTCCATGGTGATCAATAGGCATGTTATATTTCCAAAAATCCAAATAAAGAGATAATCGAGCACATATGTGAATGGAACTGGCATGAATTATCCACGATTGGAGTTATAATGAAAAAGAAATTATATTACATGGTAAGAATTTGTATGAGGTGACATGTCTTTATGGTAGTAAATTCTTTCTCTATGGGTGACATGACATGTTTCATGACCCTATCCATGGAATTTTGGCATCTTCGCCTAATGCCACTACGAAAGAGACCTAGATGGTCCCAAAATATGTGTATCTAAAATCTAAGTAAAAAAATCTATTATTATTAATTATTTAATATATTTAATAAATATTATTTTCATACATGGAATAATAATTATTTATATATTCTTTATTTCATATAGATATTTACTTTTAATTTAGTATGTATAATATTTTATTATTTATTGGAAAATAATGAAATGATATTTATTTCATAAATAAATATAAATTATTCATGGCTAGATAAATTCTATGGAAGAATGGAGGACTATGATTAATGATATGTGAGAAATGATAATATTCAATATTATTTATTTAAATATTATTTAATTATAATCTTCATGTTATGAACTTGTCAATATATAATAATATTACCATTATTATTTAACACGATGTTTTTATAGAATTAAATAATAATAAGGGAACTTGTGATATTATTTTATTTTAATCCTAGCAATATATATACTCCATTATATTATAATTTCATTAGTTTATTAGGTTGTGAAAACAATTCAGGGAGAATCCACACAAGCCTAAAGATCTCTCTACTCTATGAACAATCCAAAAAATGGTGAACAATCATGCTCCGCCGGACCAAGGATAATGGTTTTGAAGTTAATCTAGATGTTATCAAGGTGAAATACAATAGCACAAGGATCATCCATTATAGAAACGAAATACTCCTTCTGTGATACCCCGAGATTTGAGGAACATGTGTGGTCACTACATGAGGAAATCTATTCTTGGTTTCGGCAACACTACCATAGTGCACTGTAGATTTATCAGTAGAAACATCAATGAAGAAAGAATTCAATTTAGTCAATTAATTATTTAATTAAATTAATTTTAAAAAATTTGTTTTGATCCTTTTCTCTTAGTTCATGAGACATTGTTTTATGTCTACTACTTTTAATCAATTCTATGGATCAGGACATTCATAATAGTGTATATCCTTGATGGATAATTGATTATAGAAAATCATAATGTTGGGAACCTACCATCACATGCTTCTACTATACTCAGAACCTTCATGTGGTATCAGAGGGTGGACATAATTATTTTTAATTATTTATTATTATTGGGTTTTTGTGAATTAATAATTATGTTTTGAATTCATTCTTTTTCATTCATTTAATCTTAATTGTGAGATTTATTTCTTCCACATTTGTTTCATGTAGTTTTAATCAAGACAATGTTTTTTTATTAAAATAACAGTGATGAACTCATCTATAAGAGATATGGATTCTTATAGGATAACACATTAGTACAAGATATGTAATCGAAGGTACTTGTCATGTAGTTGTGTTCAATGAACCATGAGTTAATTAGAAAATTACTCAACATGTTTTTATTAGTGAACTTTGGTGTAGTTAATTCTTACCCTGCATGTTGACTGGAACAGAATTGCACACTGTCAGCAGAACTACACGTCATGTGGCCCACTGGACACAACATGTGGTACCTATGAGTCAATTATTGGATGTGTATTCAATTATTTTCCTTCGTAAGTGGTAATGTAACAGAGAGTAAACATGGAGTGTGGCTCATTGGACATGATGTGTACTCCATATTTTCCAAGACATACACTACACACCAAGCCCCTATGCATTTTCCTTAGATATATAGGGATAGTTTTACAAGATATGTAGTTCGTATCTACTCTCCATGTACATAATCCATGTACCAAGAAGTTAATATTTATTTATTTTTCTATAAAAACCATGAGACAGGTACATTGGTGTGGTTGTAAATATGGGACACACCATGTGATAAATAACTAAATACTACTTTAATATCTTCTTAAAATTAATGATTTTAATATCTCGTGTGTGTCTTAATAGAAGTTGGTACTCTACATACATTGATGTGTAACATGTTTCCAAAAAAATATGTAAATCATGGAATCATCTGTGAATTACACCTTATGAATGTATGTGATAAGAATTGTATTCCATATGTCAAAAGAGAAAAATAATATATGAGTATAATTCATGTTGGGTATATTTTTTTGGTTATTCACTATTTTACCTCTAATGTACATGTTATATACATAGATAATTTTAAATAAATTAATTTAATTTGTTTAAAATTATAATGGATGAGAATATCATGTAAATTTAGCTAATGATTATGAAATAAGTACGGAATAATTAATGATAATAAATAATCAATTTGTGTGTTATGTATCTTAAATAATATCAATGTGTAATTTGATGGAATTATTATTAAATGTGTAAATCATTTCATGCTAGTGGATGACCATGAAATTTACCAGATAGTAGTATGTGATTGGTTTCATTCAAATTTATTAATAAATTTAGTTATTTTCTTTCATGCCTTATTTCCTCATTAATATGTATGGATTTCATAAGCATCGATTCTTTTATGAAAAAATAGGTTACCCCACCACTACATATGAGTAAAATCATATGTAATGGATGGACCCCCAAAGATAATGGAGGTAGTTCAAGTTAGGGACTGAGGAGAAACCAATCCAAATAGATACAAAGTATTACATGTGGGAAACTATAAGCATGGACATCAATTAGTTCAAGGTTTTTATCTTATATATCAGTGGTTAGTTTATCAACTACTAGATAAAATAATATATATTATATGATCATGATAATACCCTTTATTTTATTTCTGTCAGTTTCATGGTAATTTTAATATGGCTGTCTTGTTGCGATCACATAATTAATGAAATAATAAGCACATATGTGAAAACCAAAATAAACGATCTTCTATGTTAATATTATATAATACATGGTTAATCACTTTAGTTACCCCACATAATAATAAAACTAATTCAATAATGATTATAATTAAATATTTAAACCTAGAGGATAAAATACCATAATAAAATACAATTCAATATAGCCTTCCATTACATCTATTAGAATATAACCACAGATCAAAGTGCTTGACCTGCCAAAGTATGGATGCTTTCAATTATTGAGTAATTGTAATCTATTGTTATTATTGGACAAAACATAGTTCAGAAATAGGATATTCCTTAGCCAATGGTTAGAGATATTTTGTTTTTATGAAATAGTTGGAGAATAATAAATATATTATTTAGTTTTTTTATATTCTCCTGATAAATTAAAGAATAAATGATTACCATATTTTGTAAATAATAATTATTAATGAAATTAGAAAAATAATTTTAATACATACATTAACAGGAACAAAATCTCACTAGAACCAATTTCTATGATTAGAATATGTTCATACAGGTTATTCTTTTCCATTAAAATAAATCGTATGTGAGCGAAAAAACGTTACTAGTTGTTCCTGGAAATGTAGCTAGTGATGAAGATCTATATCTCTTTGAGAAACATTTAAATGATGCTAAAAATATTTATTGATTCGGGATACCATCAATGTACAATGATCTATTAAAGCAACCCAATGATATGGATTTCTATAGCATGATTTCTCACCTTCGTGGTCTCTGTCACGATATGGAGATACAAGATAAGTAATAGAACCCCAATTCACTGTTTACGAAAAATCATTGAGAGTCTATGATAGTTGGATATCATGTATTTATGATTGTAGGATAAATGTGATACCTTTAGATCTTAGATTTTAATTTTATGGATAGGTTGCATACAGAACTCATACATCCATCAATTCCCAAAAACATCGGTAGTTTTATTATGAATTATAATATAATCAATAATAGGAAGATTCAATCACGAAATATGACTCATATTCTCCATGTAAATAAGGATGTGAGGTGTGATAAATATGAAGTTCATATGGTGAATAAGAAGAGGACGGACAAGGGAAAATGGTCTAAGACTTATAAATAGTCTAAATATCCCGAGCAATGTCCTACATAGAAGTAGATCCAAAGGCAGGGCAGGGAAAAGGAGGCAATGTGTTTTGCAAGTGGAAAGCCAGGACACTGGAAACAGAAATGCAGACTATTCCATGGACAGGAAAAATGTTTTTTCATCATCGATGGAAATCATTCCATTTTTACAGATTAAGAATTATAAATAGATTGTAGTTATCACAAGTGTATCCAAATTTAAGAACCATGTTTATTCCAGAATATTTCAAGTGGACAGGTGGCTCTATGAGATACCAATCATATGAGGGTGGATACTCTGGCTATGGTGAGTACCTCCATTCATTTCCAGTCAAAATGATTTTCGATTTATGTGAATGATATTATGTACCTTCAATTACAAAAAACATTATTTCTTTATCATCTTTATATAAAAATTATTATCTTTTCCTGTTAATAAATAAGAGTTGATTCATTTATAAGAAACATATTTTTTATGGTACGGTACATATAAATTACCCTCTGTATGTATAAAATTACAAAAACAATGTGTTTGAAACTGATAAGGAATCAAGTTCACATAAATCCTATAACATCCAAATTTGGCATCACTGTAAGGGTCATGTAAACAAAATGAGATGGGAAAAGATTATTCAATATGGTTATTTTGAATCATCCATGATAAAAACAACTTTTTAAATGAAATTAATTTTTATCAGAAAAAATGATCAACTCACTATTTTTTTGGAAGGGTGAGAGGACCACAAAGCTTCTATTATTGGAATGCACTAATTTGGGGGGACCATTTCAAGAAGAATCTAGTTGTGGATATTCATACATCATAACTTTTATTGATTACATCAGTAGCTATGGATATATATATTTATACATGATCAAGTATATGTCTGATTTCATTATTAAATTCAAGGAATTGAAAAATAAAGTATAGAATCATATTGGTTTGAAGATAAATATTCTTAGATCGGAATAAGGTGGTGATTATCATAACCCATATATAATCAAATTTCTACTAGATTTTGGGATTCTATAACAACTAACTACACATTATACCCCATAGTGGAAAAGTGTTAGTGAAATAATGAACCATTACTTGTTTTACATGTTACGTTCGACGATTATTCATACAAATCTACAATTCTCCTTTTAGGGATAATCATTACATAATAAAGAATACACATTAAACAAAGTTCCAACTAAAGAATCAAATGGAATTCCCTTTGATCTATGGAGTGTAAAGAATCCAATATTATCTCAAACAAATGTATGGTGTTTAGAAGAATTTGTTAAGGATATTTTAGGAAATAAACTAGATCCTCGAGGTACAAGGAGTATATTTATAGGTTATACCAAGGAAACAAACGGAGACTACCCATAAAACCCCTTAAATAAAAAGGTGATTGTCTCCAGACAATTCATATTTATTTAGAGGGAGAACATCCTCCAAAGTTATAGTGTGAGAAATATTGAATTTTATGAATTTGATGCTCATGATACGAAATAGTTGTTAAAGGAACAAGTTCCATAAGTCCTTGTTGATAATGTGGTTCTAAAAACATAAGTACAACATAAGAGTATAAGAGAGGAAGGTAAACCATAGATATTAGGTTTTCTAGTTACCGATGAAGGTTACTCATTATTTTTGGCCAATAATAATCATCACCCCTATGCAGAGTATGTTGATATATTAGAATATGCAAGATGGAAAAATCTATGAATAATGAAAATTATTCTATGTATCCAAACCTTGTTTGGGTTTTATGTGATGTGCCAATTCATGTAAATATAGTTGGTTGTAAATGGGTATTCAAGACAAAAATGGGCATGTAAGGGTATGTGATTACCAATAATTAATGTATAGTGAATGAAGGTTTTAAAAAATGTCAAGTTATTGACTATGATGAAATGTTTTCACCACTTTCAATGATTAAATCCATAATAATCATATATCCCATAGCAGCTAACCATGACTATGAGATTTTGAATATGGATGTCAAAACTACTTTCATTAATGGGAACCATTAGTAAATTGTCTATATGACAAAACAAGAAGGTTTTATGACACATGTTGATCAAAAAAAGGGTTTCAAGTGACATAGATCCATTTATGGGTTGAATAAATCAACCAGGTCATGGAATATTTGATTCTATGAATAATTATTATAATTGGTTTCACTAAGAAGTAATGCAAGCCTTGAGTTTATAAAAGGTTTAATGGGAATGTTGTTGTTATCCTAGCTGTGTATTATGATGATATATTACTTATTAGAAATGACACAGTAGTCTTAAACTCAATTATGGACATGTTGAACAAGTGTTTCTCCGTGAATGACTTAGGATAAGTAGCATACATTTTACTGATTAAGACCATTTGATAAAGATCCCAGAGGTTTCTTGGACTATGTGAAATTACATATATTGTCCAGATACATAAGGGATTTAAGATGGAAAAATACAAGTGGGAATGGGTTCCAATGTCCCTTAGATTTAATATTTTTAATAATTTATATCCTCAACCACAATTGGATAATGAAATAATCATTAAGGTCACATACTCTTAGATGATACGATATATCATCTATTATATGTAATTTACAAGAGTTGATATCACATATACACTTAATGTGGTAGGAAGATATCAAAACAACACATGAAAATAATAATGGATAAATGTTAATGTTATTTTTAATTACCAGAAAAGAACTAAGGATATGATCTAGGTGTGTGGTGGATATAAAGAGTGGGTCATCCAGGGTTATACTAATATAGGTTTTCATTCAAATCAAAATTATCTGATTTAACAATCAGGTTATGTTTTCTATGTCAACGGAGGTGTTGTGATATGGAAGAGATCAATGCAGCTAGTTGTCTCATATTCTACACTAGAGTCCTAGTATGTAGAGGCCTCTAGTGCATCCAAGGAATCCATTTGTATTTTTAACATTCTATATGATCTTGATATGGTAACTAATTGTAAATACTATATCATATTGTGTTGTGATAATACAATAGTGTTGTATCATGATAAGGTGTTATGGTTACAGAAATGGAAGAATCGTATACTCTAGAAGTATCACCTATTGAAGGATATATAATTGTGGGATCATGTTTTAGTGGAATGATTAAATGTATAAGATAATGTGGGGACCCATTAACTAAAGGGAAATCTCAATAGAAGCAGGAATATCATGTGATATCTAGATGAATGATGTTTGTTATTAGTTGGCTCTAGTTCCAATTGGAATCTTTTAAATATGGATACATAGAACCAAATTCATTGTACATTTTTTATAACCATGTATTAAATTTTTTATTATTTATAAACTACATATCATATATGATTGTTCTTTTATGTGACATTTTATGTGATAATTTCCTAAGAGTAGTTATCTAACTAAATGTTCATAGTAGTTCCCTACTATAGTGAAAAATAGAAGTTCATTGACTCTGTTAATGAATATATGTTCTAAAGTCAGATAGTATAATTTGGGGGACCGAAATGATACGAGCTATCATGGGTAGAGACTTATAAGACTTTATGACACCTTCTTATTTTGTACTATCTTGGTGATATCAATAAGGATATTATGCCAATGATACACTAAATTAAAAAATCGCCACTCATATGTGTCATTGGATGTTCCAATATTCATATGTGTGTACTGGTCTATAGAACTTCTGATTATTATTAATGAGTATTATGAGTTATGCACTTATATTTTTTGATGAAATACATTATGATAATATTCATAGTGAGGATGGATATGTTGGGTGTGTCAAGAGTAATATTTCATTAACGAATAATGTTAGAATTAATTTATCACTTATAATATTTAAAAAAATTAATATCATAGTCCCACTGATTTAAATGAAATATGATAAATAACTCCATGTCCATGGTGATCAATAAGAATGTTCTGCTTATTAAAAGTCAGATAAAGAGATAATCTTGCACATAAGTTTATGGATTTGGTATGCAACTGTCTTGACTTGAGATATTATGATAAATGGATAATATTAAACTATAACAGTTTGTATGAGGTGACATGTAATTGCATCATTTTTTTCTCTATGGGTTTCATAATGTATTGTAAGATTTTATCATTGGACAATAGGATAAATTTCCTAATGCCACTGAGATAGTGGCCTAGAGGGTCATGCAATAAGTGTATCCAGAATCTGAGTTAATTAATATATTATTATTAAATATTTATTAGATAGAATAAATATTATTTTCATGCATGTTTTAACAATTATAAATTTATTATTGATATCATATAAATATTTATGTTTAGTTTAGTAAATATAATTTTATTCTTTTTATAGATAATAATGCATTTATATTTTATTAATTGATAAATAAACATTATTTAAGTCAAGAAAAATATTCAATAGTAATGGAGGACCAAATTTAATGCTCCAACGAGAAATGATAATATAGAATATTATTTAAAAAATATTATATAACTATAATTCAAATTTTATGGGAATATAATGATATAATCATATTACTATTGTTATTTGAAATTGGGTTTAACACTGATTAAATAATAATAGAAGAAATTATGCAATATTTTATTTTATCATAATAAACATAAATACACAATTATATTATATTATTATTAGCTGATTTTGTTGTGAAAAATGATTCGTGAAGAATCCTCTCAAGCTTGGAGAAATCCCTTCTCTAAGAATGCTCCCATGAAAATGGAGAATTACTATTCCAATAAATCAAGGATAACTCTTTTGAATCAATTCTCAAGGCGATCATGGAAGACATCAACAGTACAAGGATGTTTCATGATAGCACCTGGTAACACCTTCAGTGTTGTTTGGAGTTTCATGGAACACATGTGGATAAACGATAGTGGAAATCTACACATTGTTTCTACAATGTAGTGATGATGCATTCCAGATCTATCACCAGACACATCAATTAATATATAATTCCATTGTGTTAATTATTTACCAAATTAACATTATTATAAACATTATGTGTTGATGTTTATCCATTGGTTTAGATATAATTATTATTTGTATATATATTTGAATAAATGTTTTAGAACATTGAATTCATTATTGTATTAATCCCATATTGATCATTTATTTCAAAAAAATAACTATGGGTACTGCCCACCATATGATTCTGATGCACCTGGAACCTTCAGTGGTTCCATAAAAAACTATGGATAGGTGGTTCCATTATAGCCTTCAATTAATTGGGTATGATTGTTGACCGTATGGTTCTTTGATTTGTAAGAGTGACATATATTGAAGTCTAAACAGGATTATTCCATTTGAATATTATTATGTCCCATGTTAATAACTTTTGTCTCATATTATTTCTTATCCTTTTTAAGACAATGACATTATTTTTAAAAGGAAAGATAATGAATTTTTTGAAAGTGGATTCCTTTAGGGGTCAGAACCTATATTTTAATGAAATTTTTTAATGGTTTTTCACTGGACTAACATTTTAAATTATTTAGACCAATTACTATTATATTAATGCCGAAACCATGTTTTTAAATATTTTTCATTAGGTAAATGATGAGGCAGGACAATTTTGATAACAAGATAAAAATTGTTAAGATATGGCATAAAAATAAATGATGTTTTTAAGGGGTTGATTTAATAATAAAATTGATACATAGCATATGTGTCCACTTTTAATGATTTGGTTTAAATTATATGATAATTTACTATTTCTATAAAACACTATACTAAAAAAATACATGATAGTGAATTCTAGAAAAAAACACTAGAATATGTAATGTTTAAGGCCATGTACTAATATTTGGTATCAAATGAGTGTTTAGGAATCTTGGGAGTCGGGGATTTATTATTCAGAGGGATGGATATTAGGGTGGGATTATAATTTTAAGTTTTATCATAATTTTAGTGTCTTATAAACCCATTGGAGGTTTTTTTTAAAAGAAATTAAGTAGACTAATTATATTTTTAGATAGATTTATTTTTGTGAAAAATATGGGTTATTAAATTTTGGGATGAAAAAATGAAAGGTATAAGATAACAAGGAGGTCAAAATATATTAAACCTATTGTTTAGATATTTCCCACATTTTTAAAATTTTATAATGATTATAATAATATAGTTTTATAAAATGGATAACCGACACGATGGTTGGAAACCCATTATGTCTATATAGACCATGGGAATTGAACGCACAATGAAATGGTCACAAAGGTGAATCCCCTACCACTATACTACGCGATGTCCTGGTTAGTATATAGGATTTTATTATTTATGATACATAACGGGTAAACATTATGTTAATTTTAGAAACATTTATTTCATCAAATAGATGACTATGAGAATGGGCAATAATTTGAGGATTATGGTATTATTGTTATTTTAGACGATGTTTGTTATCTTGGTAACCCAATATAATTAAGGTAAAAAGAATATTGTGTGATTTTAATTGAGTAATAATGTATAAATTAAATTTTTTGAGAAATTATGAATTTATTGTGGATTTATGGTGATTGTAGTTATCTATTTAAATCGATATCACATCTTACATATTATATTATTTTGCAGTATACATCAAAATGTTAGACATTAAGAGTCCTTGATGTTATTTTTTGATAATATTATCTTGGAAGACTATACGATAAAATCCATATAATTTTTTGGATTCAATATTAGCCATGAATATTTTTTTAGGAAGATTAAGAATTGTTTTTTTATGGAATTATCTGAGTTAGAAATTGGGTTTCAATGCTGAAATTTAGAGATCAATGTAGATTTTCATCATATAAATGTTTATTAATTTTGATGAATTATGTTATATTGTCTAATAATTGTTGTTTTTTTAACGGATAAAGATATGGTGTATAGATTGTTTTCGTTTTTTGGATTTTGTGATCCATATATGTTTATAATAATGCTTAATGCATGAAAAATTCATATTAAATACTCATCATTTGGAGAAAAATAAGAGATTACCGTGGAAATTGTTTGATGGATGAAACTCTACTTTTCAAGTAAGTATATTTACTTTTATTAATTTTCATTAAATATAATGAACTCCATAACATTAGGAACATTATTTTAAAAAAGGAGTTATCCATTATGAATAGACCTTTAACCCATCACATATTTAAGGTTTTTTGTGGGTTAAAATTCCCATAATAATGTTCACTATCAGTATATATTATTCATTCAAGGATATTTCTCACTTCCATTAACATGTCATACAACAAGCGAGCATTGTATATATTATATTAGTTTATTATCATACATTCAAATATCCCTTTTCAAATGAACATTTAATATACCCTTTTTCTTATGTGAGATTTCAATAGTGGTGTTTCGAATAGAGGAACCCTAGTTTCCAAACCTCAGTTCGAAATTTGAGGATAAACAATTATCATTTTATGGAGAATGTAACATCTTGAGTTTTATAATTAATTAATATGTCTTATATCTTACATGATACACCACATTGATCATAAATGAATAAATAAATGTTATTGTTATGTAACTATTTTAACCTATTCATTAAAATTGTCGGTATGTAAAAAATTAAATTAATTATTAGAATATTTTTATATAAATGTTTATTAGATCACCTATGGTTTCTCCACACAACCTTCTTCTCGTTCGGGAGTTCTCTTCATCGAGTCCAACCGATCAGGACACCATTCAGTTGTGATGCGGGTTGGATTTGATTTATTTTGGTCAGCACTAGTGAAATTGCAGATCCATGATGTATTTTGGCTTCATTATGGAGGTTTGGGAGGCGAAATATTTCTCTTTGTTCTTCGTTTCCATTGTACTGGTTAGCAAAACTATCGTTGAAGCATCACATATGGATATTTAACTTTCAGTTTCTCTCGCGGGGGTGAGGGATGTTGTTCTTTTAGGGATTCCTTTTAACGCAAGATCCAGGTATTTCAATTTTAGCTCTAGATTTTTTTATCACAAGCAACGTTAACATTCCAATTATAGTTTTGGATTTGTGGGTATCATCATTTTTAGGATGGTTTTATCTAGTGAGGTGTTCGACTTGGTGTTCATCCATTATTGAATGCTCAACACTGGTTTTCCTATTAGTTATTATAGAGGTCTCAAGAAATATGCTTCATTTGTATTATGAAGGTAGGATGGGTTTTGTTTTAGATTACTATGGATATGATGGGGTTTATATCGTTTCAAGGGTAAATTATTCATAGCATTGGATTAATTTTTCCTGGATGTTCTTTAGTTTGGGGCGTTCAAGGAGAAAAGCTTCATTAAGGGATTTGGTCAGGTGTTACTCTTCCCCTTCTCCATGATTCATCCACCATATCCACTAAGATTAAGATTTGTGTTCATCATGTGGATTGAAATTTGAGAGAGATAGACCTTTGACATCTTGTGGTGGCTCAGTCATTATTGTCTCACGGTAATGGTGGGCCTTCTATTTTAGAAACTTAATTCATAAGCTTATCCCTGGATTGCGAAAACATTAATGGTTATTTGTGATATTTTTATTCTGGAATGAAAGGAATTACAGAGTATAAAAGGAATGCTTCATATGTGGTTTCAAAGTAGGATCCATTCACAAGGTATGGCCATCCGGATTTAAAATAATGATAGGGCATGGATTTTTCTATTGGTATTAGGTACGTGAAACCTTGAAAAAGAAAACTATCTGAGTGGTCATGTGATGTTGGAGGGTTGAAATAATGATATAGACACTAGGTGTGGTTGTTTTTTTGTTGATTATCTACTATGTATTTCCATTAAATTGTTTTGTTTGGGAGATGTTTCTAGGGTTCACACTTTTCCATTAATAGTGCTATTGGAAAATAAATAAAATTGATTCTTGAATTAATATTATTATATGCCTAATGAAATGTATCTCTTAATAAATTAAATTATTATTTATTATGGAATTATACTAATTTAATAAATAAATTATATATTTAATTAAATAATAATAAATTTATCCAAAATATATTACACGAATAAAATAATGTCAAATCTGTATTTAAGCATAAAAAACTATTTTTTTCTAAGAGTCAGTTTTTTCTCCTTGCAATGGAAAACCTCTTCAAATATTAAATTTTATAATATTGATAAATATTATTTGATAAAAATATCTTCATCTATAAAACAATAAAATCAAAATATATTTTTGATCAATGTTTTATTATTCTCATAAGTTAAATTTTTTGAGGTGTAGTTAAAAAAACAGTATTTTTTTAAACACAAAATATTCATATAAATAATTTATAATGAAAAATTATATATTAAATTGGTTATAATGTAACATTATATCTATTATAAACCTATTTATTTTATAATTTTCTCTATAGTCAATTTTATATTGAATTTAGATATAAAAACATTTAAATTGATATCCAATTTACATATTAAATATATTCCCATATATAAGAATAGCTTTAAATTTATTTTAACAAATTATCTGACTTAAATTTTGATAAATGGATTCTATCCTTTAAATATGATGGTCCACAATTTTTCCAAAAGGACACTTTTATTTTTGGAAAATTTGAATAGTAATCTTGTTAATTTTGTTACCATGTTTAAGGGTAAATATGAAATTTATTATTAAAAAAATATTATAATTATTTGTAAATGACCGAAAAGCATGCACAATTTTTCTATATGAATTCATTTTCTCGATAAAAACTAAATTATTAGTTATGTGACCATTTATTTCTATTTGGATGATATGAAAACATTTTAAAAATTTGTTCAATGAAAATTCAAAATCTCCCCAACTTTCTTTTTGTCATGTTTATTATTTCTAATAGAAGTGTATCTAGTGGTTATACTTGACAAATAATTGTATGTTTAATATTTTTTATATTCATCATGTTAATTAAATGTAATTATAATGAAATAAATTATTACCTTAAAGGCATGCACAATGAGGATACAATAAATGATTAACTCATAAAAATATAATATAAAATATATAAAAAATATTAAAATAAATATAATTTGAAATACTTAATGTCGTCCACAAGAATTCTATACAAATATGACATTTTAGGGACATTTTATAAATTTTGGTCTGAATTTATCTTGTTTTATTGGTTTTTTTTAAATTAAAAATAATTATTAATTTCAAAATTGACATAAATGATATATTAAATTAATAATATATTATAAAATGATATAAAAAATCTAAAAAATAAAATTTTTCCAAATAATTGGGATATGAAAGAAAATGTCATTGGTTTTTAATTTAGGGGTCTTTTGTAATTTTATTGTGTAATGTCCCAGATTTCCTCTAACCATTCCTTTGTAAAAATCTAGTGCTTGAGGTGTTATTAGGTGTAGTAGTGGATTGTTTTGTGTGTGTTTTGGAAAATAAGGTTGCACTGTAACATCTGAAAATTGAAATGGTGGAACCATAACTATGGAACTTTAATAGTGGCACCATAAATGCTGCACCGCAAAATAGTGGAAATGTAATGGCATCACCATGATTGTGTCACTCCAAAACAGTGTATACCAGTTGTCCAAATTTACAGTTTCCCGATTTTTTCCAGTTTCAACCCTCTTACTTAATAGTTGACGTATACCTAGCATAAAGACATGTCTCTTTGTTATTAAGGGTGTATCCAAGGATAATATGTATATATTTATTATCATAATGCTCTAGAGACATTGAGATTCTCAAACTGTGGGATCTTGACCACGATCCCGTGTTAAAAACATTTCAAACCACACTCCCTTTTAAAAATGATAAAGCACATAAAAGATAAAATAGTCCCTTCCAAATGTATTTTAAATTTCCTCTTGGTGAACCTAACGTATTTCCCTCTAAAAGAATCTTCTTCTTGTCCTAGAGTTTCCACCTACATATTTTTGTTGTTGTTTCCTACCTCTCACATGACCCCGTGCTCCTGGGATAATGATGAATCTTGATCGCATGTTATTTCAAGTAGGGAATTGCTTTCCTCTATTTACTGTGTATCATTAGGGTTGGGTGTTATAATGGTTCATTTTGAAGAATGGTGGAATCCATTTTCTCAACAACTAATAAATATTGACTTGTATTATGATAAAAATATAATGGGGAACAATTAAATAACTATCAAGGAGAGGATAAAATAGATGTTTACATGTATCCTTTGATTGATGAGCTACAAGAATTTTGGGCCGATGGTGTAATGAGTTTTGAATCGGTAGCTAATGAAATGTTAAGACTTCGGGCCACTTTGTTATGGACAATTAATGATTTCCCAACATATGCTAACTTATCCTGTTGGAGTATAAAATGAGAATTTTCTTTCCTTTGTTTTAATAAGAGTAAGAAATATATATGGTTAAGAACTATAGAAAGTGGGCATATCTTGGTCACATGCACATTCTTCCTCCATTGCACAGGTTCAGAAAAGACCGTGTATTGTTTGATGGGTATAAAGCGTATGAACTATCACCATAAATATTGTTTGGGGTTGAAATTTGTGCACAACATGATCAAGAAATCATCCATACAATGTATAATTTTCAAGATTTATTTGCTCCTATATTGCCTTCTATTCCTGCTGTAAATAGACAACGCAGTCATAATTGGAAGAAACAGAGTGTTTTTTTGAATTTTCTTTTTAGAAATATAATATTTAAGACATAATTTGGATTTATTGGCTCCAACATTTCATTTTATATTCATTATCATCGTTTCATTTATGGGTTCTTGTGGTTGTATAACTTCAAAAAAAATGGTTGTTGTTGGAATTTTCTTAAACACTGGTCATTTTATATTTTGTCTTCATTCTTGGTACAATGTTGTAACCTGAAATTTGATTTGTCATGTATAATTGGTTAATTGTAATGGATACACCAAGATTAATAACCTTGTGTTATTACCTCTATTTATAATTGTATACATCTAGAATAATGTTTTCCAAATTCTAATATATATTTTTTGATAGGCATGGTTGTGTATTGTGTTCTATTGGGTTATGTTACATTTTTTCAGATGTGTGGTGTTTCTATTGGGAGAACAGTTATATGTACATTGGTGGATAGAGGTTATGGTATGGTGTTAGAGGTGTGGTCTGACTTTGTAGAAGGGATACTATTTGAATGGTTCCCATTGAGTTTTTGTGTGTGGGGAGGTACATGTTGTCTGTTAAGCTGTCCAGATGAGTGACTGATTTTTTGTGGAATAGATGGACTTGGTGGTTGTGGGATTGCCTTTGTTTGTGTTGTAACCATCAACACACATTGGGTAGTGGGACTAAAATTTTGTTATGGACTTTTTATGTTGTGGGACTGCATCTGTTAAATGACAGGGCAACATGGTGGAAGGTTTGGTTTGTTTCGTAACATCATGCTAAGAAGTTTTTTGGGTGTGTTGTTATTATGTAGTGGGGCTTCAAGGATTTGTTGAATGTGAATTATTGTGTGGTATAACATTGAATAATGAAAATTAGTAGTGGTTGAACAGGTTTCTAGGGAAAATGGTATTTAGGGGGGACTGTAGGTTGGTTTTTCTGTTGTTATTATGAATGGGTGTTAAAATAGAAAAGATTTACCTTGAACTCTCTTCCCTTTATCAATTATAGTATTGGAGAACGATGTAGGTTGGTTATTGTGTGTTTAGTTAATCAATATATTCTCCTTCTATAGTGGTTGTGGATATTATTATTGGTAGTGTCTTTGGGTAGCGCTATAAAAAATTAATGCTAAACCTTAACAAATAAATGAAAAATGGTTGAATGAAAAGTTTGTTGGTTTTATTCATTGGTAGTGGATATTTGTGTTGATATGTATATAGGGGTATAAGAAAATGTGGTTCTGTTTGGGATTGTTGTTTTTTAATCCCATAGGTTGGGATAAGTGTTTAGTTACATATATGTATATTTTTTAGATCTTTATGATTAGTATATGCACGTCAACCTTGTTGAGAACCACGTACCAATCACACCCATTTACTAGGGTATGGTGACTTTTCCAACATCTTTATGGAAAGATTAATGGAATGTTACTGGATTTCTTCCTCACACCCTCTTCCAGGTTTATACCACTCATGTGTATCATCGAAGGCATTATTGGCTTGATTCATATCAAAATCCACGTTACTTCAGGTTTTTTGTTTACCAAGTCTCTTCATGAAGACACCCATGTATCTTTTGTGTGAGAGGATAGGTTATTGTGTCCCATGTTTATGTGTTAGATATGTGTGGTGTGGATGAAGCCCAGGTGTGTTGGGCAGTTTGTGGTAGCGATACTACGTTGTGGAAGAGTGTAAGTGTCATGTCGCTAGTCGTTAGTTATAATAGATAATATGTAGGAAAGTGATGCGGGGTTCAAAAATTTCAATGTTATTATACAACTTGACATGAATTTTGTTATTTGGTGAGTGTTCCTTGGTGATTAGGATCTATTTTGTAATTTTTGGTAGGTACTTTCAGGTTCGGTTGTTCTCCAACAATGGAATAAGTATGTTTCCCCAACTTTTGCATGGGTATAATTAGTTTTTCTAATGGGTGTAGTTGTATAATCACCCTACCTTTGTAAAACTATTTATAGGATTCTAAGAGAACAATGAGGACCATGATGTTCTTTACTATATCATGCAATGGGATAGTTGATGTGATGCTTCTTAGTCTTGTTTTGTTTTGGATCTTTACCTTTGTGTTTTTCTTTGTACCTTCTGGATGTTTTGTATAAATCATTAACGGGTTGGATTTTGATTTCCATTATCGAAATTTGTAGTGTTGTTTTGGGTTTTTTAACATATTTTCTCCTGATAATGTTTTCATTGAATGGGTAATACCATCCATTTTGTGTGAGATTCTATACCATTGGTTCCAGTCTCTACTTCTGGGCCTATAAAGGTGGAACCCAGGGTTCATTATCTATCATTCATCTTGACGAAGGGGGGTGTAGCACTTTGTTTCTCATTACCTCATCTTGAAAATGATGTTCATGATAGAATGGTATCTGAGGGCTAATTGAGATATAAGATGGAGTTCAGACTTCTGGATAGTGAGGATTCTATGGGATGCTAGGGTAACCATGTTTGGTGATCTTGGTACGTGACGTAGGCAAGGGAAGACTGGCTAGGACATACAATTTTAGGGCCCCCTGGGTTCTGATAGATGGATTCTAGAACTACTGAATGACTAAGTGGTTTTACAATAATTACAGGGTATAGATCCATTTAAATGTACATGAATCACAATTACATGTGTTCTTATGTGTCTTGGGTGGTTCAATAATTTCAAATGAATTATGTGTTATAATGAATTTAAAAGAAAATTTACATACTACCTGGGTTAAAAGAACCTTGTTTACCAATTTTCATCATTGGCACTTGGACATAACCCATGTGTAGTATGAGTAGTTTAGTCCCAACAGGATAACCTGGTTGGTTAGAAAAAAAATGATTGAGAGGAGGAAGATGAATTGTGGAAAAATACCTTTCGTGATTTCTAGTGACAGAATAGAGTGATATAAAAAAAGCAGTGTTTTCTCCTCAATGATTGTGGGGTAGCCTGATGAGATGAAAATATTCTTTAAATTTATCCCAAATTCGAGGTATTAATGGTTTCTTATGGAATTGAGCTAGATGTGATGAGTGGCGTGTCAGTGGTGGACACTTTTCCAGGGGAGAGGAAAGATACTGATGTCTCAAAGGATGACTTTGAAAAATAGTTTCAGGATGAATTTCATTCCTCGATGTTGAAGGTTAAGAAAAAAAAGTAGCTTTTATCCCTCAAAAAGGGGATTACTTCGATGAGGGAAATTTGTATCAAGTACAAAGATCCCATAAACATCAATATAGATCACTTTACTGATAAAGGGATGAAAAATAGACTCTTGGAGGATATACTCTGACTATCTCTTCAGTATGTCATCACCACCATTGCCCTACCGACTTATATATATGTTTATTAGAAGGATGTATTAGTGTAGATAATTCACTCACAAGTAGGTGTACCTTATGAGGGGATCCAACCAAGTTATTCGAAGGAGAAGTCAGTCACTAGCAGGTCTCTGGCGTTAGGGCCTTCCAGTTTTTTGGCCAGTGGGAAGTAGGATTCAACAATTCCAATTCTGATTTGCATGTCCTCTCCCATTCCACATGGGAACAAGATTGATGAACTTCATTTTTGTAGGCTACAGAAATCTTTTGAAACAGTTCCCATTTTAGTTGTAGTATTATGGGGGTTTGTAGTTTCAACGCCCCCCTAAACAACAAAAGTTTTTGGTCTGGGCGTTGCAGCAGCAAGGGCAGTGAGCTCCTACTTCACCTAGGGTAGACAGTGCTGTGGGAGGCTTGCCTCACGGTGCTCTTTAGGGACCTTTACTAGGTCATGTTCTTGGAGGCAATAAATAGTTGAGGTGTAGATGAATTCATAAAGTGTAGTTGGACACTGCCGAGTTAGTATTTCTCGTGGGGTCAATGGCTGTTCAAGGTAAAAATAGTCTAATTAGTACTCTCTTGTGCTCTTTTTTTGATTCATAAGTTTCACACTCCTTTTTTTCACCCAGTATAGGCTATGAATATTGACTATATATACATAGAATTTCACTTCCCCTGGTGTTGTGAATGCCAGTTGGCAATCAGGCCTGTATTTTTTATATTTACTAGGGATGTGGACTGATGTTGGGGCCACATCAGTATAGTGGGATCGTCTTATGATATAGATGTAGATGTACGATTTCATATTAGGAACTGTATTTTTTTCATTGTTCATGCTTTTATCAACTAATTCTATAGGAGTGTAATGTTTTCTGATGTGGATGGCCAACATGTAGTTATTTTTTGGTGAACGGAGCTGTCAGGTTGGTAGTCAGTGTGTGGAGCCTCATCCTTCATTTTCGGTAGGGCTGTTAGTGGTATCTGTAGACATAGATATGGTGTATGTTCTATGGGTCATCATTGAGTTCCTAGATGATGTCCCATAAGAGGTTGTGACTCCACCCACTCATTATGATGTTGAGTTTTCAAATAGACTTCCAACCTAGTGCTCTTCCGATTTCGACGGATCCTTATAAGATGTCACATTTTATGTTATGTGATTTTCAGATTTATGTGGGTGATCTGTTGAAAAAGGGGTTTATTAGGTTGAGTGTGTCACCATCGGGTGATCCAGTCTTATTTGTAAATAAATAAGATGCTGGACTAAGGCTATGCCTAGACTATTAGAGACTGAATCAAGTACAAGTCAAGATTCTTTACCGTCTTCCGAGAAAATATGATCTTTTTGACTGGATATGGGGAGCATGTTTGTTCTCTATGATCGATCTACGGTCTAAATATCAGTAGTTGAGGATAAGGATGTGTGACATCCTGAAAACTACTTTCAAGTGTTGGTATGGGAATTTTGAATTTATGGTCAGGCCATTCGATGTCATAAATGCAGCTTCTGAGTTCATGGGGCTCATAAACTCAGTCTTTTTCATGTTTCTAGACCATTTTGTCATCATTTTCATCAAAAATATTTTAATTTAAATATTGTCATAGGAGGTGCACGTTGAGCACCTCAGGATAGTCTCATAGTTCCTCCAGCACCACTAGCACTATAGGATGTTTTCAAAGTGAATATTTTGGATCTATGTGGTGAAATTCCATAGAAACATGGTGTCTCAATATGGGATGGTATGGGAATCATCAATGGTCAAGGTATTTTTTTTCTTGGAAAGCACCCAAGAATGTCACTGAAGTTCATTTAATCCACATTTCAGTAGGATATTACCGGTGTTTCGTACCAAACATGTCCCTATTTCTATGTTCGTTAATGTCATTGACTAAAAAATACCAAGCATCCGTGTGGACTGAGCAGTTTTGGGCTACATTCAGCTACATGAAGGGGATGTTATTCAGTGCATGGGTGTATAGTTTTCCATTGGAAGGGGTAGTATTTGAGGTGTTCTTTTGCACTTCCAATATAGACATGGGATGTGTTTTGATGCAACAGTGGGGATTGATGTCTTATAGGTCTAGGTAGTTACGTCTACATGAATGTAACTATTCCACCAATTATCTGGAGCATGAATCAGTCATTTTAATCATGAATTTATGGGGAAATTACCTCATCGAGGAGCACTTTGTGGTATTATGTTGGAAAAAAATCCCTCAAGGTATCATTGAAGCATTTTTTAGGTGATTGTTTTTGTTGACAAATTGGACATCTGTGTTGTGATTGTTGACAAAGAAAACCATGACATACTAATTTTTTGACAAAGAGGAATTTATGGTGGCATCTAGAGATAAAGGTTTGTGGTTAATGATCCATGTTTGATTCAAGAACATTGAAAAAGAAATGGATGATCTAGAGTCGGTTCAAAAAGTGCAGAGTCAAGGTGGTGCCGTTTTACAGTGTTTCCCAAATTTTTGGGCTTGAAATTCGAAAAATGAAGAAAAGTGGTTTTTGGAAAAGGGACTACTGCGACGTGTACATGAAGGAGAGGAAACTTGTGCGCCTAATATTTTTCATGTTCAGAACATAAAAATATGGAAAAGGGATAAGGGCCGCCCAAATTTTAGGGTTGGTCGTGCAAGTGACTTGCGTGGAAGAGACTTGCGCGCCAAAACATGCGCTTCGAGAGGAGAATTGATTTCCATCGCACAACATGTCCAAATGACTATAAATAGAGGTTGACTCCTCCTAATTTGGTGTAGAGTTCAACACTTAGAATAATCAGAGCTCCCGTCGCGCAGGTGTGGTGGTCACACAATTGGTGTGTGGTCATGCAAGTAGATGTTGTGTGCCAGGTGATAGTTGTGTGCCTAAGGTGGTTTGGGTGAGGAAATAATTGAGTCTCCCATGTATTGAGTTGAAGAAGGGGGCATCACACAAGTTTTTGAGGTGAACATGTGTGCCTATTTTGAAGAAGCGTGAATATTATTGGTTGCATGCCAATATTGGTTTGGGCGTAGAAGGGTGTCAGTCGAGAAAATTTAGAGTAGAAGTATCTTGTGTTACGCAATTGGTTGTGGTAGACTTGTGCGCCGGTTATAACTTGAATGGCTATACATGAGCACCAACTTATAGAAGGGCGCCAGGTAAGGTTGATTCACAATAGTGATTCAGGGCTGTGTGAAAGCTAGAATATTTATCGATACCTTCGGAACAAAGAGAGATTCATCTATGGGTGAAGGTTTAACTTCAATAGAGCATCTACATACAACAGAAGATGTATACATTAGTGATAATTAAGATACCTACAGGTCAATAAATTGTGAGTGGATCCTTTCTAGAGCAGTGAGCAAAGGAAGAGGAAGAAGGTTATCCTCTCCACCGGTAGTGAGCTAGAGAGAGAGAGAGAAATAGAGAATAACCCTTGGGAAAGAAGTGAGCTGACCCTGAACATTGTAAAGGTAGTGAGCCTGGGAATAGAAGTTATCTATCCTGAACCCTGTAATCAATAGTGTTATTATAATGGATTTGGTACATAGGAACATTTCCATTGTATTCTCCTTCGATGTAGTGTAGTGAGGGTAAACCAAGTAAAAATCGTCATGTCCTGTGCATGCTTTACTTTTTGTTTATATTGTGTAATGAGAAAGAGAGAGAAGAGTGTTTTTCTTAACAGTGAAACAAGATAAGAACATGATTTAATTTTAAATTAGTCATTCCCTGATTCACTCACATCTCAGGGTATTCAGCCATGTGGACCTATAAAATTATATCAGAGGAAGGCTGATATTTGTTCTTCTTTCAATGGATGTCAATAATCATAATGGGATTCTGATCTTTGTCGGAAGTAATTTTCTGATATGGAAGAATGGAATGCAACACTATTTCCTATTTTTTGGAATGGATGTGTTTTTAGCAACAATGCATGGTATCTCAGCTGACATCAACACTAGAGAATTATCAGAAGCTGAAATAAGGGAGGTAGATGCAGACGTAAGGGTATTAATGCCTTAGGTGGTTCCCTTTAAAAGGATATATATATAATGGCGATGTCATGAAAAACATAACATTCTATGTGGGAAAATATTTTGAATATATATGAAGGGGATAGAAAAGTCAGGGAGGAAAAGTTGTATATTCTGTGGAACAAGTATGAAGATCTGAGAATGAGCCCGAATGAATCTGTTGATGCATTTTTTGACAGGGTAAATGTTTTTTTAGAAGAAATTCAAGTTATTGGAGATTTCATCGAAGATATAATTATCTTGAAGCATATCTTGAGGAAACTTCCACATTGGTTTAATCCAGATGTATCTGTCTTGGATGATAATAACCCAAAAAAGATGATGTTGGATAACCTACACAGTAACCTTGTTGCATATGAAATGAGGAATGATGACAATGATGCTATAGAAAAGGGGAAATCCAAGGAGGTGGTATTTAAGGCCATGATGAATCTCACCATTGATAAATCTTATGATAATGAAGAGATAGATGATGTGATGTCATTACTTTCCTTGAATCATCAAAGTGGAAAGGAATGTTTAAAGTGAATCTTCGGGTTTCATGCTTTATATGTGGAATGTTTTGTCATCTCGAAGCAAGATACCAAAATAATTCACAAGATGATGGAGAGGATGAAGTTGAAATTCCCAAAAAGAAGCCTTCGACCTATAATAAAGGAACGAAATAGTTCAAGAGAAATTTTTTCATGAAAATTAATCTTCTTTCACAAGACTATGAATGTTTATATGAGTCTTATGTTGAAAAAGTTGAAGAGATAGAAAATTCCAAAGATCGTGGGGAAACTTTTATGGTGGCGGTCATTGGTAGTTCTTAGGAAAAAGAAGAAACTGACACTAGAGATGAAGTGGATGAAGCTGAAGTATGAGTTGATATAGAAGCTGAATTGGAAGCAACTCTTGTGGAGATAGACATTTAGAGAGCCAAAATGAAGAAATCCAATAATGTTGTTTGTGATGCAAAACTCTATATGCAGCAAAAGGATGAAGAAAAATCTGAGCTATTAGAATAAATTTAAAAACAAAAATCATCAACACTAGAGATCCCAGAAAATATTGTTTATTATAA
Organism: Viscum album; assembly: GCA_963277665.1. Lineage (NCBI taxonomy): Eukaryota > Viridiplantae > Streptophyta > Magnoliopsida > Santalales > Viscaceae > Viscum > Viscum album. Next base: position 1,235,218,113 of record OY728130.1, on the reverse strand, counting down.
GCTTAAAATTGAAGAACAAAAGAATGAAATTGATTGATTAACTAACACTATAAAAGAGAAGGTCGATGGTATCAATGAACTTGTAAAAGAAGTTGTTGGTACGCGACCAATGTTTAAGAATCAAGAAAAACTTGTGACAAACAGTACAGTTCTAGAAAAACAAAATATTCAGAAGACTGAAAAGAAATAAGTGGAGCACAGACCTCCAGCGGAAAAGAAGCAACAATCATGATCTAAAGATAAGACTGCTATGGGACATGAACGAAAATAGAAAGCGGTCATGGATGAAGACAAAAAACAGGAACCTGCTTTGAGAATGAAGATATCATTGGGTATGAAATAGAATCAAAATATTTTTAAATCCCAAGGGAGAAGAAGTAGTGCATAAGTGACACAAAGGAATGCTCCTTACATTAGGATCTATTTCTATGGAATGATGGGACACTCACAAAATGTGTGTTCAAAAGCCAAGAGATACCGAGGGGTACAAGAACAACAGTGGAACCCAGACATAGATCAATATTATATAACATCCTTTGAAGGTCATTTTTTTGGTGTGGAGGATTTCCTCACATGGCCAGATATACCAAATCAATGATTGAATGAAATGGGCCAAAACAAAACTCGAGAAGTCGTATGTAGCATGTTAGGGAATCGACAAGTGAGATGAAAAAACAAAATCAATTTGCAGCTCTACAGGATGAAGCTGGTCGGTCACACTCTAAGGAATACCATCATCTCCAAACCACACAGAGTGTGATGTTGAAGACATGGATCTAAAAGAAAAAGGATGAAGAGGTAGTAGTTGCAGAAATTTCATTAAAAGCTTCAGATCGTTTAGGAGTATGGATCATTGATAGTGGTTGATGATCCCATATTATAGGTAACAAGGATCTCATTAAATGCATTAAATATGACAAATAAGGTGATTTCATGTTTGGTAACAATGAAGGGATGAAGATTATTGGTTCCGAAAAGGCTAAATTTGGGGGGAAAGAAATATGACGTGCTAATGTCATGGTAGTAGAGGGTATCAGTCAAAACATTCTCAGTGTCAGTAAACTATGTGACTCTGGGAACTCTATCTGATTTACCAAGAATATGTCTGTTGTGAAAGGAAAATATGGAGTAGTTGTTCTACAGGTAAAAAGGACAAAGGGAAATATTTATCTTCAATGTGGGGAAGAAGATATGTGTCTCTTATCTAGAGAGGAAGAAAACAAGTTGTTGGATAAGTTACTTGAAAATATATTTCAACCATCTTTGAAATATTTTTAATGTGTGATGCTAATAGAGACCATCCAAAATTATCACGTGATCGCACTCATACATGCGATGCTTGCCAAAAAGGGAAGATAATCAGAAAGACATACAAGACAATGGAACATAAATCAACAAGAGTTCTCGAATTGGTGCATACTGATGTTTATGGACCAATCTCACCGTGATCTATAAATGGGAAAAGGTAATATGCTCTTTTTATTGATGATTATAGATGAATGGATTGGGTAGTTTTCATTACCCATATGATAAAATTGTTCAGTTGTATCAAGCTGTATAAGAGGGAATCATAAAGGATTCTTGGGAAGAAAGTTCTGATGTTTCGTACTAATAACGGTACAGAATTCAAAAACAGTCAAGTGGAAGACTATCTTGATAAACACAGGATAAGGCATCAAGATTCAACATTAAGAACACCCAAATAGAATGGAGTTGATTAAAGGAGAAATCAAATCATCAACAACCTGGCCAGAACAATGCTTATCGAAAAGGACCTACCAGATAACTTTTGGAAGGAAGTAGTTTTGACATCAGTCAATATTTCAAATTGTGCTCAGTTGTGTCTGAATGAAGGGAAGAAACTATATAGAATATGGTATGTAAAGAAACCAACGTTAAAATACTTTCAGATCATTGGATGTAAGTGGTCCATTCTCAAAAAACAAAACCATCGGAAGTTTGAGTCACGAGGATATGAGGGGATATTCCTTGGCTACTGAGGGAAAATCAAATAATATAAATGCTTCAACAAAAGGTTGGGAAAAATTATTGAGAGCAATGATGTCCCCATAGTTGAAAATTAATAGAATACTCAGCGACCCGGTGAACAGTTTATAGATGAAAGTGATGAGGATGTAAGTAACACGGGGGGAGTAGAAGTGGTAGAGGATAACTCAGAAGAAGAAATTGATGATGAGCAGGAGGAATCAAAATCTGAATCTACTAGGAGGCCAAAGAGTCGAGCTGAAATTGATAGGAAAAATATCATTGGTGATCAGATACCTCCAGATCAGACTCGAAGAATGAAATCATTGCATAAAACATCATTTTTATCTCAGGAAGAGACAAAATGTTTTTCCGATGAGGCCGAAGATGAGTACGAGGTTTAGGCTATGAATGAAGATTTAGACTAGATTGAGAATAATCTTATGTGGAAGATTTTTTCGAGGCTATCATATAAGAATATCATTGGGACTAAATGGGTCTATCACAACAAGATGAATGAATATGGCACAGTGATTCATAACAATGAAAGGCCAGTGTGATTGGGGTACTCGCTAATAGAGGGAATATATGTTGATGAGACATTTTCACTGGTTCTAAGACTAGAGACAATTAGATTATTTTTAGCCATAGGAGTGAAAAGAATGTTCAAAGTGTTTTAGGTTGATGTCAAATCAGTAATCTTCAATGGGATTCTGGAGGAGGAAGTGTATATTGTGTAGCCATATGGTTTTCTAATTAATGAGGATGAGAAAAAAGTTTGCAGACTGAAGAAGGCACTTTATGGGAAGAAATAGGCACCAAGAGAAAGGTACTCAAGGCTTTATCAGCACTTGAAGAACCTTGGTTTCCAGTGTGGGGGAGTTTATTACAATCTATATTTCAGCATTGATAGTCATCCAAGTATCATGGTGTTGGTTTATGTCGATGAAATAATATTTGGCCGATCAGATGAAGCTTAGTGGAGACAGTTTTCTGAATTCATGGAAAATGAGTTTGAAATGTCAATGATTGGAGAGATAACGTTTTTACATGATCTACAGGTTACACAAGTAAGGAATGGAACATTCTTTTCTCAATCCGTATATTCCAAGGACGTTTTAAAATGGTTTCGAATGGAAAATTCCAAGGAGATGAAAACTCTGGTTGCTACCTGGATGAAATTATTCAAAGATGAGGATAGAAGGGCAGTTAATGACACATAATGCAGGAAAATTATTGGATGTTTGTAGTACTTGAATGAAACTAGGCCTGACATTGTTTTCGCCACATTACAAGCAGTGAGATATCAGAGTAATCACACGGAATGAAACATTATTGCAGTGAAAAGAATACTTCGGTATAATAAGGGCACGATGGACTTTGGCATGACAAATAATGACAAATCCCAGACAGAGTTATTGGGATATACTGATGCAGACTGGGTCGGTTCAGCGAATGATAGGAAATCAACATCTGGAGGTGCATTCTATATTGGAGGACTAAGTATATCTTGGTAAAGAAAGAAGCACAATTTTATTTCATTAAGCACTGTAGGTGTTGATTATATTTTGTCCACTCAATCTTGCACACAGTTATTATGGATGAAGAAGGATCTTGAAGATATGGGAGTTTAAGTGAAGTCTCCGATCAGAATCCAGTGCAATAAATCAAGTGCTATCAATCTTCACAATAATTGAGTCTATCATTCAAGTACAAATCACATTTAGATAAAGCATCATTTTATCAGGATAATGTTGAGCATATAATCATGAAGATGGAGTATGTGCCAACAGAGCTATAGGTTGCATACATTCTGACAAAAGGCCTTACCCAAGGATTTTTATGGGAGACATCGATTGGATCTGGGAGTTGAGTCGACTCCCCACACTTGAAAGAGTGTTTATGTGGAACCCCCCTATCCCCAAGGTATGATTTTTTCCCTAATGTGCTAATATGTGTTCTGTACTCTGTTATAGACTGCAAAGGAATGACCTTTGGGATTGTTGATAAAGGGGGACAAAATGGTGATTGTTCAAGTGGGAAGAAGTGTGGAAATTTGATAAATCATGACTTATATGGGGAGAAGCTGATAGGTGGAGATGTGAGATAGGGGGAGAGAAATGAAATGGGGGGAGAATATTAAATCTGATGATGCATGAAGTGATCGATCAAAGAATAGATATCATGATAGATGAGGATCGTGATAAAAGCAGAAGAGTGGTGTTGGAATTCTCTAAGAATATTTCCAACAAATTGGTATCCGTTTGTTGTAAGAAATGGGTTTTATAGTTGATGTGATTCATTGATTAACTATTCATTTACTTATGTTTCTCACACCGAGCATTGCTCATGTGGGCTTAGAGTATGTGTTGAGTAAATCCATGATTTCTATCAAAACGGAAATAGGCAAATGGTATATGAAGAATTAACAATGTATCTTTTTATAGAAGGGTTGTCAACAAACCCAAAGGTGGAGATTGTTTGGAAAAAAATCTATCAAGGTATCATTGAAACATTTTGGAGGTGATTGTGTTTGTTGAAAAAGTGGACATTTGTGTTGTGATTGTTGACAAAGAAAACCAAGACATACAAGTTTTTTGACAAAGGGGATTTCAAGGTGGAATGTCTTGTTCTAGGGTTGTGGTTAATGATCCATGTTTGACTCAAGAATTTCGACAAAGGAATGGATGATATGGAGGTGGTAAAAAAAGAACAGCTACAAGGTGGCGCCGTTTTATTGTGTTTGCCAAATTTTTGGGCCTGAAAATCATAAAATGAAGAAAAGAGGTTTTTGGAAAAGGGACTTTCACGACGTGTAATTTAAGGAGAAGAAACATTCATGCCTAATTTTTTTCTTGTTCAGAACATAAAAATATGGCAGAGAGATAAGGGGTATCCAAGTTTTAGGTTTGGCCACGCAAGTGACTTACGTGGTAGAGACTTGCATGACGAAACATGAACACAGAGAGGAGACTTTCATGCCATCGTACAGTGTGTCCAAATTCCTATAAATTGAGGTTGAACCCTCCTTATACGGTGTAGAGTTAAAAACATCGAAAAATCAGAGGTCACGTCGCGTAGGTGTGGTGGTCGTGCAAGTGGTGTGTGGTCGCACAAGTAGAAGTTGTGCACCAGGGGATAGTTGTGCACCTAATGTAGTTTGGGCGAGAAAGGAAGTTAGTCATCAAAGTATTGAGTTAAAGATGGGTGTGTAACACAAGTGGTTGTGGTGAACTTGTGTTCCAGTTTTTAATAATCCCGAATGTGTTTGGTTGCACACCAATATTGGTTAGGGCATAGAATAGTGTGAGTCACGCAAGTTTGGAGTAGCAGAAGCTTCTGTCACGCAAGTGGTTGAGGTGGACATGCACAATAGTTATAACTTGTGTGCCGATACTTGTGTGCCATATTTGAGAAGGGCACCCGGTAAGGTTGATTCACAATAGTGATTCAGGACTGCGTAAAAGCTGGAAGATTTCCCGATACCTTCTTTGCAAAGAGAGATTCATCTACGGGTGAAGGTCGAACTTCAACAGAGAATCTACATAAAACATAGGATGTATTCATTAGTGATAATGACGAGACCAACAAGTCTATAAACTGTGAGTGGATACTTCATATAGTAGTGAGGAAAGTAAGAGGAAGAAGGCGATCTTCTCCCCTTACAGTGAGCTTGATAGAGAAAAATAGGGAGTTTCCCTTGGGAAATTAGTGAGCTGACCATAAACAATGTAAAGGTTGTGAGCTTGGGAATAGAAGTGATCTATCAAGAACCTTGTAAACAGTAGTGTGCTTATAGTAGATTTGGTAAATCAGAACATTGCCGGTGTATGCTCCTTGAAAGTATCCCATTGAGGGTGAACCAAGTAAAAATTGGTGGGTCCTGTGCATGATTTACTTTCTGTTAATATTGTGCAACAAGAAAGAGAGATAAGAGTGTTTTTCATAACAGAAAAACATGATCATAAGAGGTTTTAATTTTAAATTAGTCATACCCTGATTCACCCCCCACCCTCTCAGGGTATTCATCCTTTTGGACCTAACATCTTCGCAGATCACAAGATCCTATGGTATATATTCTCCTAGTGATATATAGACATGTGGTAAAAATGGAGGAAGGGGTTTTTCTAGGAAAATGCCTTCAATATATCTTACACCTCATGAAAGTGGAACATTATGGTTGATTCCTTAAGAAGGAATTCCCTAATAGATGTAGTTAGGGAATCCATAGATGCTTGGGAGGAAATAGAAGAGTTTGTCGCTTTCCATATGGATGAGACACTGGATGATGGAAGATGCTGCCAATTTTAGATGAAAATACAATATTAATTTACTTGGACGGTGGATAAGTCTCAGTGGAGAGACTTAGATACTAAATTGATGCCTGATTGCACTGTCTAATGTGATTCTCCAGATGGATGGTCAGAGTATAGTAAGATTTAGAAGTTTTTCTCTGGGAAGAAGTTCGTCCTGGTAACAATGCACAAGGGAGTTCTCCATGAGTTCTATATATCACCCCTAGTGGTGTTTCCTGGTGTTTCTATGATTCATTGTGGATTGAGATAACAATTTTGGTGTCCATGGTAGAATCAGAATGTGGTTGAGTTTGTGGAATGATTCCTAGTGTTTTAGCAGGTGAAGGTTGAGTACTATGTTTCTTGTTGTCTATTACAAACCTTAGATGGTCGTGAGTGAAAGTAGGAAGTCACATCAATGTATTTATTAACTATAATACCTATGACTCAATGATGATGTGATGATATTTTTGTAATAGTGGATATGATGACGAAATCAGCTCACTTCATAGCGGGCAATGAGTCGTGCACAGTGGATTTGTTATCACACTTGTATGTGTATGTGGCGGTGCGGTTGCATGGTGTTCCAAGATCCATTCTCATTGAATCAAATAAATGTTTTATGTCACAATTTTAGAAGGGATTTAATGTTGGAATTTGATCATAGTTACACCCGAGCACTGCATTCCACCTTCAGATGGATGGAAAGATAGAGGGGACCATCCTGACATTGGATGACATGTTATGGGAATTTTTTATGGACATTAGTAGGTCATGGGAATGGAGTATTTCATTCATATTATTTTCATGAAATAATATCTATCACTCTATCATTGGTATGGATCCATTAGAATCTCTTTATGAGAGGGCATGACATTCACCCATATGTATGATGGATGTTCGGGAGGAACCTATTCGTGGATTTGATGTGGTGCATAAGACAACAGATAAGGGGTACATTTTTCATGAGAGGAATAAGGATAGACAATTCCAATAGATGTGATATTCTGATCATAAGAGGAGGACTTTGGAGTTCTAGTATGGGAACCCTGTTTTTCTATAGTTTCCATTAAACGTTCGAAATAGAGGTTTGGCAGAGTGAGAAATCATTATCCCACGTTCATCAGACCTTTTTAAGTGTGTGGGTGAGTCGGTGAGGAGTAATATAAACTGGCATTACCACCAAGGATGGACGGGCTCCACGACATTTCCCATGTCACTCAACTTCATCAATATCTACACGATTACACCCACATCATGGATTAAAGAGAGTAGGATATTGGGGACAAAACATAGTTCATTGAGAAACCAACAAAAATCGCGGATCCAAAGGAAAATGCACATCATGGAATGACAAGTCCTTTGGTTCGTGTGTTATGGAGGCATGGAATCATCGAGGAGAGTACTTGTGAGTGAAATGCAAAAATGTGTTCCACGTACTCGAAGTTGTTATGATTTTTTCTCTAGAATTTTACATTTTTATCCACTTTATGATGTAATTATAGTCCTTTTTCATTATTATATATGTTGATTCCATGTTCACTAAATATGACAATAAGAACTGACATGTGGAGAGGGTATAACCCGATCCCTAATCAGGTAGCATTAATGTTGATGCTGTTGAAACCATGTGGGAGAGTTAGTTCCACCCAATGTGGAAAATATACTGAAATGGATGAAAGGAGTCCATAATCCATATAACAAGGTGGATTGTCCTTAATTTTTGTAATGATGTTCAGGGGATATGTTTCAAGAAGATGTCAATTGATGTTTTGGTTTCTCTCCAGTTTTCAAAAAACACAGGGTGGTTTGTTATTATAAGGTATCTTAGTGGCATAGTTGTTCATACCCCCACTTTTTATGAGTTTGGCTTTATATTCTATGGTAATGAATAGTCTGAGAGGTATTTTTAGTAATGACCTAAATTCCCTTAGGGCATTCCATTGTGAATATCTAGTTCTCTAGGTATTCTTGGGGTCGTAGTGGTTTGTTTTATGAGTTTTCCAAAAAATGGGTTGCACCTTAAAAACCACACTATGAAAATATGGTATCATAATAGTGGCATCGTAATGTCCACACATCAAGCTGGTGGCACCAAAATAGTCCCACAACGAAATCATGGCACCCTAATAGTGGAATCGTAATAGTGGAATCATGATGGTTTGATATCGAAACTATGTCCCACCTTTATCAATTGTCTTGGTCACCTGTTATTTCTAGTAGGTATTATTCTTCATCTCTTTAATAATTATTATGTAGGCGAGGTTTAATATTTTTTCTTCATTAAGAATGGCTGCAACTATTTTCTTAACAACTAATAAATATAAGCAGGAAATATGATCCAAATATAACATGGTTCAATGAAATTAAGGGATAAGAGGGGGGAGATGTTTGATCACCAGTTTTATTTTTGTTATATTTGTTTCATTTATGGTTTTTTGGGTGATTTCCATCTAAATATCATATTTGTTGGTGTTCTTTGATTGTGTAATGGTAATGTTTTGTTTTTCCATTATTCTTGATAAAAGGATGTGACATTAAATCTGATTAATCATGTATAATTGGTTGGTTTAAATAGAATCCCCAGGATGAATACCCTTGTTTGATTACCCGTGTTTATCAAATATGAATTAAATAATAGTATTTACCAAATATATAAATAAATATATATATATATCTTATTTGATAGGCATGGTTTTGTTTTGTGTCCTGTTGGGTTTTGGACTTTGTGTGGGTTGTGAGGTGCTGCTATTAGGAGAACAGTTATGTGTATAATGGTGGACATATGTGATGGTACAATGCTTGGGGAATGGTGTTCTTGGGTAGTTGGGTTGTTGTTTTATGGGTTCCTGTTTTTTCCATGTGTGGGGTGGTATGTGTGGTGTGTTGAAATTTGAGGCGGAGATATTGATTGGTTGTTGAATTGATGTACATGTAGGCAGTGGGACTAGATTTTTTGTGTGTTGTAACCATCATGCGGTGTTTTGTAGTAGGACTAAAATGTGGTTATGGACACATTATGAAGTGGGACTGCATCTGAGAAATTTTTGCATAGATATCTATATATTTGGGTTGTCTCGTAACATCTTGTCAATACGTGTGTTGCTTGTGGTGTTGTTGCTCAGCGGTGTTTATAGGATTGTCTGTGATGACAATATTGTGTGGTATATCTATGAAGAATGATGGTTGGAAGAGTAACAGTGGGTGTCATGGAAAAAATGGTGTTTCAGTGGGACTTTAGGTTATTTTTTATCTGTTTTTTTTACGAATTCGTGTTAAAATGGGAATTTTTTACATTGTTCTATCGTCCTTTGTCCAATGTTGGTAGTACCAATCCATGAAGTGGGTTGTTTTCTGTCGGTTTTTATTAACCATGCTCTTCTATTTCTAAGGAATTTTTAGATACCCTTCTTTATAGTTTCCCCAGTTAGTGCTGGAATAAATTAATGTTAACTCTTAACAAATAAATGGGAAATGGTTTAATGAAACAGTGGGTGGGTTTATGCATTGTTAGTGGCATATTGTGTAGTTGTGCATGTAGTTGTAGAATCAAATGTGGTTCTTTGTGGGATTGTTGTTTTTTTAAAACCCCTAGGTTGGGCATATTGTTTTATTACATATATGTATAAATTTTTGTTCCTTATGATTTATATATTCCCCCACCATTATTGGCCACCATATAACAAACACCCCTTTTCATATGGGAGGTTTTATTTCTCAACATCTCATTGGGAAGATGGATGAATGGTTACTGACATTATTTCTCACACCCACTTCTAGGTTTATATTGCTCTAGTGTACATGTGTAGGATGTAATTGATTATGTCCAACCATTGTCCAAGATACTACAGGAATGATTTTTTCATGTGTCTTCGGGATGAGGACCATGTTTATTTTAGATAGAGGTGGGGTTATTCTGTTACAGGTGTCTGTGAGAGAGATGTGTGGGGTGGTTGAGGCCCAAGAGTGTGCATGACGATTATTCCAGTGATACATCATTTTTAATGAGTGGCAGTGTCAACACGTAATCCATTTTGTAATATGAATTTACTAATGGTAATGAGTTGTGGGGTACCCAAATTTCATTGTTCTTATACTAATTTATTTGACTTCTGTTATTTTTTGAGTGTGCCTTATTGAGGCTGGGTAGGTTAGAAATCCTTAATAGGTGCTATGATGTTCTTTTGTTATATCACAAGGAATTAGTATGATTCCCCCAAATTTGAATATGTAAATCTAGTTTTCCTAATTAGTATACTTGTATACTCACCCTAAATATCAAAATCATTTTTATGGATTCTAGGAGGACCATGAGGACCATGCGAGACTTTACTAGCTTGGGCGACATGATTATTTTTTTGTTGTTACATAGTCTCATTTATGGTTGGCACTATACTTTGGTGTTTTTTATTGAAGGATATGGTTATTTTGTTTAAATATTTAATGTGTTAGAATTTGGTTTCATTTATATTAATTTTTCATGTTTTTTTTGTTTTTTACAGTATTTTCTCTTAATCATTATTACATTAAAAAGGGAAATGCCTTCCATTTTATGTGAGATTCTATAAAAATTTTTCATGTAACCACTATGGGGCCTATGAAGTTGGAAATCATGGGCCATTATCTCTCATTAATTATGAAAAAGAAATATCATGGAACATTTATTCACATTCATTCTTCTTATGGAAGGTGGGTCTTGACATGTTGTAACTATGTCGACCATCAAATTGTAAAAATACAAGTTGTCATGATAAGAGTTAAATTGGATAAGTAAGGGATAAAACCAATATATAAGGATTAAAAAACATTAAATACCAGTAGAAGATTATTTTTATTATTTTATTTTTTCCAATAATAATCATATATTCGTATTAAATCATCTTGGATGGATTTGTAATAGAAAATTAATTAAATATTTTGATAAATTTCTAGATTACCCCTCCTATCTCTTATAAAAGAGCACAACATCATCCTTTTTTATCATAATAAAAACAATTTTTCCATCTAATATTTTTCAACAATCATTACTATAATACTTTCACACATTCTGGATCACTTATATTAGTCATAGCACCGTCCTTAGCGTCTTTCATGCGTTAAGTAACAATATGTGTCTAAATAATTTTCATTTCTTAATCAATCATTTCAATAATATTTCTTCATCTAATATGTTAAAATATTATTTAAATAAGAAATATTAATATATCAAGAATCCAAAATATATAGATATGTTATTATATATGTGTATTAACCCATATCAATATTCTTTTCGATCAAATGTTAAATTAAATCAATATCCGAGTGTACAACAAACTTCCACCAAGAAACCCGATGTAATTATGTTTCCATCTATGAATCTATGGATTAGTTATAATAATGTAATTAATGATTATATATTATATTATTGAAATATAAATTATTATTAAAATAATAATATTTCATTCATGTTCTTACCTTTTCATGCACAAAAAACTGATAATATCCTTCGTGTGTATGTGTGAATTATCACCACCATGAAGCGATGTGATTCTATTTTCATCAACAAATCACAAATATGATATATATATATATATTTAAGTATATTTAGATCATAAATATAATAAAAATAATTATATTATTAACAATATTTAAAGATAAAATTAATCTTAAATTTTATACATAAATATCATTGAAAAATCGAAATCTTACGCATGTATAATGTAATATTGTTCATGTGATTCATGAAGTTAGACATTATTACAAAAAATTGTGGAAATAATAATTTTGGTAATTTATGAATGATAAAAGAATATAAAATCATGGTATCATATTATTTTTTCTACAACATAAAACATAATATCATAATAACATGTATTTTCAAACGATTGACACGTCAAAACATAATATTCTTAGGCTAACAACTCGAGCACTAAACATGAATTCCCATTACATCAATTTATAACACAATGACTCTGAGGATTATATTTTTTTGGTTGCAATAATAAATGTCTGATCATGTTCATGAATTATCATTCCACATATATCATCATTAATAAGAAAATCATTAATCAATTTTAATCCTAAAATCATGGATTTTGGGCTATATACATGGATTCCACTATTAGAGGACGGTTTTATAAAACTAGGTGAATGTACAAGAGAAAAAATGGGGATTGTTGATCACAAAAATAGTCATGAAAAATAACATAATTATTGTGAAAACATAGGTGGTGTACCTAAAAATTGATAAAAGAGATTAAAGACAATTAAATGTGTTTTCAATTTACGTGGAAAACATAAGAAAATTAAATTTGTGTATTATAAATATTTATCAATATGAAAAATGGAATTTAAAAATGTGTAATGAATTTAAATTAACTGAATAAATAATATTAGGATGATAAATCATTAACTTAAAATGTTTCTTCATAAAAACTGAGAGGGTATTATTTAGTGAATGGGAAAAATATTGATGGAATGATATGGGATTTGGGGAGTGACATCATGCTCAATGTGGATTAAGAAACGAGTATTAGAGGTTTGGTGGGTATTTAAAAATTTAATAGGGTAATATATACTAATCTATAAAGAATGTTATTGAGTTATATGTATTAAAATTATCAAAAATAAATTTTATTGATTGGATTTTCCATTGTCTTCTACCAATAAAGAGTGTACATCAATATTCTATAACATTATGATAAGAGATTATTAAAAAATGCCATTCATGATATTGAATTAATTTTTTAATGTAATTTGACAATAACATGTATTATTATTATATAATTATTCAATTATATATATCCATTCTATTTATTGGATTTTGGATATATTTACATTCAATTGTTTTCAAAATAATATAAAGAATTTCTAATATATAAATTATATTTTTAATAAAAATATTTATGTATTCAATGAATTATTATATTAATATACTAAATTATCAACTATTTATAAATAATTCCAATAAAATAAATTTTTTATTTAATTAATTGAATGAGTCATAATTCATTTAAATTTTATATTTTTTTTAATACGAGTGATGCAATTTTATGATTCAAAAAAATGTTTTTCATTAAAAAATGAATTTAATTTATTTAATTTTGTGAATAGAATAATTAATATTACAAAAATTAATAACATTTATTTTAAATAATTGTATATAATTTTTTACATCATCAAGTCAATCAATCAATTTTGAATGATTTTTGTTATTTTACAAAACGATTTATTTGTAAAAGAATAATGAATAATACTAATATTTATAAATATGTGATGTGAAGTATTTTTAAATTTACATAATGTTTTTAATTTGATTATATAATTACATAAGATTACTTTAATAATAAATTAATAAATTAATTATATATGAATCAATATTATTAATTATATTTGAATAATTTTACTTTATTGATGGTGAAGACAGTTTTTAATAATAATTACTCAATACATTTTACCCATTACATTTAATTTTTTTCTATCAACATATAGATATTTTTTTTCAATTATTGGATTCATGATATGAAATTGTATGTGATGGGTAATGTGGTGGCACATTAACCACAGGTAATCCCTTGAATTAAAGATATCAATGTTAATGATATTCAAATTGTAAAGTCTATAATATAATAGAATACACTTTCTAAAATAATTATATGCTTTATTATAGAATTTACTATAATATTTAAAAATGATACTATATATAAAATGATAAAACATGAAAATATTATAGGTGGACGAATTTTTTTCTCCACAAGATTAGGTTGTAACACCAATAATTGAATCAACTTGATTAAATACACATATTCTGAAGGAGGTGACCCATATTAGTCTTAGACTGCATATTTTACTATATTTCCTCTATGACCCAATTTTATGTTTAGCTATTTATAATTTTGTTCATCTCATACGATGTGAGATAATTCTATATGACTTAGAGAATGTTAAAACTATAATAAAACGATTAGTTTTAATCATTATGGTCATCATATCCGAAATTTATTTTTACGAGACACATATCATGAATCTTTGACATCTTGTACTTTTATAGGATGAACTTAGTAGAATAACACATTTCCCTAAAACTAAGTGTTATATAGTTGTTATATGAATACCATGAGTCCCCATGAAATAAAATATTAATGTGTAATCTGAGATCCAGGCGATGCGAGTTAGAAATTTTATTGTGTAATGAAATTGATTATGAATGATCATGTTTTGCATTGATGTCTACATGTGTTATTCCCATGAAATGTACTCTTATATATACATTGTTTTATATTTTTGCATCTCAGACTTTTATTTCGTCTTCTTTCATGGATCACATTGGATTATATGTTTATATATTCCTCATTTACTATATCATAAAATACATCCACTGAAATATTTGTGTCATTACATAATAATTAAAAAAATTCAATATTTTTATATAAAGAATATATTTTTTGGGATTTATTTTTACATGATGCAGAACCCATTGTCCAAAATTCAAAAATGGATTGGATGACATCCATCATGGTCCACATTGATTTTTATTCATGGTACAACAGTTTTAAATATTCTAATAGAGTTATGAACCAATTTAAAGGGCATTATAATTTTATTAAAAGATGAGGGGGAACTAATATACCAATTGGTTGTGATAGTCTATGCAACACCATGTGTATTAATGTTTTATTATATAATAAATTAAAATTATTTTATGGCTTGTATTTAAAGATTCACCAAGTCAATCACTCATTATTAAAAACAAAAAGTTAAACATGATATAAGTGTATCATAAAAATTAACTTGTGGTACAAAAAACACTAATTTATTATTGTCATACACATAGTAAATAAATATTTCAACAAATTGTATTACACACTTGCTCGAGTATTACCAAATAATAATATACTATTAGTATTTAAAATGATATTTATAACATTTATGATTCATTGGTAAGAAAATAAACAATTCATGGAATTATAAAAATATTCTTTACAAATGGGTGTAAAATTATTTATTTCAGTAGCAATTAATTATAAATGAAGATAAAAATATTCAATATAAAAGATGTGTTTTTTATGAATAATTTTTTTTTCAAAAAATGAATTTTATTTTAGTAAATTAAATTAATCACTATTATTGAAATATATTAATGCTATTTATATGATATATTTTTATTTAAATGATTTTAATTCATCCAATGTTTTTATGAATTAAATAATAAAAAATTCATTTATAATCCTAAAAAACATTATTGCTCTAAAAAGAAAATTGGTGGTCTTTTAAAGGTAGAATTGTTTTTTTTAATGTTGTGTTCTTGACAAAGATCAAAAACACTAAATTCTATTTAAAAAGTAAATGACAATAAGGGGAAATTACATGAGATGATAAGTTGGTTCTTTTTTAGTGTCTCTAATATAGTAAGGAAGCAAATGTGAAGGAAGGTCATTCCTCAAAATGACTTCGT
This sequence comes from Viscum album, assembly GCA_963277665.1. Lineage (NCBI taxonomy): Eukaryota > Viridiplantae > Streptophyta > Magnoliopsida > Santalales > Viscaceae > Viscum > Viscum album. The sequence goes on along the minus strand of OY728130.1, from coordinate 1,235,202,399 downwards.
AAGGAAATCCCATATTTCCTTGACCATTGGAAACCATGTTCGCTTCACAGTAGGTATGAGTGACAATGAAATTGAGATTCTTGAGCAATTTAATGAAATCAATCCATCAGGTGGTGAGAGTCCATGAAAGATGAGCAACGCTATTCTTGATGGCTTGCACTATGGTTATAGAGTCCCTGTAAATCCAAATCTTGTTCCATTTGTGCATTTTTCAAAGGGAATAGCGTGAATAACACAAAAAATTTTACCCTCCAATGTAGAAGAGAGACCATATCTTCCATAGAAATATCCTAAGATCTGATAAAGATGGTCATGAATGATGAAACCATAGCCTGAGGGTCCTGGGTTTCCCTTTGAAGCGTTGTCTATAGTGACATTGATCCATCTAGCAAGAGGAGCTTTCCAGAAAACATTAATAATGTATTTGGACTTTGGGTAGTTTCTACGAACTCTGATGCGGTGAAGGATCTCAAGATCTCTAAATGAGTTGTCGAAGTGGTCCTTTTGAATTAAGAAAGCCACTCTAATAGCAATACAAATACTCATTTTACCTGAATTTAATCTGAATGTGTTTTTTTAAAGATAAAATCATTTCTATTATACTAGAGGACAAGATGGAGCTCCACAACAACTGTGAGAAAGAGATTTCTTATTTGCTGGGACCCTGGAAAGTCAACTGTCATTTTTGGCTGAGAGAAAATAATGTTATCCAAAATCCATATGCACACAAAAAGATCAAAAATGTAATGCCAAAGAGCAGAAGAAGTTTCACAAGATATGAAAATATGATTAAAGTCTTCACGATGTTGATGGAACATTATACATTTTTAACAAAGATTAATACCATAAGATTGCAAACATATATCAATAGGAACATTTTGTTGCACAATCCACCAAATAATAATATGACGGGATGGTTTTAACCATGATTTTATAATTATTTTAACCTAGCTTAGATTGTTGTCCGAGTTGGAAATGCAATGGTTATAAATGTTTTTAGAGTCAAGCATTCCATTTTGAGCAGGCTCCCAAATCAAAAGATCATCATCGGCTGTGAAAGCATAGTTCTCGACAATCTCTTTAACATTATCAATAAAATTTATTCTTTGATAATTAAAGGCATTTCTAATGGAGGTATTAGTAGAGATATGGGTAAAAGAATTTTACACTTTAGAAATGAGGGGGGAGAAAGTCTAGTTGTCAAACCAAAAATTAAGAGTAGAGTCATTGCTGGCAATCCATCCGGAATTTTAAACGATTGAGGAAAAAACATTTCTGATTGAGGGACAAATAGAAGAAGTCATATAATGAGGATTACATGTCTTAATCTTATCAAGTAATTGAAAACTGTGGAAATTCTTAGAGTGAGTTCTTTTATTAATAAGTGACCACATGAGTCTTGTTTTGAGAGCATCGTTGAAAGTTTTATATTTTTTTATAACAATGACTGCTTTCTCAATGGGTTTACAGTAGGAAGACCATGGGATAGTTACCAGTTTTCTCTCGAGAGTACTTTATCTCCAAATAAAGGTTTTATAGAAATATTAAGACGTTTTAAAAGAAGATTTGGACATTTCTAGACCATCATGGAGTAATCCAATTTATTGACTATGGTGGATTTGACATTTCAAACTCTAGCCACCACTTAAAGGGTTTTACCTTTCCATGATGAATGTTGTCAATGAATATGATCAACAAAGTGATGGAAAAAGATTTATTTGGGTCGGCCCCAAAAAATGGGGACACTAAGTTAGGAGAAAGGGAGGGAACCCTCCGGGATCCCTTGAGCTTCAATAGTATGAACATTTCAGTTGGGGGGGGGGTGGATATTTTACCAAATTAGATTAAATATTTGTGCTAATTGACACGTTGTCCGAACACTTTATCATAGGAAAAAATGGTGGTTTTGAGGTTATTAATATTTATTCTCTCACCTTGGATGACTAAAATGATATCATCGGCATAGAGAAGACGGGATATGGCTTTTAGTTTTCTAGAGTCAAGAATCAGTTTGATCGTGCCTTGATCTACCGCTTGTGTGAGTAATCTACTCAAGTAATATTCCCCAATGGAGAAAAGAATGGCTGAGGGAGGATCAACTTGTATTACCAACATAAAACATTTAATGTATCCTCTAGGAGAGTCGTTCACAAGGACCATGATATTGGATGATTTGAAAATAGTTTTGATTATATGTATTAAAATGTCATTGAAACCAAAATTAGATATCACTTTAAACATAATGCACTAAAAATATTATTAAAAGCATTAGTGATATCTAATTAAATGGAAACATTCCCTCCTATAGAGAATCTATTTAAAATATTGGTAGATTCAGAGGTAATACATATATATTATTTTATAGATCTACCTTTGATAAATCCAAATTTATTATAGTAAACGATTCTATTACTAATGGTAGAGATTTTGTTAACAATGATCTCGGAAATAATTTTAAATAGAGTGTTTAAAATGGAAATGGGTCTGAAGAGATAGATTTTATCTGCATTTTACACTTTGGAAATAAGAGTGAGGAATTGAGAGTTTAATCCATGAGTAATAATGAATTTTTCAATGAAAGTTCTAACTATAATTCATACATAATTTTGAATGGAATCTGTGTGATTTTGAAGAAAACTCTTATTGAAACCATCGGGCCTAGGGGAACTATCATGATTAAGGATGAATGTCGTGTCCATTATTTTATTATCAAGGTGGATGTATCTAAGGAGATGATTTTCTTCAAGAGTTACCATATTCTGGAGGAAATTAGGTAAGATATCTTTGTTAATATTTGGGCCATTAAAGATGTTGTAGAAATGAAAAACGACATGGTTAGATATCCCTTTTTCTTAAATCAATGAGGTTATCACAATACCTTAAACAGGCAAGGGGCCTATTGGATTTTCTAACCCTTTGAAGGGAGTTATAAAATTTAGTATATCTATCTCCATCATTTAGCCATTTAGATTTTAAGATTTTCTTTTTGATGTTATATTTAAAGTTTAGCAAATAATTCATTTTTTGAAGAGATGTTAATTTCATTTTGAGGATCACCAAAAAAACATGGGTTAGAGTTATTATTTTGAAATTGAATAAGATATTTTTCTATGAAATGGATTTCCTTGTCAATATGATCAGATTTTTATTTACCCCACTCTTTGATGAATGTTTTGAGAAATTTTAGTTTAGTAATGTATGAAAAGGAATCATTAGGGCTACACATGTTGGTCCAAGTATTATTAATTATGGTAACACACTCAGGGTATAAGGACAAAACAATATTATACCTAAAAGGAAGATAATTCTTTTGAAAATATTGAGCAAAACTGATCAGGATAGGATGGTGATCTGAAGATAGTTTAGAAAGGGTAATGCATGAAATATGATCCCATTTATCAAGGGCCGAGAAATTAGTGAATGCTATATCAAGTTCGCTCGCAACTACCATATTGTAATGATTTCTGTATGAGGTGAATTTGAAACCTATGAGATTCACTTCATTAAGATTATTAGCCTCTATAAAGGGATTAAATTATTTTAGAGAGATATTAGATTGTGAAGGATCATGTTTTTTTCTAGGAGAAATAATATAATTGATGTCTCCAACCAAAATCCAGGGGTGCTGAATATTTTGGTTAAGGTGGGAGATCCCATTCCAAAGGGGTCTTCTATCTTGATAATTGTTTTTAGCATAAACAAGAGTGTTTAAGATGTGTGTGTGTTCAAATAAATATTAACATGTCAAATATTGATCAGTAATACTAAAACATTTCACATTTTGTAAGGAATAATGAAATATTAACCAAGGAGTTTCAACGACATTGCAGTTGTTACATGCTCCTAAGAAAGAAATGCCATGATTACAAATAATCAAGAATCTAGGTGTAATGTTAGTTTTAGGATCAGAAATAGTAATAATTTTAGAACGATTAATGTTAATGATCTTTTTTAAAACACTAAGGGTGTATGGGCTTGCAATTTCCTAATAATAATGAAACAATAGATGCATTTAGACTGGTTTTTGAGATGTGAACCCCATTTACTTTTACCTCCAGAGTTTATATCTCTGGTTTTTCTGGACGAAAATTCCTTATTAGGAGTGAAAAGTTTCACTTGTTTACATAATTTAGTAGCAGGATTCTTCTCATAACCTCCTGCGTTGACATTAGTTTGAATAGGTGGAATGCGAGGTAGAAGGCTGCTGGAATGAACAGAGACTCGGTTGGCCTACTTCCCAAGATATGAATTTTTAACAAGTTCTATGGGGTCCATGACTGATGCATTCTGGGAGATGATGGCATGTTCTCCTTCATTAGGTATGATTTTGGACATTGATATGGTTGATAAATGGGAGTTAAGAGTGTATGGATGTTGAATCCTCTTAAGGGGGATAATAGGGAAGTTGATAACATCAACATGAGTATCATAGGGAACAAATTTGAAGGGGGGAGATTTCAGGTCATGAGAGATGATGTTGGGATTTTTATCCTCAAGATATGTTTTTTCCAGATTCAGAGGAAGATTAACAGAAGGACTATCCCCGTGAAAAGAAGAAAAATTTTCATGCCTGTGCATTAATATTGGATGGAATCAAGGATTGAGGCCCGGAAACATTCCCAGTAAAAATATAGTTCAAGATAGTATTTCCCTTAGACAGTATCATTGGGGTATGAGATGCAAGTCCGAGTTCATTTTCAATACCCAGAACAAGTGAAGACACCATATTAGATTTATCTGGGGCATCTAGGTGTGTTTTTTTCTAGAATTTTATGAATCTAATTTTCAATGTCGTTTCTAAGGGATTGTTCCTCAACATATTTATTGTGATCCTCTGCCATGTTAGACCAAAAAATTACAAGCACTGGATGTGATTTTACAATCCATTTTTCAGTTTTTTGTTTGGAGGGCTCTGGCTTATCAGGTGGAGGGACTTTTTCCTTCTTATATTTTTTTAACTTATATCCATTCTAAGGCATTGTGGTTGGAGACCTTATGGACCACTCTGAAACATAGAATAGAATGGCCTACAATATTACAAAAGTCACCGAAGGGAGGTAATTTTACATATTCTAGTTTAACCTCAGTCGTATACTCATTGGCATTGGTGATGATAGAGTGAGGTGGTTTGGATTCTAAATTAATCTCAATCACAACCTTGGAAAACATGCCCAGATCGGCATTTAGAATTCATTGATTTATCTTTAGTGGACTTCCAATGCATGAAGAGACATCATTGAGGATATTAGGATGCCAAAAAAACAATTAATGTTATGGAATCTTTCCATACTTGGGCTGATTTACTCCTTTGATTATTTGGATTGAACGGGAAATCCCAATATGATATTAGAAGAACACGAGGCCTAAGTTGAATATTTCCTAATATTTGGACACTCTCAAGTTCATCATGGGAGTTAAAAAGAATGTAAATATATCCTCTACCTCGGGGAATTTATTTCCAGTTTCTAAAAACCCAGCAGCTAGAAATACGCTGTTTTAGATCATTATACGACCATGGATTATCACCTTTTTCATATGAAATTCAACCATTAATAGAAAACATACAATGATTTTGATGTCGTTTAATCGAAACTGGGTCAGCATCAAAAAAGAACCCACCGTATTCTAGTATTTTAATAGAGGAATGATTTTTAGATGCTACATAAGAGGAGGATGAACTTTAAAGAGCTTCGAGAAAAGAGATACCTCTCGGAGACACTGTTTGAGATAGATCAATTTTTTAGGAGCTTTCTACGCCATCTCTGCGTTGCAATTCTCATCAGAATAACACTCCCAACTCGGATCATGATATGACATTGCCAAGAATATTTGGAGAGGCAAGGATTAAATATCATCTATGCTTACCAGATTAGGGTTCACTTTGAGGGTTTCTCGCAAGAAGAGAGTTGTTTTCCCTCATTTCATCATTTTAAAGGTAGACTTGTTTTAAAATTTTAGTTTTCATATTTATGTATTTAATTTGAAAAAATTAACTAATTATTTTTAATTTCAATATTAAAATAATCCTAGGGATAATTTTTTAAATATTTTATAGAAAAATCATTTTATGAGGAATTGTTACAAATAGTGTATTTTAATTAATAACTTCTTTTTCATATAAAAATTATTTAATTTTCAATTATATGTAAAATTGGTTTATATTCACAATACATTCATTATATATCAATTTGTGAAATATTTCTCATTTCAATCAATTTTTATTATATTTTCAAATAAATACATATTAAACATTGAATCATTTTAACTTTAAAAATCTTCTTTCTCTCATAGTCTACAATATTAATTTTAAATTATTGTTATTCATGCATGTGTTTTATCCTTTTAAAAATGTATTACATGTTCTAAATCATAAGTTATTTTTTTATAATATATCTCTTTTATTTATGGGCTATTGGAATAGTAAATATAGTAATGTTATTACCACAATTAATGGTAAATCAAGAAATAATGGGATCATATAATATTATAAATATTATAAAATTACAAAACAAGATTAAACTAATTTAATTGAATATGGTAGTTTAGAAAACATTATACAGATTTTTTTTTCACTTTTTTACATATTTTTCCAATTTTATGACTTTATTCATGTTATACTAATTTATTTTCAGAAATGATAATATTGGCACAATAATGATTTTAATAATTATATCATTTTCTAAATGTCTTGTTTCAGAATAAATATTAGAACATAAATAGTATTTTGAAATAAAAAATATTAAAATTGATCATATAAATTTATTGTTAATTATTAGTGATTAAATAATTACATTAAGGGATTTCACTACAATTATGTAGTTATTATTTTACTAATAGAAATATAAAATTAATGATATTTATAATATTAAAATAAATATAATTTGAAAAATTTAATTTCATACAAAAATTTAATATATTTCTATGACATGATACAGATATGTTAAATGAGTTTATTAGAAGATCTATTGTTTTATTGATATTTTTTTAATTTTTAAAGAAATAAGTATTGTCAAAATATATAATAATTAGATTTTATAATAAATAATATTTTTTTAAAATGATATAAATTTCATAAAAAATTAAATTTATACCAACATAATGTTTTATGGCTTACAATTCCATGAATTATCATTTTATTTTTCTCCTATAATATTATTGTAACAATATTAACCATCAAAAGGTAAAAAGCCCTGATGTCATGGTAAGAATAAATGGGGTTAAATAATTGTTAAAACCAAAAGATAAGGATTATCAAATACTAAATTTATGTATAATTTTTATTGGAATAATTAATATAGAGCCATCATAATCCTATAATATAAATAAATAATTTTTATCTTTTCAGAATAGAAAAATCATTTATATGAATTTAATATATTAAAAATTCCAATTATCCCCCTCTTCTCTCTTATAAATGGGTACAACATTTTATATTCTCATCACAGATAAAAAAACATAATTATTCAGCCAAAAACTATTAGAATCTCTTCCAAAAATCCCTACTATATCCATATAATCCATTATTTTGGATGAAATCAAACAATTAATGTTATTTGGTGAAAACCAAAAGGAGATACACAAAGTAGAGGCTATGTTTCTCAAATAATTTTTTTTATTTCATCCATAACCAATTATGATATATTATATCATACTTAAATAAAAAAACCATGTATATTAAATATAATATTATGTTTTTATGATGTTATGTTATTGGAATGACATAATAAATCACACACTACAGGAAAATGGAATTCCCAATCATTGTTTGTGGGTTTAGCGGATTACCACCACAGAAACCGATGTTGTTTGTTATTCCATTACAACCATTAAAGTGTTAAAATAAATATATATTGATTTTTCATATATGATATGAATATTATTTTTATTATTTTATTATGGTTATTTAATTTGTTTTTCAAACATTCTTTCATGATTACAACTTTGTGGTAATAAAATAACCTCATTCATCTGTATAATGGACTATTGACTCGTGAAGCAATGTGATTCATTCACATTATAAGTGGAATGCATTAAAATTTTTTATTAATAATAATATGTGATATAAATGACACAAAATGATTCATTAATAATAATATGTCCTACCTTACTCTTTCTTTTAATCTACATGAAAACAAAAACAACGTTTATGAATACATACGTCACACTATCTCAGTGACTGATGTATTTTATTTTAATTATAAAACAATTATGAATCAACATATATATATATATAATGAATATATATGACTTTATATAATTTTTTCATTCTTTAGATGACTATGTAATTATCCATTTATTGTTTCCAAGAATAACAAGTCAAAAAATGTACAAAAAACAATGAAGTTATTACCCGAAATATAACATTAATATGGAATTGATAATAAATGTGTAATATAAAGTAAAACAAAAAGAATATGTGGTATTATATATATATAAATATAGTTATTTGGTATATATGAGATAATTTAATATTTATTATACATTTTTTTAACATGTACAAAGGAAGTCCAAACTAAAGATAAGGGTATTTGTAGTCTCACTTTTATTTCTGTGATACTTATGCCATTATCACCACTATTTTATATTATGTAGTATATATACCACCCATTAATGTAATATATTATCCTTAACATTATATTTTTGGTTATTATATATATCAAGTTTATTATCTCACTCTCATGGGGATTATGTTTTACAATTTACCAAATTTTTATGGAAAAGTTTTCTCAATTTTCCATCGTTGTGACACATGTCTTATTATACACATATATTCACTAATGAGGATAATATACTTCCCTTTGAAATTTTTTACATAAATATGTATAATTCAATAATTTTATATTTTAAATTTAATTTATTTATCTATTTAGTCAGAAATTTATTTTTTTAAAAACAAAGCATTCTACAAATGTTTAAAAAAATTATTTTGATAATAATTTATGATTTTTTAGGGAAAAATGTTTAAATGAATTTTAAAAGGAATTTAATATATTGATTTATATATTTAGACGGTTAGTTTCGATGAAAAATGTTTTATAATTTATTTATGATTTTCATGATATTTTAAATGCTGAAAGTATATTTTCATGAAGAATTATTTTAAAATGATATTTCAAAATTATATTCCATATAAGATGGAATACATCAGTGTTAATCATACATTACTAAGGATACGATCCACGGATACCATTATTTTTAGTAATATAATTATTTATTTTTTATGAGGGAATGATTTTTATGAATTATGTTTCCATTCAATGAGTTGTGTTATGATGAAATTTTTATGAAACCCATTTATCTTTATGGGTTTTGATAAGATGAATGAATTATATTTTTCATGAACACATATATATCATTTTCGTCATGTGATTGTTGGGGACTATATCTAACTCTAAATCATTTGGTAACTAATTATATATCATGATATAAATGTGGAGAAAATTGGTAGAAAACTTAGTTCAGTAATGGACATTGTCTGCAAAAATTTTCTTGGGTGTGAACCTTAACTCATAAGATGTTTTGGGGAGTTAACAAAATCCTCTAAGATGATATCAGAAGTAAGTTATGACTTCTATGGAAATCATTTCATATGTTTATTTTTAATCCAAAATTTAATGTCCTATCTAGATGTTATACTTTCATGCATTATTTTTTTACTCCGTTATGATTATTTTCTTATGAACTACAAATCATTTTGAGATGACTAACGTATATGATATTTTACATATATGGTGTGATATCTGAATGTTATGTTTATATTCTTATACCCTTATATTCATGTTATAATTTTATATCCAATTTTTAACCCTTTCTATGCTTCTATGATAACTCATGATACAATTTCCTTTACAAAGGTTATGATGATATGTATTATGCATGATTTATCTATGCAGGGTTCAGTTTATGGAGAACCCAGTGGGAATAATTGAACCTAATTAAATAGTAGTGTTTCTGTTCCCATGTTTCCCTATTTACTAAAATTGAATAGTATTTAGATGATTGATTGTGTAATGTATTAAGTATTCTAAAAAAATTATGTAACATAAATATATATATATTAATAACAAGAGTTCCCAATATTCCCACTAGAACTTCAATTGATTCTAATAAAAACTAAATTTTTTCAAAAAATCATCATCATATTTTTTCTGACAAATATATTATAGTCCTGCTTTCATATTTATATATATTGAAACCCTACATCCTTAGTAGAAGGATCGTGTCATTCAAATTTTTCAACTAACTCATGATTAACCTCTAATTTAAGATCATTTAAATTATCATTTAAATCATTATCTTAAACTATTAAAGAACCGGTCATGATAAATCACAATGATATATCAAATATTTGTAAATACATTAGCTTCGTAAAATCCCACATTTTCAATTGAATCAAATACACCCATGTATTAATTAAATTGAATACATCACAAAATACTACTTGGATCTTCTCGGTGGTCTATCAACAAAATACATTGATCAGTTCAGAATTTTGATTTTATACATAATTTGTGCATATTACCAACACTATTTTTTTAGTTGTGTGTATATAAACTCTATGAGGTCATATATTTTTATATATAGAATATTAATGAATTTTAATCATTAGTATATGTAGATTTTAATATATGCTCCAAAAATATTTGACCATCTCGGATACTATACATTTTACTTTGATTAATTCTAGTCCATATTATCTGAAATCCATAGAATCTAAATAACCTTAAAAATTCTAAGAAATTTGAAGTATTTACATTATCAACCAACACAATTCATTAATTATTATAAGTATAAACTCAAAAATAATTTAAATTAACATTTCTATGTTATCCTGAACATCTCACATCATGCTTTTAAAACTATTGAATGACATTTATATAAACATGGAAGAAGATAGTTGGTCAATTTTCATATATTCATATAAGGATGAAATCTTATTATATGTAAATGTTTCATAAAAATCCTCCAGTAATAAATATAAATAAATATTGAATTCTTAATAATATATGAAATTAATACATTTGACCAATAGGAAACCCTTTTTTCAAATTATAAATCATCAATATCAATACATTTGGATTGATGTATTCTCTCTCTCTACCCCTTCAATTTAAGTCCTAAATGAAGGGAAATATGTTATTATTATCATATCCTTGTATTAATTTATAGAAATTCACATTATCTTCTCCCATTCTATATTAGAATTCTGATACCAAATGGTTCTCATAAAAAATATATTTTAATTACTTCATTGTAAATCTACAAGGAAAAACACTTAGAAAAAACAATATTTTGTAAGTATGTTATGACTTTGTTTCACGAATTGTGCATCATCTAATATAAAATGTAGATAAATCAATTAAATATCATTAGGGATTACTCAAAATATGATTTATCGAAGAATAAAACGTATCCTTCAAAAATCTAAATAATTTCCTCAAATATTTCATGGGAGAATAGATTAAACTCTCCCCTACATAGGTCATTTTCATATAAAATTATATATTAACTATCAATTATTTATTACTAATTACATGGGTTTGATTTTCATACCTCTTCATACATTTGGGTGAATATTTTCAAATGTTCTACACTCACTATATTGTGACGTATCAATATCATTGAATCATCAATTATCCAACTCATTGTATTAAATAATTTCTCAATATTCAATACTTGATGGTTTATAATAAAATATATATAGGTATATATTATTTAATAATGTGGGAGCCTATATTTTACAAGTAATTTCATTCAATCAAATATTTTTTTGTCAAAATGTTTGAATCTTTTCATCTAACCATATTATATATGTATTTATGCTGAATATTACATATATTTTTAGTCATGTGTATATGATTATATTATCTCCTACCATGAATTATTTCTTAACTTACGTGTATAATCACACCCTTCCTCAATTGCTTGAGTCAAATTAGAATAAAAACTTGGCCTTAAGAGACATCTAAAATACACCAAAGGCTTAATGTAAATGATAAAGGAATCAATACAATTGTGTGATGATTTTCCATTTAAATGTAAAAAATGAAATCAGTATAACCATAACCATAAATCATGAAATATTTCATTACAACAATATAATACAATTCAATTTATATCCTACCAAGCCACACTATATCAGAGTACAATGCAAAAAAGCAAGGCCAACATCCAAATACCAAATAAAAAGGAAAAAAACTTTAGGAATCAAAAGACACCGATACATAATATCTTGAACTATTAAAAGATCAAACCCCACATTCCATCGCTACAGTATCACAAAAAATCTAAAAATAAATTATATAATTTTCCTTGACTATTTTCTGATAAATGATATCTTCAAAAGAACCAATGTTCCCATATAGGGGCTAAGTAACCAAACATAGTAGGTTTTCACAAAATGAAATACTAACTCATTCCTCTAGGATATAACATTTTATAAAATATATATAAGATAATTTATATAAAAATTGTTAAACTATTTATAATAATTTTTTTCAATGATAAGCAGTTTCACAACATAATAGTTTCCTTATTAAAATGCACAATAATTTTTTTAAAACAACATCATAATACATTTGGAAGATCCAATTCCAATTAAAATATACACACATTGATGCAATGGTTAACATATCATAATCCTGATTGGCCTCTTATTTATATAATATGTCTTCACAGGGTAACAATATACTAGTTACCCAAGGGAACACACCCCCTCTATAGGGTCACGCCAATGAAAATGAACACAGAATAATAATTATGCCAAAACCATGCCAACCAAATTGTTCCAACCCATTTCAATATGTCAATATTTGTATTTATATCCATTACATAGAACAAGTTTCCTTGAATAATCTGAAAAAACCAATTTAAATTCAATATTTTAAAATCATTCAACAAAGAACACTGAGCAAAAATAACACAATTTCACAAATCATTTCTATATAAGGTTTGTATAGTGAATTTACAAACAATGCCTCAAAATAATTTATACAATATAAAAAATTTGAAATTAATAATTTATTTTATAATAAGAGTACATGAGGGTGAATCCATCTACCTTGAAAACTATGGAGAAAATGAAGAATGACGTGAATTATTCTACAAAATCAGGTTGACGAATCAACCCCACCCCCCCTGATATTGTTCCCTTAAATCCATAAAGATAAATCTAATCATGATTTTCATAAAATACACAAAATATATTCTCAATACGCTTGATATATGAAACAATTATAGGGATAAATAATAAATTAATGAAAAATAATAAGGAATGGAGAGTTACTAAAGGAAAAATGGCTTCAATAAACCATGTAACACCAATAGATCTCTCAAATCAAGATGAATGATCTACAAAGACTTTTGTAAGAGGGAAATTCATGTTAGGGTTCACCTAGTGGATAAAGTATCCATTTATTACAAAATAATACTTTTATCCACAATATTATGATCCTATTTGATTCAAGCATGGTAACGAAAACCATGTGATAAACATAAAAATGAAAATATTAAAAAATTAAGTATTTCACCTAGATGGTTTCATAGTTTATGCAAATCATTCTCCTAACCATATTTCTACACAAAGACCTCATAATCACATTGTATAATATTTTTAGGAGGTTCACAGTTTGTACTGACCATGCTCAAAACATGAACCTCCATAAAATCCCCCAAAACATTTTAAAAGACCTCCAAAACACTCCAAATAATCCCAAAAGCATTACATAACTAAAATACATAACAAATAGTGGAAATACATGAAACTAATGGTTACAAATTATCCCCACATTGGAAATTACATTATTTAAACATAGAAAAAGAAACATTTTAATAAATGTTTTTGTTCCAATTTTCAAGAATATGTTTTTACCGTTACTATGTTTATTTTGAATCAGACCATGTTTCCATAATAACAGCACTAGACTGATGATTTTGTAGTCAAATAAATTCACTTTTGAATTCAAAGTATTTATTGTCTTATATACAATTAAAGCATCCATCTATAGGTCATTGTGATCCCATTGAATCAGATAGTTTGGATTAGAATGATTTTTTTATCGAAGACACATAAAACACATTGTTCACTGAACTAAGCCATGGTGGAAAAGAAAAAAAATCAACCACATCAACTCATTTATGTATCTAATGAGTTCCTCTGTATCAAGAATATAACATTTTATGCTTCTCAAAAAGATGATTCCTAAGAATTTGTTTATCAACCAATGATTTTTTAAAACTATTTTATACTGAATGCATAAAACATTTATTTTCAACAACAGAACACATTATTATAACCTAACCGACAAACATAATTTTCCAATGTCTGTAATTTGAATTTCAAAAAACTGACAGATGCTATTGCGTTCAGTAATATATTTAGTGTTTGATAAGGAAAACATAATTTTTATGAATAGTATCATGCTCTTCTGAATAGTAACATTCCCTTATGAATAGTAATGTTACTATTATGAATAACAATTAATAGTAAATTTTTTTAAAAAAAGAAACATCACCAATGAATGTATAAATACAATTTAGACATCTTATAAGAAAAAAAATATCATAGTATATGTATTGGTATTTTTGTATATCATAAATATTTTAATTTCAATTTTATGATTTTTTAAATAATTTAAAAGGTAAAATTTATTTTCATAAAATGTAATCATAAATTTTTATTTTATTATATTGTTGTGATAAGATAATTCTATGATACATTGGTTAATTTTTCAAGGTTTTATACAACGAGTTTATGTTTTTAAATTGTTTTTTTCAATAAATTATGATTTTATATCAAGAGTAAAATAAAAATACATAGAAAACTATTTTCAAAAAAATTAATTTCACTTTTTAATATACATATCAGTATGTAATGTGATGTATTTTTGTGATTTTACTAAAATACATGAATTTTATGTGAATATTGAAATAAAATAATTTATGATAAATGCTAAATACCTGATTTTTTGAGTCATAAGTGATGAAAGGATGATGTAATCCAACATGGTCCAAACTCACGTGTACATATGTCTTTTTTTTGACATATTAATAAAACATCATTTCTTGTCTTGACGTAAATAAATAAATAAATAACTAAATATTAAAAATTCACTCCTCTCCTCCACTACAACAAACCCTCTCACTCCATCATCAATTAAATCCTCTGAAGTCTTGTTACATATCTAAATTCTACCCATTTATACTATAAAGATCCTCCCCCACATCATTCATCCCATTTTTTCCAAAAAATAATAAAACCTATCCCCTAAAGGGCCTCTCATGAAAGATTTCATGAAGTTGTAAATTTTACTTCTCATTTAATTTGTTTCAAGTTCCTTTAATTTATTTTTATATACTCACATCCTTTAAAAAAATGTTTTGATGGCTCTAGTAACTAATATTTAATTTAATTTTGTTATGATAGAAGAATAATTCCACATAATCTCTCCCTTCCACTTGTTTTATACTAGAAATTAAAACAACATCTGAGATGTGATAATTTATCATATTCAAGGACGATGGGTTTTAAATTTCTATTACAATATTCAATTGTTGTCATGAAAATATTATTATGGTTGAACCAGACTAAAATTTTTATATAATTTCTAATCTATGGTTTTAGAATCATTTTTCAACATAGTTATGATTTATAATGAAAAATGAGTTTGTTGTATTCATAAACCGCCAATTAACCCAAACAGTTATCATTAAATGATTTTATAATGATTTATCCTACTTGAATAACCAAAATAACTTTACAACCTTGTTACCATATGGATGTTAAATAATAAAATATAACATCAATTTGGGACATTCATCTTCATTATATATGATTATTTGTTCATGTTTATATGTATAGCGATCATGAAACAAACATACCAGAACAATGACATTGATCCTCTTAAACCATCAAAATAAGAAATGAATAAACTGAATATGGATATAAAAAATAAATTAAATGATGAATATGTTAATTAATTATAATTTAATAAACCTAATTTTGATTATTCCGGTAATTAAGATCTTATGGAAAACACCTTTGGACTTAAGGTAAAGGGTTTCATCATATCACTCCCATTTTTGTATTATGTTATGTATTCACTAATATTACATGTGTATTGCTTATATATATTAACCATTGATAATTAATATCATTATTATATTTATTATAATGATATTAAATGTATCTTTTGTTGACTATTAATTTTAGGTCATAATATTTGCTTGATTACAAAGTTGTAAGTATTTTCTACATGCACCTCCATTTTCATTCGGTTTACTCTTATTTTATATTCACCTCAATAAAATTAGATTATATTCTTATGTAATCAACATAAATTCAATGTGAATTTTCTATATGTATATATGAATAATAATTATTCTTTATTTTATGGGGGGTTACATGTTTTAAAAGAATAATTCAACATATCTTCTGAAATGAATGCCTTGTTGAAGTAACATATCAAATTATTTCCTATTATGAAGTTCAAAAAATAATTAATTTTATTCCATATATATCCTTCAAAAATCACAAATTTTAACATTCAATATCTATTTTATTTCTTTTCTGGATTTAGGTAAGTACACGAGCCATTTCGCTTTAGAATACTTTAATATCTTCCATAAACAATACTAAACTATTTTATTTTAAAGAATATTTAAGAAAAACATCCTAAATGATTTCACCTCAATTTAAATTTATTTAATCCTTAACTATAATTTCAATGATAACACCTTTTATTTTCTAGGATATACATGTTTACATTCATTTTTCATCTCAAATACAAATGATTATCCAAAAATAACTCTTCTTTCCAACGTAAACAGTATTTTTCTTATCTCACATAAACATTTATATAATATATTCCTGTGTCACCACTTATCTATTTCTTATTGTGTTTGTATTTATCCTTGTTATATTATATCTAGAGACATCCTATTATCATTATACTCTAAGGTATTATCATTTGAATGATCAAGGTGATATTGTAAACTTAGGAATGTTAAAGGATTATTTCCTCAAGGATTTTGCAATAGTCTCATTTAAATGTATCTCCATTTATGTCAAAATCCTTTGGTGAATCATGTAATTAATTTAGTTTTATCTCCAATGAAATCATCCACCATGTTATATTCAATGTCTTATGATTTGTAAGACTATGAATGTTCTATCATTAATCAAATCACTATATTACACTGGATGGTTAGTGTTTATGTTCAATGTTTGGGGAATGTTATCTACATTTCATATATTAGATTCAATATGAATGAATATGGTGTTTTTGTTTATTTATGTTCATATGAGGAATGCATTTGAATTATTATGTGTCTGGTTGGGCCTCCTAAATCCCATCGGTGCATCGTTTGGTATCATGAGACACACTACAGTCCAGGTATGAGGCCTTGATTAAATGGTTATTTACAATATTATCATGAGGCCTTGGTGGTATTATTATGATGTCCAACTTATGCATTCCCCACATTATGAAACTAGTAATTTAGTGTTAATGTGGTTATTTAACTTGAAAAATAACCATGGTTGTGATTTATTATCTAATTATTTATTCCTCTCATATTCCTACCATAACGTGTTCATTTTTATTTTTAAATGCTCTTGTTTTAGTTATTTACCATGCCTAATTATTATTATTATGATATCTTCTACTATGTTTCTTAACCTTAGTGATAATTTGAGATCACACCTTTCTTAGGTTTTATTTTATTATAACATGAAAATTTTATTAAGATTAACCCCTAAGGATAAAAATATAGTTGTTGTTGTTCCCAATAAAAATTATATGTTGTGTTTTTTTCATGTTGTAATGTTGAACTTATATATGTATCTAGATTCCAAAACTACAACACTACTTTTCCATTTTCGTATTATATTCCTTGTAATATATCCAATTTAATTAAATAATACACCAACATGTGGTATATATGGATGGGGCATTAGAGTTGTTATTAGTGTATGTTTAGTAGCAAGCATGGAATTTGATGTAGGAAACGTTGATTAGGGATCAAATCCCTAAGATAGTCTTTGAAGATAAACATACAATAAAATCAAGGTATTTTGATAAGTAATATATTATTTTTATCATTCTCTAAGATACATCTGTGTATGGATACTACTAGTGGAAATGGTTCAGGTAGAAATGTACCTAAGAGTTAGAACTATGACAAGTTGTTTCCGGTTTAACCCAGGGTAACCTGGTATTTGACAATGGGCCTTACTGCACACCTAGTTTGAAAATCCTAATGAAATTTATATAATAATCCACAATTTTTTTTTAACATACCATTAATAATGATTTATTATTAAAATGTAACCACAGTATATGTTACTATAATTTATGATTCATAAAATTATGATATGTTCTATACAATGTTTATAGTTATAAAAAGTTCATAATTGAATCACAAAATATAAAATATGAAATTGATTAGATTGTTTCAATAAGAACGAATGAGACCATCCCCAAAACATGTGATGAAAATATTATGAATGATCATATATCTCATGATCAAAAGACACAATTTTAGTGGAAGATAGTCTCTTATATATCCTCATCATATAAAGAAATTGTATAATGTGTTAAAAAGGTATGTAATGAATTCTCTGAGTCCTATGGATATGAAGGGAGGAAATTGAATAATATGGAAGAATAGAATAGCACAGACAAATAGAATAAAGGCAATATATATTTTCCCTATGTGATAATTTTATAAGTAAACACCTTGGTATATGCTTATTTGGAAAAAGAAATTACATCATGTGTGGAGATGAAGGCCCCCGTGCTCATAATTTAATGAAATGAATGAATAGTCCTATATTCAATTGTTCAACTATATATATATGGGGAACTGTGAAAATCAATTTTCTAAGAATCATTGTTATGTCCTAGACCACTCTGGTCTATTCCTCTTTGGAAAAATAGTGTTTGAGGTGTTCTGGGAGGTTAGGATGGCTTATCCTCAACACTTTTCCAAATTTCTAATTTGGTGAGGAGTTCCACAAGTGGGACCGGTGTGAAAAGTTCCAACGGTAGGCATTTTTGACTAGTTTCAATTCTATCCTTTTGAATATTTCCAATGATATGATTATGGGAACAGTTCCAACGAGAACATTGTGAACAGTCACAACGGTAAGCTTATGTGAATAGTTCCAACGGTATCCTTGCGAACAGTTCCAATGGTATGCTTATATGAATAGTTATAATTGTAGTCTTATGTGAATAATTCCAATGGTATACTTTTGAATAGTTCCAACAATAGGAATATGGGAATATTTCCAATAGTAGCCTTTTGAACAGTTCCAATGGTATACTTATGTCAAGTGTTCCGACGGTAGCCTTGTGAACAGTTCCAATGGTAGACTTATGTGAACAGCTTTGATAGTAGCATTGTGAATTGTTCCAAATTTAGGTTTATGTGAATAGTTACAATAGAAACCTTATGAACAGTTCCAATAGAAGTTCATTTCCAATAGTATCCTTGTGAATAGTTCCAATGGAAGTTTTATGTGACCAATTCAAATGGTAGCCTTATGAACAGTTACAACGGTAGTCTTATGTGAACAAGTCCAATGGTAGCCTTGTGAACAGTTCCAATGGCAGGATTATGTGAATCATTCCAATGGTAGGCATAGGTGAATAGTTCCAAAGGTAGCCTGTTGAATACATCCAATAGTAGGATTATGTGAAAAACTCCAATTGTAGTCTTATGTGAACAGTTCTAATGGTAGACTTATGAATAGTTCCAATGGTAGACTTATGCGAATAGTTCCCTTGGTATCCTTGAAAAAAATTCCAATGGTAGGATTATGTAAATAGTTATAATTATAGCCTTGTGAACAATTCTAGCCATATGCTTATATGACTAGTTCAAATGGTAGCATTATGTGATCAATATTTACAGAACAGTGAGGTTCCAACTACAACCTTTATTTCTTTTTCCAAATTTCATGTTCATAAAATATGTTTCTAGATTCTTATAGTTTTTCCCCTTTGATATTTCCTTTAGTTTAAAAATCATTTAATGACTCATTTTAGGGACATTAAGGCCGACTCAAAAGCCATAAATCCTATATTAATTTTTCCAATGCCTTATGATGTTTTTACGTTGTTTAACCATACCGTTTAATACAATCATATTTAAATAGAAAATCTAGTGTATCATAAACTATTTCTCCATTACATCATTTAAATAGATGAAAAATCATCCTACCTACTTCATCCTCATAGTTCTCAAGTGTGATATGGTAAAACATTCCATTCCTTCTTGTTCTAGTTGGGAGATCAATCTGTCCCCCTTGGATTGGTTGCCCTTTGTTTTTGATGCAACCAAGCAGCATCAAAAAATATTCGATACAAGGTCTGATCTATCATTATTATTTTGGGTTCACCTCTTTCCGTTTATCCATTAACAATTATGCAACGCTATCTCCATGTTCCTAATAGATTATTCTTTGGTGTTAACTGGTGTGGTGTTGTCCTTGCATCCTTGACGAGATATAGTTATCATCGAGGGAAATGATTGTAACCCATTGTGTGGATCATTCTCATATAACGAACATCAAAAACTGTTTGAGTTAAGGGATTGGTTGCTTCTGTATTCATTTACGTGAATTAGTAGTGTTATCATGTTTTATTCCACTGAATTACAACAGAAATGACATATTAAATATTTAAACCATATAAATAAATTGATATCGATCTTATGTAATATCCTCTTATTTTAAAAGATATTATGATATATATGATTTCTTTGTCAGCTTGTATTTCAGCATGAAAATTGGTAATGAACGTAAATATGAAATTAATTGATAACTATTAGGCAGAAAATAAACATTCATTTAAATGAAGCTGGTTGTTGTTGTTGTAATGTGATGTTAATCTAATTGATGTGGTAAGCATGTGTAATCAATTGGTGATATCTAACAATTTAGGTTTCCTGATTTTGGAACCTACTAATAATAAATTGTTTTATTCAAGACGGATTAATGAACTGGTTTTTTGATAATTGATAATTCCTTGTAGGGTTCTAATTTACCCTCATTCTTGTTTAGGGGCCAAGATCCCAAATGATATGATGTTTTTTCCTCCATCTTGTGTTATGATGTGATCCTAGAAGGTTGTTGTGGTATGTGGGTCAGGTAGGCCTGTTGATTACGGAAGAAGTTGATGCCTCAAGTGATGAGATGCCTAGTCTTATGCATGTTCGTGTCGGGGAGGACTCTAGAGAATATGGAACAGGTTGGATGTGAATGTTTGTATGCTTGTTGTTTCTTATTGGTTTTATATCTGCTTTAATTACCCCACTACTTAGGGCATCTGGTCTTGCACACCCTTCTTCCAAAAGGTGTGAAGACGCATCAGGTATGCCACATGATTTCAATGTTTAGATTCTCAAGTGATGATGGGTATACACTCTTGCTATAGGTGGCAAGGAATCAACAGGTAGTTCCCGTACACACCTTGTTGAGCCTCTTTTTTTAGTAGCATAAAATGTTATTTATTATTCCCATGGGGTTAGAGATTACTGGTGTGCGATGCTAGGTTTTCAATTTAAATTAAAAATGGACTTTTGGTGTGATGATAATGAAATATATTGTGAAATTTTGTTAATAGATAATTAACATTAATTAATTAATAAACATATAGTCAAACTAATAAAAAATTATGAAAGAAAGAACACAATGCTCTTTAAATGGTTGTGTGCTTATAGGATACCTTGTCTTAGAAGTGGGATCTATGAGTCTAAGAGATGTTAACTACAGTTGAGTCTATGACTAGGTTATTCCCATAGCGTGGTTGTGAGCTATTGTATATTCTAGATATTTTGTGTTTCTGTGCTCTACTCCACCTTGTGAGGTATGGAATTTGACATACTATTGATTCAGAGCCTTGGGGGTGTTATTCCCAAAATTCTTGTGAGAGGATGGATGGATGACTACCCCCATTGTCCCCACTCTATTCTCATGGTAGTTACTTATGATGGTTGGCACGATGGTTAGTTTTCCCCATATATGTGTATAGAGGGATTTAATGTTTTTTGGTTATTCCCACACATGTATTCGGGATATAGTTTCCTATGGAATAATATATATGTAAAGTGTACGGGCTATGATGGGTTGGGGATACTTTCTCAGTGTGTGGGATGTAATGGATTGAGGTATAATGCTCGATTTATGATATAATTTTTTCGAAGTGTGGTGGATTCCAGAAACTACATGGTAATAGTGACTACATGGATGTAGTGGTTTTTTATCACATGGTGCATGTTGTGTTTCATCACCTCGGTGTCTACAGGAATGCATTTTTTGGAGTGATATGATTAGGACGTGTGATAATTGGGAAATGTGGAAAACCAGTGGAGAAGTAGTAGTGGGGTACACTTGATATTAATTATTATATTATATAATATTGAATGCGATACATGGTGATAGTATCCATGGTGAGGCTGGGAAGATAGTTTACCTATTTAGATGATTTGATAGTTTTACTTGTTGTTCACTACGCTTTATGATGATTTCATTACATTTGAACGAGAGCCTCTGGGGACGATACTATTAAGTATACCGTTATAATCACTCAATTTATATATAAACTATTTTCAGATCATGTATAGTAGTTTGTAGAACTAGCTGGAATCTACTACCATAGTGTTGTGGGAGCTGTTCGGGCTTGTGGTTGTAGTTTTTACATACCATTGATAAGTGAAATTTTTTTCCTTTCAGTTGTAGTGGTTTTGCTTGAAATTTCATAAGTGCACTTGGATTTTATTTTATATATTAGTATATGTTGCAGTTTTTTGGTGTCTATCTTATCTCTCTATCTCTCTCTCTCTCTTTCCCATGTGTTGTCTTAGAGGGTAATTCCTTTTATTTATGTGTTTACTATATATTCAGTGGTAGTCGCCAACCTAGGGCCTACTAGAGGCGGGACTCGGGGCGTCATTATCATCGTTCTCATATTTCCATCCAAAGAGGGTAACTCCATGAGGGTGAGGGGTTGAGAAAAAGTGGTTTCATAGGTGTGGTTGAGGGATAGGATGGATCTTGGGGTTAGGCAGAAGTGATGTTGCATTGGATGGTAGGGAAACAGTGTCAGTCATGTTTTGCAGGTGATGTAAACACTGGATACTGGATGAGACATAGGCATTTAGGGCCCACCATGATCTGATGCACGAACGATTATGTTTTCAATGTATACTAAATGATGGGATACTTGTTGCAGGGTAGAGACCTAAGAAAGGATCATGCATCATTATTCTTTATGCCTGTGTTTGTATGGGTAGACCTTGGGATATGTTAACTTAAACTGAATAAAAGAAAAGAATTAATTTTTAATTTTTAGTATTCCATATTTCAGGTTTTGGAGCTCTAATTATTTATTATATTTTAGATATGGCTATAGGTGGACTTCCTCATCAGGTTTTAATCGAATATTCCCAATAGGTTGTGCCAGCATATCTCTGGAGGGTAGGGGTTGAGGATAACATCAAATGGTGGAGTACACTGCGTGAGTTTCATTCACAGAGTATGCCGAAGTTTGAGGGTTTTGTATCTGATGAACTCACGGAAGATAGGATGGTGGATGCCGAGATAGTCTTTAGTTTGATCTGTGCATGGAAGGATCACTCTGTGTCTTTGGATGTGACAATGATTCATGGAGAAGTGGTGCAGTGGTGGTCCTTGTTCCTCTAGGATCGTGAGGAGTCGAAGATCTCATCCGTGGAGTTCCAATACAATTTTAGATTCATTCTTTCATCATTGAATGTGAAGGCATCCAATCATCATGATATACATACCCTTAAAAATGGGACCTCTAGTGTGTGAGGTGTTGGAATCTATTTCAGTAATCATTTACGATATGCTTCAGACCTGTTGCCAGATGTGGAGGGCAGTGCAAGGAATTTCTATGAGGCTTTGAGTCCAGAGATACATCACCAAGTAATCCAATTTACATTGTAGACATATCATGAGGTGCTATAAAGGGTACAAGATGCCAATAAGATATTAGATAGAACATTTTCATCACGAGAGGGGTGTTGTTATGATTTCTCATGAAGCAATGTTGTGGTCCAGGGTTGTCTATTTTCATGTCAGAAGTGTTTATGTTCGCCCAGGGGTAGGTCTCATCCCTCTACATCTCGTCTCTATGGGGGCATAATCACATAGGCATATTCCAGGGTATAAGGTTCTTGTTTTTATTGTTGTGGTTGAGGTCAGCAGTAGAGAGTGTGCCCGACAATTAATATCATTAATCATGCACCAGGTGTTTTGCTTCAGGTTCCTCAATTGAGGTTGTTACAAACAAAGAAGTATAATCAGGTAGTAAAATCATTCGATTAGTAGAGTGTATATAGAGATGGTATAGTACATCCTAGCGATGCTACCCATCCTCAGATATTAGATCCCAACCATTGTGTTGGTCATCATCAGGGTAAGGAAGGCCGTGGAAGTGGTCGTGGTCAGCTTAATGGATTAGTGTTTCCGGTGCCAGGAGAGCCAGATGTCATTTCAGTTACTATTTACTTTTTTATACGTTGGTTTATTCCTTTTTTGATTCCATATCAACACAACCCTTCATCTCATCTACACTTTTCCATGATTTGGGACATGAGGTAGAGATGATTATAGTGCCCTTGGCGTTGACTACGCCAGTTAGAGGTCAAGCTGACTGGTTCGAAGAATGTACAAACTGTGAGCTAGTACTGGGGAAACACCTCTCGTGGGGAGATTTACTATGTTTATGGAAACAAAAATATATTTTCATCCTCATAATGTATTGGTTGTATTCTGTGTAGGCTATCATGGATTTCATTAGGAGGCGGGGTGTGTTCATCGATGTGGATGGAGAGACAGTGTTGTTTGTTGGAAAGAGAGAAACTCAGATGGGTCAGAGGCCTTTTCTTTCCTTCTCAACCTTAATGGGCTTTGTTGATGCTATGTTCCCCATATTTTTAGTAGTTTGTGTCTCTTTGGGTCTTAGAATGATACCTTTATGTATTTTCAGAAGAGGTTGTATCATTTCCCCCTTGATGAGAGAAAGATTTAGGGATTGAGATCCAACCCGGATAATTTTTTTATCACTATGTATCCATTTTGAATGACCAATTCTATGTTACGGGATCAATGTATATAAATTTATGGTCTTTTACTGTGAAGTTTTGTTCGGTCGAGTGTGTCACCGTGGGGTGCACCAGTTTTGTTTGTGAAGAAGGCTGACTCTATTTTACTGTTGTATATTGATTATTGTCACATAAAAAAGAGACACTAATTAATCAATATACTCTTCCACGTATTTATGAAATATCCAATCCATTGAAGGTTTCAAATGGGTTTTCAAAGATATAATTGCATTTAGGATGTCATCAAATGCGTGTGAAGGATGAGGATATCCCAAATACTATATTCCATTGTCGTCATGGGAATTAAGTTTTCTTTGTAATTCTATTCATCATGGTGAATTATCTCGTTGTTTACAAGGGATTGGTGAACACAGTGTTCCATATGTTCATGGAAATATTTATGGAGGTCGTCATCGATGACATCCTTCCGTACTTTATGTCTGAGGAGGATCATACAGAGCATCTATATGCCATTTTGGGAATTATCCGTCAATATCATATGTTTGGAATGTTGTCTATGTGTGAGTTTTCAGCTCGAGAAGACCATTGCAGGAAAATTGTTTTCTCCCAGAAAGTATTTTCTATGGATCCATCAAATATAGAAACCTTTGGGTATTGGGAAGCCCCCATGATAGTGGCATAGGTGTAATTTTTCCTTGGTTTTGTTGGAAACTATAAGAGCTTCGTAACTGATTTCTATAAGGTTGTGAATCCTCTGATAGCGTTGACCAGGAAGGATCATGCATTAAGGTAGACTAATTAGTGTCAGGAATAATTCGAGTATCTAATGGGGATGTTAGTAAGTGAAAAAGTTCTTTGACATCCAACACAGGGAGTTCTGTTTGATGTTTTCTTCTATGCATTGCATATGGGCATAGGTTCTGTTCTGATGGAGCAGAGATCTGTTGTATCTTATGGGTCTTGGTCGCCGTATCTCTATGAATGTAAATATGGGACATATGATATTTATTTGGAATTCATGGTGTTTTATATTAAGATGTTGAGACATTACCTCATTGGCGAGCATTTTCTGGTTTTCACTGATCATAAGAGCTGAGTTGTGCTTTCTCCCACAGAGACTTAAGCATACAATAGTGTTGGTGTATGGAGTTCTTAAAGGAATAAGAAATTTAAATATTGTATACCAATAGAAAGGGTAATGTTATAGTTGATGCGCTATATTGGAAGTCACGTAGTGATGTATTGCGTGAATCTGGGGATTCCTTGAGTGTTATGGAAAAACATTCGACATTACATCTAGATACGAGAGAAGTTGGGGGCAGAGGATGTATTTTCCAGATGACGGTTCATTCATATCTACTACAATAGGTGGAAGAGTCCTAGTTGGGGGGATCTTGAGGTCGAGGTATAGAGAGACTGAGTTATTTGTAGTGAGGTCCCTGATGGTTGGTCTGAGATGAACAACACTGAGTGTTGTAACACGTAAGGGTATTTGTCCCTTGGAAATTGGAGAGATGGTTCTCAAAGTGTTCCATAGTTCACCTTTAGTGGTGCATCCATCCATAAAACATATGTTCCGAGCTTTGATAAGTTAGTTTTGGTGGCTTGGGATGAAGCATACAGTTGTAGAGTTTGTGTCTCCATATTTGGTCTTCCAGAGGGTGAAGTCCATACACTGTGTTCCTAGTGGTCTTCTCCATCCATTAGATGATCCTCGGTGGATGTGTGAGGACATATCAATAGACATTTTTAGTATTATACCACATTATTATGTTGGACATGAAGCTATTTTTTTGGTAGTATATCATTTCACAAAGTCATCCCACTTTATATCAATCAATGAGTCAAGGTCAATGGATGTTTTGTCGATGCAGTATCAGGATGACATAGTGAGACTTCATGGAGTTCCAAGTACGATCATTTATGATCAAGATACTCATTTTTAATCTAGGTTGTGAAGCATTTTTCATCATTCTTTCAGTTCTTATCTATCCCTTATCACTACTTTTCACCTACAGATGGATTTTCTGATAGAGAAAACCATCCCACATATTGATAACATTTTGCGATCTTGTGTCATGAGTTTTTCATGGTTCTTGGATGAGGAATTTTCCATTGGTGGATCTGTCTTAAAACAATATATTTGACTCCCCAATTTGTTTGACTTCATTTAAATCCTTGTATATCCGACCATATTGTTGGTCATTGTACTATAATGGGGTCGAAGAGTTATAAATTCTCAAACCAAAACTAGTGAATAATACAATAGAGATACTTTGGGTGATTGGTGAGAGGATGAAATTAGTACAAGATCTTTAGAAATCATATGCCGATCAATAGAGGAGACCCTTATAATTTAATTATGGGGATCACATGTTTCTAAAGGTGACTCCCCTTCATGGGAAGCGAAGGTTTGGTCATGGGAGTTTGCATTCTCCCCGATTTGTTAGTACTTTTGAGGATTCAATGTGTCTTGGAGCTGTGGCATATCAAATAACACATCTATCGCAAATGATCCAGATAAAAATTGTTTTTAATGTGTAATAGCTACGTCATTATCTTCATGATAACTCTCACATCATCAATTGGGGAGATATCAATGTCGATGATGATGTGACCTTTGAGGAGCGATTGGTAGAGATCCAATACCACAATGATAAGGTGTGTTTTGGGAATTCTATCCCCTTGGTTCAAGTCTTGTGGCAACACGGTGGCGTGGAAGACAGTACTTGGGAACATGAGTCTCTGATATGGGCTCAATACCCCATGTTGTATGATGTCTAACTCTTTTCATGATAAAAAAATGTTCAATTTTTGGTTGCAGCCCTTTTGGGTTTATGAGATGGCTTTCTTTGATTGATTTTTATGGAATCCTCTCTTGTTAGAGATATCTCTATTGGTTGTTGTTTGGACCCTATTTGGTTTCCCATTAGGTGTTTATTGAATTCTCAAGGACAATAATTTTTTGAGAGGAAACAGATGTAATAGTTCATACCACTCAGGTCCATTACAATACGGAAATCTAGTTTCTGAGGTGTTCTGGGAAGCCAGGGGGACTTATCCTCAACACATTTTCAAATTTCCATGTTGGTGAATAGTTCCACCAGTGAGACCGTTGTATTCAGTTCCAACAGTACTATTATGTGAACAGTTCCAATGGTATCCCTGTTAATAGTTCTAATGGTAGGCTTATGTTAAATGTTACAATGGTAGTCTTGTGAATAGTTCTAATGGTAGGATAATGTGAACAGTTAAATTAGCATGCTTATTTGAATAGTTCCAATGGTGGCCTTGTGAAATTTTCAAATGGTAGGATTATTTGAGGAGTTCCAATAGTAACCTTGTGAACTGTTCCAACGGTAGGGTCATGTGAACTGTTCCAACAGTAGCCTTATGAATAGTTCCGAAGGTAGGATTATGGGAATTGTTCCAATTTTAGCCTTATGAATTGTTCCAACGGTAGGCTTATGTTAACAGTTCCAACAGTAGAAATGTGAAGTGTTTAAAAGGTATGCTTATGGGAATAGTTCCAATAGTAGCCTCGTTAATAGTTCCAATGGTAGGTTTATGTGAACAGTTCTAATGATAGACTTGTGAAAAGTTCCAACTGTTGGATTATGTGAATAGTTCCAATGGTAGGCTTATGTTAATAGTTGGAATGGTAGCCTAGTGAATATTTCCAATGGTAGTCTTATGTGAATAGTTCCAAAGGAAGGCTTATGTTAATAGTTCCAACGGTAGCCCTATGAACATTTCCAACGGTAATCATATATGAACAGTTCCAACGGTAGCCTTTTGAAAAGTTCCAATGGTAGGATTATGTGAAATATTCCAAGGGTAGCCATTTGTGAATGGTGTTTCTAGAATGGTGATGTTCCAACTGCAGCCTCAATTTCCTTTTCCAAATTTTGTGTTCATGAACAATGTTTTGAGCTTCCAACAATTTCTCCCCTTTGATGATTCCTTTTGAGTAAATTTCATTTAAAGCCTCATTTTAAAGACATTAATGAATATTCAAAGGCCATAAACCCAATATCATTTTTTATTATGGATTAGGATGCTTTGATGTGGTAAAACCACATGGTTTAATGCTATCCATTTTTAATGGAAAATCCACCGTAACTTAAATCGCTGCTCTGTTAAATCATCCAAAGGGGCATGATATCATAATCTCTAGTACTTTATCCATGTTCTCGGGTGTGAAATGATCAAACCATCCATTCCTTACCATAGGTTTTGTGTGATCAAACTTTCCTCTTGGATTTGTTTCCATCTATTTTCTATACAACAATGTAGTATCGATCAATAATCGATATAAGGTATGATCTAACACCATTATTTTGGGTTCATCTCATTATGTTTCTCCTATACCTTTTATGGAATTATGTCTCCATGTTTCTAATGGAATTTTCATGTGTGTTGATAGGGGTTATCGTGTCTCTGCATCCTCGGTTGGATACAGTTATCATTGGGGGAGGAGATCATAACCCATTGTGTGGATCGTTCTCATATATATAACGCCATGAACCTTTTGAGGCAGGGTATTCATTGTATCTATATTCATTCAAGTGCAACTATAGTGTTATCATGTTTTTTCCCTCCAGATCACAATGAAATTGACATATTTAATATTTAAACTGGATAAAAAAATTTATATCATTCGTATGTTATATCCTCTTGTTTTCCTAGATAGTGTGATAACTATGCTTGCTTTGTTAGCATTTCTTTATATGATGGAACTTGGTAATGATTATAATGAATGAATTAATTGATAATTGATTGGATAATGATAATGTGGCATGTAAATTGTTCTGATTATCTTAGTTGTAATTTTATGATAATAAAATTAATATAGTAAGAATGAATAATCAATTTTTGATCGTTTAATCTTTGGGATTCCCGATGTTGGAACCCAAAAATAATATGTCGGATAATTCAAGATTGATGAAATAACTGGTTGTTTGATACTAGATAATTCTTTATAGGTTTATGAGTTACCTTATATCTTGTTTAAGGGCCATGATACTAGTTGATATGATGTTTGTTTTCTTGTTGATTGTGTTCTGATGTGAGCCTAGAAGGCTGTTGTAATATGTGGGGAAGGGGCTATTGAATTTTCTAGCACATAAGGCTTAGAGATGATAGATGCATAAATCTATTCTTGTGGGTGTCGAGGAGGAAACAAGAGTTGATGGAATGGGTTGGATGTGAATATTTAGATGCTTACTGTTTCTTGTAGGTTTTTTATCTTGTTTACTTTCCCCACTTCTCAAGGTAGCAAGTCCTACTGACCCTTTTTCCAAAAGGGGTGAAGACTTGCGGGGTATGGCACGTGCTTTCTATTTTTAGATTCTTGAGAGAGGATGGTTCTAATCGCTTCTAATTGGTTTTATAGACTCTATGGGTAGTTCACCTACTCACCATGTTGATCACCTTGTGTTTAGTAGCTTTGAATGTTTTTTTAGAATTCCAGGTACAATGGAAATGTAATAATGTTGTTAATAAATGATTTAATAATTTATGTCAACCCAAGGGGTTGGATCTTGATGGGGTGCAATAATGAGGTTTCAATTTAATGGAACAATGGAATTTGGGTGTGATGTAAATAAATATAATGGGAAATGTTTTTAATACATAAATAATGTTAATGAATTAAAGAACGTAATGTGAAACCGATAAAAAGGGTATAAAATACTGTTAAAAATTTACTTTAAATTGATGTGTGCTTATTGGATACCTTTTCATAGATGTGGCAGTTGGGAGTCCGAGAGATGTTAGCTATAGTCGAGTATAATACTTGGTAATACCCACATTATGGTTGTGAGCTATAGTATATTCTACACCTTCTGTGTTTATATATGCTACACCACCCAATCAGTTAGGGAAACTGACAACTTGATGTTTTTTATCACTAGGGGTGTGTTTACCCCCACATTTTGGTTGGAGGATGTTTGGATGACTACCCCCTATGGCCCCTCTATCTTCTTTGGGTAGTTACATGTTCTGGTAGGCATAGTGGTTATTTTTCACCATATATGTGTGTAGAGGTATGTAATGGATTGTTTTTATTCACACAAATGTATTATGGATATAGTTTTTATTTATCATTATAGGTGTAACGTGTACATGCTATGATGGCTTGGGGATTCTTACATGGTATGTGGGCTGTAATGGCTTGAGGTATAATGCCCAATGTATGATACAGGTTATGTGAGCATTTGTGGCTCCCGAATACTAGGTAGTTACGTTGTTTGCATGTATGTGGTGGTTTTCTTGCATGAGGTGCTTGTTGTGCTGTTTCGCCCATATTTCTGCTGGCAAGACTTTTTGAAGATATATGTTTAGGAAATTAGAAAATGGGGAATAGAGGAAAACCAATGGGGAAGTAGTAGTGGGGTACACTTGAAATTTTTTATTAAATTATGTACTCTTGTATGTGAAACATGGTGAGAGTATCCATGGTGAGTTCGGGAATGTAGTATACCTATTTAGGTGATGAGTTAGTTTCTCTTTTTGGTCAATGTTCTTTAGCATGTTTTCATTACTTTTGAATGGTAGGTTTTGGGAAGGATCATACTGACTATACTTTTATACTCACCATATTGATATATATAATGTTTTTCAGGTCAATTGGAGCTGGTTAAAGATGCAGCTGGTTTCTACTAACTTGGGGTTGCAGGAGCTTTTCAAGCTTGTGGTTAGTACTTTTTTTAATTTCCTTTGGTACTTGAAGTTTTTTCCTTTTAGTTTTAGTGGTTTTGTATGTAATTATATGTTTTTCACATGGGTATTATTTTATATTTCAATCTAATTTTGAGTTGGTCGGTGTCTATCTTATCTATCTCTTTTGCATGTGTTCTCTAAGAGGGTAATGCCTCCCATTTGGGTGTTTTTTATACCCTTGGTGGTAGTCTCAAACTGGGGGGCCTACTAGAGGAAGGACTCTGGTGGTCATTATATCCCTTATCGCATTATCGGCCCATGAGGGGTACACCTTTTAAGGAGGGGTCTTGACAATCATAAAAATATAGCTCTGAAAATGTAAATGTGTCATATTCAAACTAATGATGTTTCTATGGTTGAAATAGAATAAATAATGTATTTAGTTTTTTTGATTAAATAACCATGTTTTTAAATTATTTTTATAAAAAATATTTTATATATACATATTGTTCTATAGTACCATTTAATTAATGATTTGAGGTCGTATAATGAATAGAAAAAATCAAAAGTTATTCAGTAGAGAGTTATTCTTTTGAGAAAATACATGATTGAGGGATAGACATCACTTAATATATATCCAATTACGAGATTATGAGGAAGAAATTATTGATTTTGATAAGTACTAACTACCTTGAAAATGATTATTTACTTGTTGGAATGTGGTCTATGAGATCATCGATGGAGATTAAAACACATTTGGATTTAAGGAATATATCCGCTAATATGTATCTTACTTAAAAAATAAATAAGAATGCATTTTTCCATGATGGTTTTTTCGGTAATTCATGTTTTTACCATATTTGAAGAGGATGCATGATGATGTTATTCACATGATTGGAATTTAAAAATTTAGAGTTTCATCATATTGATTATAGGTCAATGATATGTTCTTCTTGAAAATTTAGAGACCTAAATTATAATGCGTTGAATCACTATATTTTTGAATTATTAACTATTCATGTAATGGAATATGTTGATCATTGTATGAGAATTTAGTGATTAATGTATTGATTAACCATATGTCTTAACTTGTGTTAAATGATGAGGTAAAATTAGTTCATGGTACAATCAAATGATGAGTTTATAAATTTAAATATATATTTATGATCTTATAGACTAGAATATTTCATCGAATCATGGAAAGGGGTCTTAATAAAATGTTTTCCTATTACCATAATTGTTGATAATATCATTGAATTTTTTTCACGTGGTTTATAGTTTTGTAGTAGTCAACTTTCTTCTGAAAATGTTCTCTATCATGTTCCATAAGAACATCATTATTAGGTTTTTCTTCAATGTCCAGGTTTTTATTTCTAACTATTATAAACCCATTAAAATGCCAAATTGTTTTGGAAACCACCACAATTACCTTAACCAATTTTTAGGAGGATATTTTATTAATCCTATATCCAATGTGGGGTTCTCGTAAGGTTAATTTCAGGCACCATCCTGCAATTTTTAATGTGTAGTTTCACATTATGAAGACACAATTTTGTTGTGGATGGAATAATGTAACACCCCAAGTATTTAAAAATATTTTTAATTTATAATGAATAAATCCCTTATTCTCTGAAAAAACATTATTATAATATTACCAACAAACATAGTTTTTCTAATTCATTAATTTGAATTTTGTAAAATTTTCATACACGGTTGTGTTCAGTATGATATTTAGAGACTGATAAGACAAACATGATTTTTCATGAGTAGCAACATAAAATTATTAATAGTAACATACCTTTATGAATAGAAATTTTAATATTATGGATAGTAATGAATATTAAATCGTCCAATAAATATAAACTTGAACCATGAATGTATAAATACAATTTACACATCTTATAAGTAAAAATCAACATAGAATAATTGTTGATATTTTTTCATGTCAAAAATATTTTAAATTCTATTTAATTTTTATATTATTAATTTAAAATTTAAATTTATTTTTATATAATTTTATCGTAAATTTTTAGGTTATTGTCTTATGGTTATATGACAATTTTATAAGACCTTGATTAATTTTTCAAGGTGTTATAAAATGTGTTATAGTTTTAATTTTTTTCGAATAAATTTGGATGTTATTTAAAAGGTAAATTAAATGTACAGAAGATATTGTTTTCAAAAAATTTATTCCATTTTTAAATTCTATACATCAAAAAATAGTTGGGGTGAATTTTGGTGATTTTTCTAAAATACAAGAATTTTAGGTGAATAGTGAAATTCGATAATTTACAATAATTGCGAAATACCTGATTTATTGAGTGATAAATGATATAAATATGATGTAAGTTAACATGGTTAAAACTCATAGGCACATTTTCATAATTTTGGTTACATTAATGGAACACTGTCGGTTGTCTTGAAAAACTAATTAAACAATAAATTATGTATTCAAAATTCACTCTTATCCTCCACTATAGAAACCCTAACTCAACCCATATTTTCACCTCACCTCTCAATAATTTTTCCTCAAGTAAATTCTAAAAAAATCTCCTCACAAGATATTTACTATGGAATTCATCACTTGGTCTCATAAAAATACCAAAACATCTCTCATAAAGAGGCTCTTAACGAAGAATACCTCATGAGGTAAATTCCTACTTTCATTTCTTCTTTTATGTTCCTCTTTTTCATTTTTCTATTATAACCTCCTTTCATCCAAAAATTTTGATGACTCCAGTTTCATAAATTTACTTTTATTTTGTAATGATATATTAATTATTCAATATCACCACTCATTTCCCTTACTTTTATACTATAAATGAAATCCCCATCACAGATGTGTCAATTTTTCACATTCCTGGATGATGGGTTTTAAATTTCTATAACCATATTCAATTAATGACATAAACCATTATTATGGTTGAAACAGACTATAATATATGTATTATATCTCAAATATGATTGTCGGATCTTTTTTCAACAAGGTTTTTATTTATAAATCAAAATGTGTTTGTTGTATTCAAAAACCTCCAATTAACTCTAATAGTAATCAATAAAAGATTTATATAATTATTCAACTTCACCCCAAGTATAAAAATAAAATATAACACAATGTAACCATCTAGATGTTCAATAATAACACATAACATCAATTCTAGTCTATCATCCTCATTTTACACAAATATTTGTTCATGTATATGTGTATATTGTTCATGAATCAAACAGAAATGAACTATAAAATTAAACCTCTTAAGACATCAAAAAATAAATGAATTTACATAAAAAGGTTAAAATAAATCAATTAAATGAAGATAAGTTTCATTAATTATTAGTTAATGAAAATAAATTTTATTATTAAGGTCATTATGACCATGTTGAGACCAACATCAGACATAAGGTACGGGGTTTCTTCATCTCACTTCCATTTTAGTAAGATATTCCATATTCACTACTATTAAATATGATGTTGTATGTATAATTACCATTTATGAATAATATAATTTCTCCCTTTTTTGTGATATTTAATGTCTCAATTGATGTTTTTTATTTTTGGGGAGTACGATTGAATTGAATATATTGTTGTATGTATTTTCTACCCAAACCTCCATTTTCATTCGGTTTATATATATTATCTATTCACCTAAATAAAATTATTATTTATTCTTTTTTATTCCTTCTATATTCTATTTGAATGTTATATATATGTGTACCAATCATAATCCTTCTTTATTTTATGGGTATTTACAGGTCTTAAAATATTCTTTAAAAAATAATTTTGAAATGAAAGCCCTATTAAAGGAACTTCTCAAAATCATACATATTTTAAAGATCAATAAATAGTAGGTTTTATTCCATTTATATAATTATGAAATCATATATTTTATCATTGAAAATATTTGTTTGTTCATTTCTTGTTTTATGAAATAATATATTCCTTTTCTCATTAGATTCCATTAATATCATCGTTAAACCGCACTAAAATGTTTTATTTCTAAAGATTCATTAAAAAAACTTTTTAAATGATTTAACCTAAATAAGGAATTATTAAATCCTCAAGTATAATTTCAATGATCCCCTATTTTATTTTTTGGGATATATGTGTTTATAATCTTATTTCATTACAAATACAAATTATCTTCCAAAATAACTCTTCATTGTAGAGTAAAAAAGATTTTTCTCATCTCATTTAATCATTTAAGTGATATATGGATTGAACTCCAAATATTTCATTCTTATGGTGTATGTACTGATATTTTTTATATCATCTCAAGAATATCCTTATTATAAAGATATAGTATGGGATTTTATTTGAATGTTTCATGGTGTAATGGGGAACATTGGACGGTTTATGAATTATTTCCTCAATGATTTTTCAAAGGTCTCATTTAAACATATCAGAATATATGAAAAAAATACATTATTGAATCTTGTACTTCATTTAATATTATATCCTATTATATAATCAAAACAAATTATTTAATGGTTCATGATTAGTTTGACTATTGATGTGATATCATCAAACCATTCACCATATTACTCCAGATTGTTAGTGTTTATGTTTAAGGTTCAGCGAAAATTAACTACATTTCATATCTTAGTTTTAATATGGGTGTATATGATGCTTATCTGAATCCCCATTCATATGAGTAATGCATTGGAATTAGTAAGTAATGGCTGGGGCCCACTATAGTCCCTTAGTGCGTTGGTAGGTCTCATGAGACAAACTACGATCTTATCAAGAAGTCGTGAAAAAATTATTATTTATGGTCTTCTAAGAAGCCCTTGATGATATGGTTATGATGTACAACATATGTATTTAACTAATTATGAAAATAGTAATTTAATGGTCATGTTGGTATTCAACCATTAGAATACCCATGATTAACCTTTATTATGGAATTATTTATTCATATCTTATTCCTATCATAATGTGTTTATGTTTTTTTAAGGTATGTGTTTTAGGTATTAAACATGAACAATTTTTATGTTTATGATATTTTCCTCTTTTTTTATTTCCCTTACTGAACATCTGATCTCACTGTATTATTATGTTTAATTTTATCAGTACATGAATAATAATATTATGAATGACTAGCTAGGATAATCATATAGTTGTTGATGTTCCCAATAAAAATTCTATGTTATATTTATTTTCATGATGTATTTTTGAACCTATGTATGTATCTAGTTTTATTAAACTACAAAACTACTTTGTCCTTCAATATTTGATTCCTTTTAATCATGCCTGTAACGACCTGAAATTTTGAATAAATCTTGTTTCCTAATTTTGTGTGTTATTTTATTTTATTTTTATACTCAAAAAAATGTTTCATTTGATAACATGAGTATAATTAAAATGAGACCGTTGGGTTTTGAATGTTATATGAACATTGGTCAATATGA
The DNA here is from genome assembly GCA_963277665.1 of Viscum album. Classification (NCBI taxonomy): domain Eukaryota; kingdom Viridiplantae; phylum Streptophyta; class Magnoliopsida; order Santalales; family Viscaceae; genus Viscum; species Viscum album. The sequence continues at coordinate 1,235,165,235 of OY728130.1, read as the reverse complement.
CCGCTGGAAACTAAACGTTTCGATTATTGTCTCTAAATACAAGTAATCTTGGTTAATTAATATAGAAAGAAGATTCGATGGCCTCACCCAGTAGTCTTGGACCGATCGAAGCCCTTCTAACAGAACTTGGGAAGGAGGTAGCACCATTGGGCTTTGCTCTGGACCAAACCCAAAACGAACTTCATCGTGTGAAGAATGACCGGAATCGCCTTCGCGAGAAGTTCAAACTATAGAAGTTACTACTCGTGCGATGTTGGAAGAGCCTCCCTCAGATTCTCTCACCTTAGCACATCTTACACTTAGGTCCTATGCTCATATGATACGGGGCTATGTAAGGAGACCGTTACTACCTTGTGTAATCCTTTGTTTTAAATAAAAATTGGGATTTCTTCTTATGATGATGTTTATGACTTTTTAAATGTCCGGATAAATATAGTATGCATATTTTTGGTGAATTTTAGTGAAAGGATATTTTAATAAAAATGTTTTTGTAAACCTTAAATAATTAAAAATCTGTAATGATTTTCCAAAAAAGTTCTTCTTCAATTATGTTCAGTATGAAATTTAGAGTCTATTAAGATCAACTTAATTTTTTATGAATAGTAAATTATGAATAGTGATTTTATGATAAGGATTAATAATGTGGCCAAATGGATTATTAATATCACTTAAAGAAAGTATTAATATAATCTAGGCACCTTGATTAAGTAATTTGATTCAATAAAATGGTTAAAAAATGGTTTCATAAATTATTATTCAAGTATTAGTTTTTTCCGATGAATAGTGTTTTTTATTAAATATTAAATAAAAAAATTTGGAAAATTATTTTTGTAAAATGGATTTCTTTTTTGAACTCAGACCATCGATATTATGTTATGGTAATTTTTGGGGATTTTTCTTAAAAAAATGAATTTTCGGTGAATAGTGTATTTATTTAAAAAAATAAATTAAAAATTTTTAGGAAATTTTGTTTATAAAATAGAGTTCATTTTGGAAATCAGAGAATTGATATTTGGTTAAGGTGAAATTTTGGGATTTTTCTGAGAAAGTTGAATTTTCAGTGAATAGTAAAAATACAGTTTTAGGGTTTCGGTATGTTTAATGACATCATAACCGTGTCATGATGATGTTATGAGATATTTTATGGATTGTCCGACCAAAGGTGATGAATTAATGTATTGGGGCCCCATGTGGCCAAACTTCATGAGAAATATCTTGGGAAGGCACATGGTTTTGAGAAACCCACTTATGAGGTGTCCCTTGGCCATTAATGCCTTGTCCCCTCACTTTCCCTATACATACCAAGTCATCCTCTCATCCATTCGACAAACCACTCTCCCCCAATGAAGTTCTGGTCTCATTAACTCCCAAGGATTCCTCCCAAGGTGCCCCCAAGACCTCATGGTCCCAACCTTTGAGTTTTAAGAGTTACGTTTTAAGGTAAGGGATCCGACCTCTCTCTTTCTTTTCAAGTAATCTCTTTTATGTCATTCCTTTTATGCTCCATGATCTTATGTTGGAGGATGTTATTTTAAATTCATTATACTGTCCTTTTTATGTTCATATGATGAGAGACCACCTCTTTATTTGGCCCGAGCCTTAAACCTTACTTAATCTTGAGTTATTACAAGATTACACATTGTGGATCTTTTCAGGTTTAGAGTTTTAGAGAATTATATCATGAAACTTGCATTACATTACACATTTAAACAAAGTGGTTACATACAAGACAGTATAAATTCTTCCCATCAATGGAAACATATTTAAAATAAAACATTGATTCTTTCTTGACACATCCTTGACACTATCATCACATCATGTACCTTTCCCTTGACCTGTGAAAAACATTTCAAAAACATGGGATGAGCATAAAAAGCTCGGTAAGGGTTATAAAAATATGCAATGGAAACATTAGTTCATATATACATAAGAATGAAATCATACATTACCCATAAAACATAGGCACTCTAACATAACTCATAAAATCATGAATAAATCATAGAAATCATAACGACATAAAGGTAACTTGAGGAATTCATAACTTTCTTATGTAGGGGGTAACCCTCTTGGTTACGTTTGGAATACCCACCACATTATATTCCCTAAATCTCTTCGGATAAACCTTAACGTTTAACCCCTTCGCGTTACCCAATGCATTGGAGAGCTATATCGGGCTCACCTGCCCTTAGTATATCACAGAACCACCCATTTTCATAACAATTCCCAAGAACCATAACATAAATGTATCACATAAAACATGCATAAAGGAAATTTAACATTTCCACATTTCAATCACAATATAACATTTGAGGATATTGAAATAATGAATCCATTAAAAAAACATTTTCAAAACCATTTAAAACATTTAATAAAGATAATTTTGAATGAAAGTGTCCCATACCACCATGAATATTTTAAAATTTTAAACCATTAATATCCATATAAATAAATCCTTAAAACCATTTTGAAAACATGGATATTAATAAGAACAAATCATTAAAACATTTAAAGCGATATTTCGGTTAAAGGGTTTTTACCAAAATTAGAGACACTTGAATAAAATAATTGAGGAATAACATTTAATCAGAACTTTATAATATCATTAGAATAAATGTATTCATGATATAATATTAAAAATGACAGTATATACACCATATAAGAGTGAATTGGTGCATAACAACAATTAAGTCTCAATAGAGATGTAAAATGTGATGAAATACCTTATAAAGAAGGTATCCATAAATTAAGGATAAATCAATCTCAAAATTATGTGTGAAAAATATAAATACACCCAATATAATTGGATATTAAGTGTAAAACAATAAAAGGTCAATCACACATATTCAAAGGATGACATATTCAATAACTACATGTTGAACCCAAAGAAATCGAAATTAGGTTAAAAAGTTCCCTTGGTAAACTTTGACAGCCTAACGGCGTCACTTAAAAAATTCTGAAAATGAGTTGATGAGAGATAATAAGGGAATCTCATCACTTGGAAATAAAATTTACATCAATCAGGATATAAAGGAACATATCCCAACATAATTGTATGTGAATTAAAAGATATAACAAACGAAGTTTTTTAAAAAGAGGAGGGTGAATGGTTCCCTTACCGACTTGTGTAACTTTCGAAAAGTACACCCCATTGAAGAAGTGTCATACAATTAATATATAAATACCCATAAATGAAATTATATTATAAAAGGAGTGTAATAATGGGCAGTACATAAACCACTCAATGGAAATTGTGGCAAATGTAGAATAAATCTCACGGGAATAAAAGTGAGATGATAAATCTCTTACGAAAACTCGGCAGCCTAACGACGCCACTTAAAACTTAAAAAATTGATTTATGAGAGGAAATAGGGTCTCTCATCACATCAAAATAAAGTTTACATAAAGAGGAATATAAAAGAACATCCCCCAACATAACAAAGAGGCGCTTAAAAGGAGTGACATAAAGGAGAGTACTTAAAAAGAAAGAGAGATGTTAGATCTCTTACGAAAATTCGGCAGCCTAACGGCACCACTCAAAACATCCAAAATGGATTGATGAGTGAGAATAGGGTCTCTCATCATATGTACATAAAATTTACAGTAAGAGTAATATAAAATAACATCCCAATCATAAAAAATATGATCTTTATAAGGAATGACATAAAAGAGTGTAATTAAAAAAAGGGAGGAGTAAGATCCCTTACCTTAGGTCCGACTTGACTCGATCGTTCTTTAATATCCTGAATAATAAACTTGAGTTAATTTATACTTCCTTATGAACCTTTTTCAAATTCATTATTCCTTTTATATAACTTATTACCATGTCATAAACATTATGTAATCATTTAAGTTAATAATGTTTGTATTGTCGATATTTGGTTCTTAAGTCGAAAGTGGACTTCTTACAATTACCTGTTGTTCGTGTGGTCAAAGGTTCATTATATACAAAATTGTATTCATGATTTATATATCATATATATAATATATATCCAGTATATTCATGCATTTATAATATTACATAACATTTAGTGTTAAGAAATGAGATGCACCGCTCATTGAGACGGTAAGTTGTACGTACGCATGAATGCTACTTCCATTTCTATTTCATATTTAATGGAATTAAAACATAATGATACATAATAGTGTTTTAATTCCAGTATGGTATCATATATAATGTAATTAAATATATCCTTTATGCGTACCACATATGGTATTAACGAATCAAATCACTTTGAGGGGGCGGTAGTCCGCACTTCCTTAAATGAAGATATCACGTTTACCCATAATGGAAACCATAAAGGTATGACCTAAATGAAAAATACAGAAGCTTAAGTAAAAAAATAAACATATTAGATATCATATATAAATATAGTGTCATATTAATGGCCACCATTGAAGGTGTTAGAAGAATGTTGAACAATCATCGTTTCGGGAGGCAGAAATTCGCCATCCACGGAAACAGTATGTTCTATAACCATTACATGTAGGTGTGTGTAAGTGTAGCTCGAATCCTTCTTATAACAACATCCAAGTATATTTAATATACTGGATTTTTTACAAAATAAATGAATAAAAATATTTTATGGGGTTAGAGAAGCAAAATAAAACAAAAGGACACAAGTGAAGACATTACCTTTAAATCGGGAAACTTCCTTTGATTTGAGCTCAAAGGCATCCTTGGAAGGGATTCTGCCAAAAGTGAGGGTTCAAGGAGTTATAGAGTGATGTGTAGAGATGAAGTGGGCAGGGGTTGGCCAAGCCAAAGGCTTTTGAAGTGTGTGTAAATAGGTAGATGTGGGGGCCTTTTATAAGAGGAGAGGAGGGGCACTCTTGGAAAGGTATAAAATGTAACATTATTTTCAAATGTGTTTCGGATTTAAATTGTCCCACATTGATTTGTTTTGGGGATAAGGTGATAAGGGTTCGAAATTAACCCATCCAATAGGTTTTGGACACATGTAGGTCTTAGATTTTACATTATCTTTCCATTTTATTTAAATCGTTAAATAATGAAGTCATCGCTGCATCATCAAGATGTCATAAATAATTTAATTTATTTAATGTCTAAAAATTATAAATAAACTGCTATGATGAAGGAAATAGTTTTAGAGTTTTAATTAATATTTATAGTCCAAAATATCATTTATTTAGACAAAATTAGAAATATTTTACTTAGGTGATACATTCTTTGTTACATTTATCATTCTTTAAAAATAAAAAGATAAAAAGTCACTTTTTTCACAAAAGTGATTCCACGGGGCCCCCATGCTTGGCACAAGGCATCCCAGGGTCGGCCATGAGACAAAACATAGCCTTAGGACACATTTTGTTGTCATTTATTCTTATTATGATATTATCTTGTTGTCGTTAACTACCCGATTACTCATTAATCAAGATAATTAAAGATAATTATCGTCGTTACTATTCATAATGTCCAAAAACAAAAGAGTCTTAATTACATAATTTGTACCTTATGATTCAAAATATGTAATCCATTTTACCAAATTACAAACAAATAAATTGCAATAATTAATTTAAAAAAACTTCCTGTTGTCAAAACAAATAGCGGGTTTTTTTAGAAACAATATTTATGAAAATATTGGCACTTGTTTATGCCAAATTCCAAAGTGAAATTAATCCCAATGACCATCATTGAATTAAATGGTAAAAATATATTTTAATTACACTTTAAAACAAATTAAAAAGATAATATAACCATATAATTAAATTATATGGAAAAGTAGTTTTGATGTAAAATGCGGTATTTTTAACTATTCATTGAAAATTGATCATTGTCAGAAAAATACCAAAAATTAACCCAAGGTAAATTTCAATATCCCAATCATAAATAATTTTTTTATTTTGAAAAATAGAGCTTATAAAATTTTCAAAAAGTGGATTTAAAAGTGGTTCTCCATCAAAAGGCGGTTAATCGACCTTTTAAAGAATATTAGAATGTTTACGCTTAAAAACTGGATTCATTTGTATTTTTAGCCCTATAAAATTTATTTTAAAGAGTAAAAATATTTGACAAACATATATAATCATTTTGTAGTTAGTTCTATTCATTCCCTCCATTACAACGGCTAGGCGTTACATAATATTATTTTATTATTAGAGTGCAACGTAAGATTCCCAAGAAACTCGTTGTTGCGTATTGGGTACGCCATCGAGCATAGAATCCCTTTTAAAGTAATATTAATATTTTATTCACAAATATGGATAAATATAAAGATGTAATATTCTTTATTCACCTGGGTTGTTACATCCTTCCCCCCTTTTGGGAATTGCGTCCTCGCAATTTTAAAATTGGGCTTAGAAACATCCTTGAACGTCCCACATCGGAACAAGAGTCGGTAAAACAATTACTTTAAAATAAAGAAAGATAAGTACAAAGGTCACCCGAGTTAACCCATACAAGGATTCCATGTATGAAAATATGGACATGGAGGAAAAAAACAAAGGGTCACGTTCTGATGGAGAGTGATAGAAAACATGTTTAAGGTAAAGTAAACTATAAGAAAATCACAAACATGTGATGGGTTAAACGTTATTTGATTCCCCAGTACGAAAAGTAAATAGACAACATTTTTTTAAGTTACTTTTTATAGAGGAATTTATTCATAATTAAACATAATCACTTATCATGTTGAATTTCAAATTTTATTAGATTCCTTACACAAACTCATATTTTCTCCAAAAGACGAGTATTTAGGAAGACTTTTTCACATTAAGAGTACTATACTCAACTTCTAGAGAATCAACTAATCCAAAAAGTGAAATATATACTTCCCATGTCTTTAGACTCTAACCAAAAACAAAACAAAAAATGTTAGTACAAGATCAGATAATCCAAAAAAGGATAACCCTTTATAAAAAGAAAAAAAATATTCTTAATCTCCAAAATTTGTCCAACAAAACCCAAAGATCAATGAGGACCATTAGATAAACAATTTGTCTATAAAATTCATCAAAGTAAACCATGATAATATTGAAACCCAAATATTTGAAGGATTTAGTCACATAGTCTTCCATGTTAAATCGTAACATTTATCTCCAAAAAACATCAGTTGCTCTTAAAGTCTCATATTGAAAAGTAATTAACCTAATCACATATCCTCTATGATAGGTTAATAAATTTCCATAGATAAACCAAAATAAACTTACTCTTAATTTCTAAAATCGTATAACTAAAAAGAATCAGTCAAACTAACTAGGGACTTCACGTAGTCCTGTGGTAGGTGATAAATACCAGTCTCACTTTGGTTGTGGGTTCGATTACCGCAACATTGTCCAACGTGACGGGTTGTCACACGGTCTTCTTGTTGTCCTTTTTCCAAAACTATATAATTTTAAAACATTCCCCCAAACTAGATAAAATCCTCAAAAATGATCATAACATATTTTAACCTCAATTTTATCTCATGCCTTTCATTTTCCAGCATATCATATAATAACCCATAATTACCTCAAAAGTAAGGATCACATAAACTCTAATGGTTACCTTTATAATTATTACATGAACTTCCACATCGATTGGTCATCTCATACATGATGCATTACAGAACATACCAAGGTTCAAATGGTTGATCATGACTCCTTGATAGTTGGTTTAGAAAAACCACGAGTTTCATCATTGAATCCCCCATTTTATCTAGTATCTTAAATAGAGAACCACCACAGTTTCCTTCAAACTTGTTGTCTCTTTGGTCCCTGCTAGATCCATCCATCACTAAAAACAGAAAGTTCAGTGTGAGTATATCAACAAAACCATCATGTACTAATGAGGAAGATAAACACTATTATATACTTACTCATTCACTTTATCTAAAACTAGGACTCTTTCTGAAATCCTAACCATTATGGTAATGTCACTTATGCTTAAAAATTACCTTAACCTCTAAATTTATCTAATCCGACCTTTGATACCAAATATACGGCCCTAGCCTTAAACCTTACTAAATCTTGAGTTATTACAAGATTACACATTGAGGATCTTTTCAGGTTTAGTGTTTTAGAGAATTAGATCATGAAACTTGCATTACATCCCACATTTAAACAAAGTGGTTTCATACAAGATAGTATTTATTCTTCCCATCAACGGAAACATATTTAAAATAAAACATTGATTCTTTCTTGACACATCCTTGACACTATCATCACAACATGTACCTTTCCCTTGACCTGTGAAAAACATTTCAAAAACTTGGGATGAGCATAAAAAGCTCAGTAAGGGTTATAAAAATATGGAAAGGAAATATGATTTCATATATACATAAGAATGAAATCATACATTACCCATAAAACAGAGGCACTCTATCATACCTCATAAAATCATGAATAAATCATAGAAATCATAAATATATAAAGGTAACCTGAGGAATTCATAACTTTCTTACTTAGGGAGTAACCCTCTTGGTTACGTTTGGAATACCCACCACAGTATATTCCCTTAATCTCTTTGGAGAAACCTTAACGTTTAACCCCTTCGCGTTACCCAATGCATTGAAAAGCTATATTGGGCTCACCCGCCCTTAGTTTACCACGGAACCACCCGTTTTCATAACAATGCCCAAGAACCATAACATAAATGTATCGCATAAAACATGCATAAAGTAAATATAACATTTCCACATTTCAATCACAATATAACATTTTAGGATATAGAAATAATGAATCCATTAAAAAACCATTTTCAAAACCATTTAAAACATTTAATAAAGATATTTTTGAATCAAAGTGTCACATACCACCTTGAATCATTTAATATTTTAAACCAGTAATATCCATATAAATAAATCCTTAAAACCATTTTAAAAACATGGATATTAATGAGAACAAATCATTAAAACATTTAAAGTGATATTTCGGTTAAAGGGTTTTTACCAAAATTAGAGACACTTGAATACAATAATTGAGGAATAATATTTAATCAGAACTTTATAATATCATGAGAATAAATGGATTCAGGATATAATATTCCAAAAGACAGCATATACACCATATAAGAGTTAATTGGTGCATAACAACAATGAAGTCTCAATAGAGATGTAAAATGTGATGAAATACCTTATAAAGAAGGTATCCTTAAATTAAGGATTAATCAATCTCAAAATTATGTTTGAAAAATATAAATACACCCAATATAATTGGATATTAAGTGTAAAACAATAAAAGGTCATTCAAACATATTCAAAGGATGATATATTCAATAACTACATGTTGAACCCAAAGAAATCCAAATTGGGTTAAAAAGTTCCATTGGTAAAATTCGACAGCCTAACGGCGTCACTTCAAAAATTCAGAAAATGAGTTGATGAGAGATAAAAAGGGAATCTCATCACTTGGACATAAAATTTACATCAATCAGGATATTGATGAACATATCCAAACATAATATTATGTGAATTAAAAGACATAACAAACGATGTATTTTAAAAAGAGTAGAGTGAAAGGTTCCCTTACCGACTTGGGTAACTTTTGAAAAGTACACCCCATTGAAGATGTGTCATACAATGAATATGTAAATACCCATAAATGGAATTATATTAAAAAAAGTTGTGTAATAATGGGTAGTACATATACCTCTCAAAGGAAATTGTTGAAAATGTAGCATAAATCTCACGGGAATAAAAGTGAGATGAAAAATCTCTTACGAAAACTCAGCAACCTAACAGCGCCACTCAAAACATCCAAAATGGATTGATGAGAGGATATAGGGTCTCTCATCACATCAACATAAAGTTTACAGAAACAGGAATATAAAATAACAACCCCCAACATAAAAAATAGGAGCTTAAAAGAAGTGACATAAAGGAGAGTACTTAAAAAGAAAGAGAGAGGTTATATCTCTTATGAAAATTCAGCAGCCTAACGGTACCACTCAAAACATCCAAAATGAATTTATGAGAGATAATAGGGTCTCTCATCATATGTACATTATAATTACAATAATATTAATATAAAATAACATCCCAATCACAAGAAAGATTAGCTTTAGAAGGAATGACATAAAAGAGTGTACTTAAAAAGAAAGAGAGGAGTAAGATCCCTTACCTCGGGTCCGACTTGACTCGATCGTTATTTAATATCATGGATAATAAACCTGAGTTATTTTATACTTCCTTAAGAACCTTTTTCAAGTCCATTATTCCTTTTATATCACTAATTATCATGTCATAAACATTATGTAATCATTTAAGTTAATAATGTTTGTTTTGTCGATATTTGGTTCTTAAGTCAAAAGTGGACTTCTTACAATTACATGTTGTTCATGTGGTAAAAGGTTCATTATATCCATAATTGTATTAATGATGTATATATCATATATATAATATATATCCAGTATATTAATGCATTTATAATATTACATAACATTTAGAGTTAAGAAATGAAATGCACCGTTCATGGAGACGGTAAGCCGTACGTACGCATGAACGCTACTTCCATTTCTATTTCATATTTAATGGAATTAAAACATAGTAATACATAATAGTATTGTAAATAAAGTATGGTATCATATATAATATCATTAAATATATCCTTTATATGTACCACATATGGTATTAATGGATCAAATCACTTTGAGGGGGCGGTAGTCCGCACTTCCTTAAATAAAGATATCACCTTTACCCATATGGAAACCATAAAGGTATGCCATAAATGAAAAATACAGAAGCATAAGTAAAACATAAACATTTTATACATCATAGATAAATATATTGTCATATTAATGGTCACCTTTGAAGGTGTTAGAAGAATACTGAACAATCATCGTTTCGGGAGGCAGAAATTCGCCATCCACAGAAACAGTATGTTCTTTAACCATTAGATGTAGGTTTGTGTAAGTGTATCTTGAATATTTCTTATAAAAACTTCCTATTATATTGAATATACTTTATTTGTTACAAAATAAATGAATAAAAAGAGTTTAGGGGTTGGAGATGCAAAATAAAACAAAAGTACACAACTGAAGACATTACCTTCAAATCGGGTAACTTCCTTTGATTTGAGCTCAAAGGCATCCTTGGAAAGGATTCTGCCCAAAGTGAGGCTAAAATGAGTTAGAGAGGGATGTGTAGAGATGTAATGGGCAGGGATTGTCCGAGACAAAGGCTTTGGAAGTGTGTTTAAATAGGTAGAGGTATGGGGCCTTTTATAAGAGGAGAGGAGGGGCACTCTTGGAAAGGTATAAAATGTAACTTTATTTTCGAATGAGTTTCAGATTTTAATGGTCCCACATTGATGTGTTTCTGGGATAAGGTGATAAGGGTTCTAAATACACCCATCCAATAGGTTTTGGACATGTTTAAATCTTATATTTTACATTATACTTCCATTATATTTAAATCGTTAAATAATGAGGTCATCACTGCATCATCATGATGTCGTAAATAATTTAATTTATTTAATGTATAAAAATTATAAAAAAAACTTCTATGATGTAGGAAATAATTTTAGAGTTATAATGAATATTTATAGTCCAAAATATCATTTATGTTGACAAAATTAAAACTATTTTACTTAGTTGATACATTCTTTGTTACATTTAATATTCTTTAAAAATAAAAAGATAAAAAGTCACTTTCTCACAAAAAATATTCCATGGGCCCCCCAAGATTGGCACAAGGAATCCCATGGTTGGCCATGAGACAACCCGTAGCCTTGGGAAACATTTTTTTTGTCATTTATTATTATGAGGATATTATCTTATTATCTTTAACTACCAGATTACTCATTAATCATGATAATTAAAGATAATTACCGTCGTTACTATTCATAATGCCCAAAAACAAAAGATTCTTAATTACATAATTTGGACCTTCTGATTCCAAATATTTAATCCATTTTACCAAATTAAAAACACATAAATTGCAATAATTAATTTAAAAAAACTTCCCGTTGTCAAAACAAATATCGAGTTTTTTAGAAACAATATTTATGATAAGTTTGGCACTTGTTTATGCCTAATTCCAAAGTGAAATTAATCCCAATGACCATCATTGAATTACATGGTAAAAATATATTCTAATTAAACTTTAAAACTAATTTAAAAGATAATATAACCATATAATTAAATTATATGAAAATGCAGTTTTGATGTAAAATGCAGTATTTTTCACTATTCATTGAAAAATGATCATTGTCAGAAAAATATCAAAAATTAACCCAAGGTAAATTTAAATGTCCCAATCCTAAATAATATGTTTATTTTGAAAAATAGAGCTTATAAAATTTTCAAAATGTGTATTTAAAAGGGTTTCTCCATCAAAAGGCGGTTAATCGACCTTCTAAAGAATATTATAATGTTTACGCTTAACAACTGGATTCATTTGCATTTTTAATCCTCTAACATTTATTGTAAAGAGTAAAAATATTTCAAAACCTATATAATCATTTTTTAGTTAGTTCTGTTCATTCCCTCCATTACAACGACTAGGCGTTACATAATATTATATTATTATTAGAGTGCAACGTAAGATTCCCATGAAACTCGTTGTGGCGTATTGGGTACGCCATCGAGCATAGAATCATCTTTAAAGTAATATTAATATTTTATTCACAAACATGGATAAATATAATGATTTCATATTCTTTATTTACCTAGGGTGTTACACTCTTAGTCTCAACATTTCATTTTATGAATGTTTAAGTGGCGACGTTAGGCTGCCGAAATTTTTGTAACAGATTCTTTCACCCTTCTCATTTTTAAGTTCTACTTTCTTGTAAAGTATTTCAAGTTACTTTTTATTATGTTGGTTTATTATCTCTATATCTATCTTACTGATATTTTATGATAATATTATGATAGAGCCCATTTTATCACATCAATTCAGTATTTTGAAGTTTTAAGTGGCGCCGTTAGGCTGCCAAATTTTTAAGGGATTCGTTCACCTTTCTCATTTTTCAAAGATCTAATTTCATGTAAAGTATTTCAAGTTCCTTTTGTATTATGTTGGGGTATCATATCTATATCTATTATACTGATATTTTATGTTCATATAATGAGAGACCCTATTTGATCTCGTCAATTCATTTTTGTTGATGTTTAAGTGCCGCTATTGGGCTGCCAAATTTTCATAAGAGAAATATTATTTTTGTCTTTCTTTCAGGTTCTACATTTAATATCGTATATATTTCAAATTTAATAAACATATTCTCAATTCCTTTATATTCAGTCCCTCGACTGTTTTATGGGTCATTTATGAGTTTTTGACCCATGTCCTATCTCTTTTCAATGTTTTCTAAAACCTCGAAACATAGCCGTTATGCTGCAGAATTTCCGTCTCAAAATGTCTCTCTCTTTTTATAAAGTACTTTTATTTTGTTAAGTGAATACTCAAAGATATTTATTAAAAATTTGTATTCACATATATATCAAAATGTTTTATTTTAAATTCTTAGATTTACAAACATGAGACCTGCTCTCCCCTTCCGTGGGTTTAATGTGACGTAAAGATCATGTATTTAAAGAAGTATTTAAAATGTTATTATTATGAAATGAAACCCATTTCTTTTATGCTATATGGGTTTTTTATGAAACTATTTATGATCATATATTTGGCTCACATGATAATAAAGTAAAATTTAAGGGTACGCCCTGATAGCGCTCCAATGCATTGGGTAATGATGTAACCACAATAGATTACAATTTTCACGATATCTTGGTGAATAACCTTGGTAATTTTTAAATGAAACCTTGGGGATGGACCTTGGTGATATGTTCATGATTTTCTGTGTTAAATTATGTAGCCACAGATTCAAGTTATGAAAAATTTTATTTTTATTATGATATGCCTCATGATTTCATTCGCATGCCGTAATGTTCTTTTCATGGCCTTAATGAAGTATCTCAAGTTCACATGTAAAATGTTTCTCTTGTTTCCCTTACTGGGCCTTCTGCTCACCCTTTCTTTTGATGTATGTCCCCATGTTATGAGATGCAGTAATGAACCTAAGATGAATATAAGGATAATTCTTTCATGTGTTTAAGAAGACTGTTTTTTTTGTTTCATGTATTAAGTTACTGGTTTCCAAGACTCTAAACCTTAAATATCCTCAGTTTTTTTAATGTAATGAAAGTTTATGTGACAAAAAGGCGGGATGATATATTTGGTATCAAAGGATTGTTTAGTTGTTTTTGTAAATTATGATTTGAAAACTTTAGGAAGAATCCTATATAAAAGTTTATATATAGGAAATCTTCCTGGTATTTTTATGAATATTGAGTAAGGGGTTGCCATACAAATACATCCATGTCTGGATACGAGCAGGTAGAGGTGGCTCTAACACAGATGTACATAGGGGTAAAACCCGAAAACACCTCTTTGATCTAGACTCGAACGGGAACTGGTACACAAAAACGGGCCTTGCTGCACTCTTTGTTACGACACTCCCGGGGGATATGCTTTGGTAAATTCATAAGCTTAGTATGAACCATTATTAAAGGAACAAAGATAAAATAAAATAAATATTCACATAAGAATATATTATCATAGATAACCTAGTTTGAAGCCTCTAGGATCACAAGTTAGGGTATACTTTTCTTCTACAAGTTATCCTTATATGCTTTAAGTTCCTTTTTATGAATATTGGATAAGTATTTGAGCCCCTAATTATAATTTCTCTTCGTAGTTGATGGTGGAAAATGGAAGAACATGTCCCAACAACCAATGTGATAGGAAATGCGATGATTGCCGTATTAATATGATAGAGATGATTAGGGGATTAAAAGATGATTATTATTTCGGAAGATGTTCACTATTTTGGGGACCCTATATGATCGAGGTAAATAGATTACTATGGTATTTTCATTGAGGAGTCAGGTTGTCTTATATTTTGATGAATCGATGAATTTAAGGTTGACTTATAGTAATTTAGGTCACTTATGTAAATGATTATCCTATGTTGGGTAAAATATGTTTAGGTTAGCTACTTTTGTTATAAGATGTTAGGAGTGGTTGATGTTATTTGTAAATGAAAAATTATCTTTATTTTGGAAGACTATGTTATCAAATCCTTCTTGTATTTGGGTTTCAATCTTAGTTTGTTTTATTTTGAGGAATTTTAAGGAACATTATTTATGGAATGGTCTAAGATGAACTTTGAGAAGTACCATTGAACTTTGAAGATTTAAAAGTAGTTTCCATTCCTATGGGATTTTTTTTTGAAGAGTTGTTTTACCTTAACCTTTCTGTTTTTGGGATAATGTTTAAAGATAGAACAAATAAAAAGTTAATATTTGGTGGATTATGTGATTCTCTAAAAGATGATTCTTGTGATTTGATGGGACCAATTAGTTTTGAATGCACATAGTTTGGAGAAAAGATTTGTTTTGGTAGAGACTTATTAAAGGATGAAAGTCTTCTTAAAGGTAGGTATATTTCCTTATGTTTGTGTTCTACGTAGTAAATGAATTCCTCAAAATTATGAAAAAGAACGTAAAACAAAAACGTTGTTGGTTTACTTTTCCTACTAGGTAATCAAAGACTGTTTAAATACATCATAATTTTGGGATTTTCCTATGGTTAACTTTCTTCTAATCATGTTTTCTATCACTCTCCCTCAGAACTTGACCCTTTGTTTTCTCCTCCATGTCCATGTTTTCCTACATTGAATCCTAGTGTGGGTTAACTCGGATGACCCTTGTACTTCCCTTTCTTTCTTTTAAAGTAATTGTTTTACTGACTCCTTTTCTGATGTGGGACATTCAATGAAATTTCAAAACCCAAATTTAAAAATTGCGAGGTCACATTTTCTTAATCGGGGAAGATTGTAACGACCCAAAATTTTGAATAAATATTGTTTCCTAATTTTGCGTGTTATTTTATTTTATTTTTATACTCAAAAAAATGTTTCATTTGATAACATGATTATAATTAAAATGAGACCATTGGGTATTGACAGTTATATGACCATTGGTCAATATGACTACTATAAACTAAATGTTTCGATTATTGTCTCAAAATACAAGTAATCTTGGTTAATTAATATAGAAAGAAGATTCGATAGCCTCACCCAGTAGTCTTGGACCGATCGAATCCCATCTAACAGAACTTGGGAAGGAGGTAGCACCATTGGCCTTTGCTCTGGACCAAACCCAAGCCGAACTTCATTGTGTGAAGCTAGAACGGAATCTCCTTCGCGAGAAGTTCAAACTAATAGAAGTTACTACTCGTGCGATGTTGGCCGAGCCTCCCTCGGATTCTCTCACCTTAGCACACCTTACACTTAGGTCCTATGCTGGTATGATAAGGGGATATGTATGGAGACCATAACTGCCTTGTGCAATACATTGTTTTAAATAAAAATTGGGATTTATTCTTATGATGATGTTTATGACTTTTTAAATGCCCGGATAAATATAGTATGCATATTTTTGGTGAATTTTAGAGATAGGATATTTTAAAAAAAATGTTTATGTAAACCTTAAATAATTAAAAATGTGTAATGATTTTCAAAAAAATGATCTTCTACAATTATGTTCAGTACGAAATTTAGAGTTTAATAAGATCAAATTAATTTTTTATGAATAGTAAATAATGAGTAGTGATTTTATGCTTAGGATTAGTAATGTGACCAAATGGATTAGTAATATCACTTAAACAAAGTATTAATATAATATAGGCACCTTGATTAATTAATGTGATTCAATAAAATGGTTAAAAAATTGTTTCATAAATTATTATTCAATTATTAGTTTTTTTCGGATGAATAGTGTTTTTTAAGTAAAACTAAATTAAAAATATTTAAAAAATTATTTTTATAAAATTTATTTCATTTTTGAACTCAGAGCATCAATGTTATGTTATGGTAATTTTTGTGAATTTTTCTAATAAAAATGAATTTTCGGTTAATAGTGTATTTATTTTAAAAAATAAATTAAAAATATGTAGAAAATTATTTATATAAAATGGAGATCATTTTTGAAATCATAGCATTGATATTTTGTTAAGGGGAAATTTTGGGATTTTCCTGAGAATGTTGAATTTTCAGTGAATAGTAAAAATACAGTTTTAGGGTTTCGTTATGTTTAATGACATCATAACTGTGTCATGATGATGTCATGATATATTTTTTGGGTTTTACAACAAAAGGTGATGAATTATTGTATTGGGGGACCCATGTGGCCTAACTTCATGGGAAATATATTGGGAGAGCAGATGGTTTTGAGAAACCCACTTATGAGGTGTCCCTTGGCCATTAATGCCTTGTCCCCTCACTTTCCCTATAAATACCAAGCCATCCACTCATCAATTCGACTCCATACTCTCCCCAAACGATGTTATGGTCTCATTACCTTCCATGGAGGCCTCCCAAGGTGCCCCAAAGCCCTCATGGTCCCATCTTTTGGGTTTTAAGAGTTACGTTTTAAGGTAAGGGATCCGACCTCTCTCTTTCTTTTCAACTAATCTCTTTTAGGTCATTCCTTTTATGCTCAATGTTATTTTGTTGGAGGATGTTATTTTATATTAACTATACTGTCCTTTTTATGTTCATATGATGATAGACCCCATATTTCTCTCATCATTTCATTTTATTAATGTTTAAGTGGCGTCGTTAGGCTACAGAAAGTTTTGTAATGAATTCTTTCACCCCTCTCATTTTTAAGTTCTATTTTCTTGTCAAGTCTTTCAAGTTAATTTTTATAATGCTGGGGTATTATCTTTATATCTATCATACTGATCTTTTATGATCATATGATGTGAGACCCCATTTGATCTCTTCAATTCAGTATTTTGATGTTTTAAGTGGCGCTGTTAGGCTGCCGAATTTTTAAGGGATTCGTTCACCTTTCTCATTTTTCAAAGATATACTTTCACGTAAAGTATTTCAATTTCCTTTTGTATTATGTTGGGGTATGATATCTATATCTATTATACTTATTTTATATGTTCATATGATGAGAGACCCTATTTGATCTCGTCAATTCATTTTTGTTGAAGTATAAGTGACGACGTTGTGCTGGCGAATTTTCATAAGAGAAATCTTATTTTTGTCTTTCTTTCATGTTCTTTATTTCATATGGTATATCTTTAAAATTTCATTACCATGTTCTAATATCCTTTATATTCTGTCCCTATACTGTTTTATGGGTCATTTATGTGTTTTTGACCTATGTTCTATCTCTTTTCAATGTTTTCTAAAACCCCGAAACATAGCCGTTATGCTGCAGAATTTCCGTCGAAAAATGTCTCTCTCTTTTTCTAAAGTACTTTTATTTTATTAAGTGAATACTCAAAGATAATCATTAAAAATGGCTATTCACATATATAACAAAATGTTTTATTTTAAAATCTGGGATTTACATACATGAGACCCTCTCTCCCCTTCCGTGGGTTAAAATTACGTAAAGATCATGTCTTTGAAGCAGTTTTTAAAACGTTATGATTATAAAATGAAACCCATTTCTTTTATTCTATATGGGTTGTTTATGAAATGATTTATGATTATATATGTGGATCACATGATAATAAAGGAAAATTTAATGGTGCGCCCTGATAGCGCTCCAATGCATTGGGTAATGATGTAACCACTAGAGATTACAATTTTCACGATATCTTGGTGAATAACCTTGGTAATTTTCAAATGACACCTTAGGGATGGACCGTGGTGATATGTTCATGATTTTCTGTGTTAAATGATGTAGCCACATCTTCAAGTTATGAAAAATTTTATTTTTATTATGATATGCCTCCTGATTTCTTTATCATGTCGTAAAGTTCTTCTCATTACCTTATTGAAGTATCTCATGTTCACATGTAAAATATTTCTCTTGTTTCCCTTAATGGGCCTTCTGCTCGCCTTTTCTTTTGATGTATGTCCCCAGGTTGTGAGATGCAGTAATGAACCTAAGATGAACATAAGGAGAAGTCTTTCATGTGTTTAAGAAGAATTTTTTTTTGTTTCATGTATTATGTTCCTGGTTTCCAAGACACTAAACCATAAAGATCCTAAGTTTTTTTAATGTAATAAAAGTTTATGTGACAAAAAGGTGGGATGTTATAATTCCATTGTAAACAAATAATTCACCCACTCTGGGGTACTAGTGTTGGGGTGTTATAATTTGAGATATTATCAAGAACACATGATCAAATACTTCAAATGAATAAATCTATCAATGAATCTCCTCGTATGATTACTAAAGACGCTATGCCTATTCCATATTTTTCCTGAACAACAAAATCTATTTTATGCCTCTTGGACAAGGCTCTTTCCATCCCGTGATGTCTTAGTAATTTCCACCCAACAATGTGGAGAATGAAATAGTCACCCAAACATTGATTCAATAGGATCCAAATGTATCATGTATTTATAACATATATACAATTAGATCTCCAAAAATGATAAATGGTCATCCCATTGGCCACAAATAACCATTACATAATCTAGAATCATGTATATGATCATTTTTATTGTCATTTAGGATTGTGCATTCATATGAGCGTGATAAACCAAACTCATGGTCAACTAAGTAAAAATGTATTACTATAAAGATTTCAAAAAATGATAGTCATACCCCAGATCTCTATTCAATAAATTTGAAACTAGTATTTTATACTTCTTTACCACTTATCAGATATATATTTTAGACATGTCCTATACAATATAAGATTCATATATAGGACTGAAATGTTCTAAAATTGTCAGTTAATCAAATAACACCCTTAGTCTTGATGTTTCCAACCCATATTTGAGAGACTTGTCAAAAAATCCATGTCTATATGCTCTCATTGCAAAAAAATGAATAGGAAAAACTTCCACATACATGTTGCCCACTGGATCTCTTCCTTAAACTTATGAGAACTGATGCATAATGAATCAAAATCAACCACAATACATTTTATATTGATCTAAATTTTTATTATTTCAATGAATTATACATCTTATATATTCCGGAATGAACATAACATCTTGAATAGTGGTATTAACATATAATTTGTTCATGATTTTACATTGTTGTGAGAATTCGATCACAATATCACAACATTGATCTCATTTCAATCTTTCATCCTTCAATTCTACTCCAACCATTATGTTTTCAAATCACTGAATTTTTTATTCTTAATTTGATTTCAATGAATCATTAACTGTATTAAAAAAATTAGGATCTAAAGATAATTGAAATAAAATTACATTAGTAGAAAAGTCATAATAATCCATGTTCATACCATCTATAACTGATATCAACTATCAGTATTTTGAATCTTGTTTTTCCAACTGACCAAATGATAGTTTTCAGATTTCATCTTCCACTGACATTCTATTAACAAAGTTTATACATCCTAAAAATTTCAACATTTGGAGATATTAAATTCATATTCATTGTGTTAGGTTCAAATACATTTTTGATAAATTGTGTTTCAAACTCATATGATGTGTAAAAAACATAAATTTCACTTCAAATTGGTAATGAAACAATGTTTTTAATGCATATACTAAAACAAAAAACACCAAATATTATGTTGTGTAGTTCTTCTCATGTATATGTAACTTTCGAGGTCCATAAAAAAAACCTGGTATCTCTTCATGAGAACACATCCCATCCATTCTCACAAAGGATCATAATATATTATATACCCATATCTAGATTCTAGTGAAATCAATATTGGTGCTGATGTGGGGAAAAAATCTTGATCTTGAAAATTCATCAGACATTCCTTGTTCATTTGAATTGAACATTTTTCCATTTCAATGTAGTAATAGGTGAATATTTTTGTGGGAAATAATGAATGAAATGTTATCAATAACCAGCTATGTCAAGAAAACTATGTACTTAGCAGTCATTATTAGTTGGGTTCCAAAAGATAACATCCAATATATTTTCCCGATACAATGAAATAACATTTTTAGAGAATACATGGTCAGTAAAAAGTAACTCTAGTGTAAAAAATGATACTTTGAAGGTTTTTCATACAATAAATGATTCTGAAACATTCCCAATATTATCTTCATGTGTTTCCCATGATCAACCATTTTTTTAACACAATAACATGTCATACATAATAAACACCAAAAAATAATATATATACCTTTGAAATAATAGATTTTTGAGTTCCATAAATATTAATAGTTTATTAAAATGTTATAAATGATGAAGAATATAATAATAATATATATGTATTCTTCTGATAGATATTTTTTTAATATCCTCTTTCTGTACCCAGAATTATTGATATCCTGAGAAAAATTTATTATCTGAAAACAGCTAATCTCTCCTCAATTTATCGAATAAATCAAAACTTCATGGAATTTGATAATAATTATTATTTTAACATAATTAATCATACAACAACACATTCAAAACATAAGGGTCCCAAACACCTTTTTCAGAATCAAGAATAATGTTTCTAATGGATTTGTGTTATGATGATTTAAACCATTACATTCAATATCTTCTAACCAGTCATTAAATTCATATAATTTTGATTGATCTACATAATATTATATAATAGGAATATAACTAGCCCCTGATATTATACTAATATCAAAGTCTAAATCTTTTTTAGATAGAAACCATGTGAATTTTTGGGAAACGATATCCAACTACTATATAACAGCTTCTTGAAAATAACTATTCACAATCTCATATGTCGATTCCATTGTCAATGAATCCAAATGATATAAGAAAGTTCCAACCACATGTTATGAAATTAATGGTTCTCCTTCCTTTACATTCATTTATCCTTTAAAGAGATTATTAATTCATTCCTAAATCCTAAAACTAAGAATTTTGTTATAATAAATGAAGAGATCATTGAACGTTAGTCAATAAAATACATACCAATGACTATATCATTAACATCCACCTTAAGAAGAGATGATTTATATATGAAATTAGATTTATCCATAGTTATATAAAGTTATTTACTAATAAAGGAGTGATATTATATTTGACAAAGAGGATTTTGATGTATCCAAATAGAAGGCCTCATATCAACTATCACACCCATAATATCAACAACATAAGAGGAAATAAATTACTGGGATTCACTCATAACAATGAAATCATGAATAATTGTAGAATTATAATGAATTGTACCTCTCATAGTTGATGGTTTATATTGATCATCCAAAATATCAGGGTTCTCTCTATAAAAATTAATAAGAAGTGAACTTTTTTATTTATTCCATTGTTTATATTTCCCTTGTTGTAGAGTCATGGTATTATTGGAATCAACATGTCTATAATGTTTATTTTTCCTAGAGTTATTATTACTCCCTTATCCCATCGATTAATATGGCCTTTGTGACAAATGATATGTTTACCCTACACCCAACCTTGGATCACTAAAAAAATTGCATAGAAGATAGACTATCTGATTTCATTTATGGATTTCTCTAAGTGGTATTATACTATCTCACTTTATGTGATAAAAAAATACAGATATGAATAATCCAATATTACCATTTGGGTTTTTTGGATGTTTTATTGATCCATACATCTAATTATAAGTCATATGACAACCATGGAAATATGTGTCCCTCTTCCCCTTGTTCTTGGCATTAGAGTTCCCACGATTTCCAGAAGGTGTCAACATGATTGCCCCACCCATTTTTTCAAAGATGTCCCTTTCTGCCACAGTCTTTCTACTTTCCATTTCTATGTAATCCATAATAAAAATCAAGAAAATCCTCATGAGAATATCTAATCTTAGTATCGATTAAAAAATACATGCCTTCAAGGTTCATCTTTTAGAAACATTAAGCACCAAATAGATTGAATTCTTATGTTTAGCCACATACTCTATCAATGAGAGATTATCTATATTCATGATGAAATAATCCATTATTTTTGTAATAATGAATGTTGGAGGAAACAATTCATTATTGAAAAATTCTTCAAAATCATCCCACAAATACCTTTGGTTCAATATAGCTAAAATTTTTAGATACCACCACTGGTGATCAAGATCATCCAACATATACATCTCTTATTTTACATTCAACTCTAATTTTGTGGTAATAAAATCAAATATTTTATTCATCCTAATCAGCCACACTTGTAAATTATTTTGTTCTAAATCCCCCTAGAATATTGATGGGTTCATCTTCTAGAACAGTATGGAATGATTTTCTTTCCTCATTTTTTCACATTGGATTCCTATATTCCTAACTTGAAAATCATAGAGAATACTCTAAACCATCTATTGGTTTGCCCATGGCTCCGGTGGACCCAAATTCATAGCAGCGTCTTCTGGTCGGTTCCTTGGATGCCTACCGAGTTCCATTTTCTATAATCAAAATAGGCTCCCTATTTCCCACTCTGTAGAAACATAAGGACTTTCAATTCACATTTACCATGTCACAATGATAAAAAAAATGTTCCCATAATTCTTTACATTCCTTTTTCATCCCAAATCTGAAAACATCACAATGATTTTGAAAATTAAATTAATTTCAAAATACCTCTATCATGCCTTTTTAGAATCCCTACTTTTAAAAATATTTCAACTCATTTTAAAATTTCTTTAGTTTTTCAAAAAATCATAAATAATTACTCAAAACTAAATATACACACTTAGTGAGATGTCATTTTAATTATTGCATTCCCTGTTATTTTCATTAGATAAACCCCCGAAAATTATGTAACACTCAAAAAATCGTGTAAGTAAACATATGTATCCAACTCCTTGGTATCCAGAGGTGCAACATATATATGTTTGATAGTCCTTTTTATGATATATGTTTCATGTCCTGACAATCCAAGTCATTTATACATTCCAAACACATGGTCTAATAATTTATGAATTTCAGCTTCAAGACAAAAATAACAGATAATAATGTATTAATCAAACTAATACCACATTCAATATCCAGCCCGTCGTTATTATATTTAGTGCAAGTAGAATTTTTATTTGGGTTTAGGCGAAATCCCTATGTTTCCAATGTTTGGATATAAATTCCAAGAGATACAACAAAAATTGATAGATTATTTCCTCATTCAATTTAAAATAAGCAAACCAAGATTACTATAACCAACATCCACTACATGATTCATGGAAAAAATTCAGTACTTGTAAATGTATAAAAACCAAATGAGAACTATATCTGAGCACCAATTGGAATCCAAGAAAACAATTTAAATACAATATCAATGACGAATCCTACAAAACTCAAGGACTCCAAAAATACCAATACATGAAATCCTAAAATACTCCAAATCCACCATTCATTCCTAATGTAGCATGATGTATCACTAAATAAATGAGATAATTTTCTATTACCTATTTCTTCATAAATGATATATAAAATAGCACTAAAGTTCCCAAAAAGGAGGTGAGTAATGATACTCAATAGGTTTTCCCTAAATGACATCCTGACTCATGCCAATATGATATAATATGTTTGAAAAGTATTAAACGATAATTTATATAAAACTCGTTGAATTTTTTTAATATTTTAAATCACATTCATGCAATTACAGAATAAAACATTTTACTTTGAAATCATCCAAACAAGTCTTTGAAACCACTATGACCATCTGGTTGGTATAACCCATTCCAATCCACATATCCACAAATGCATTACCAGGTGATAGTTCCATACTCATGAGTGGTCTCTCATAGATCTACCAAGTCAACCCAAGTTAACCATATTCCAGTTCCCTTTGGTACACACCCCAACCATAGGGTCTCATCAATGTAAATTGACACACACCAACCAATTATTTAAAAACCATGCCAAACCAGTTTTGTCAAATTGTTTCAATGATACAATATTTTTTTAAACCATTCCACAAAGTTTTTTCCTAAGAACCAATCAAACAATCATGTCAAAATATACATTTTAAAATTATTCAACGAAGTAATTTGTAAAATAATTCAATAATTTCAGAAACCACCAATATAGATGGTTTATACCATGAATTAGAGACCTATATAAAACAAAGAATAATTTTGTTTAGAAAATTTGAAACCAAGAAATCAGGTTCTACTAAGAGGAGTCAAGAATGAATCCACCTACCCCGAATTATGCCAAAAATGAAGAGTGTCATGTATTATTTGAAAAAACCATGTTGAAATCCCCCAAAACATGACAAAGGTATTATTACTTAACATACACAAAACAACATGACATCATAATTGACATAAAATTTCATTGATATATCCCCAAGTAAAAATATATATGAATCCCAGAGAAGGATGAAGAAGAAATTAAGGAAAAAATTGAATAACAGAGATGTATAAATGAAATCAGGCTTTATCGCACCAAGAAATACAAACAGACCATTGCATAATAACAATAAATGGTCTACATATCCTTTAAGAAGAGTGGAATTCCAGTTGGGGTATACCTTGGATTAAAACAAAAAATTAATGAGATTAATATAATTATATCTACCATTTTCGGATCTAATTATAATCTGTCATGGTTAGAGAGTATAATTAATCAAAAATGAGCACTAACTACTGAAATTACCATTTACCCAAACACATGGTTTCTCAAATGTTTATATAAGATTTAAAAGAACTATAAACCTAAATGTGATCCTTCCAATTTTTCACATCCTCGCATTTCATGATTTCTTTTTAGGATTTACTCTGTTTTTACTAACCACTCTCAAACCATCCACCTATAGAAATCTCCCAAAAAAGTATATATTCCTATAAACCATCCCAAACATCATCAAAAAACATTTCATAAATAAAATAAATAAATAAATAGATACTTAATGGAACCCAAGGGTTATACATTAATTATTTATATTGAATCCCTCATTTTGGCCCAGTTTTTGAATCATCATTCTATCCATTACCATTCCAATTTTTTGACATATTCTAGGTGTTTTAGGAATTTCAATTGAGTTGGAAATTTTTTTCCCTATTTTGACATTTTATTTCTTTTATGAATCATCACATTACATTAAATTAATTTCTTATAAAATAAAAATCCTTTTAAAATATTAGTCAATTTTCCTTGAAGGGTTTCTCTGGAATTTCACATCTATATGACCCTCCTACATAACACATCATCAAATATCTCTTATTTACTTATACCTCTTATGAATTGGAATAATAGATTTATTTATGGTTATAATATTAATTGGGTTGGTAACATGTCCACATATTAGTTCCAATAATTCATCATTATTCATTATTTATCATAGAAATTACATGATATACCAACCATTATAGGTCTTGTTTCAATACCATTTTCCACACAAAAAAAATTGAGAACATGAATCTTCCTTCATAACAAATATTCCATCAAGATAATTGATATTATTTTACATTATCAAAATCAGTATTTATTTTGTATTTTTGGATGATATTTTATATAAATATCCATTTATACATTTTATTGTATATTGATTTTTCAATTTTATTCTTGTTCATCATTTGAAGAACTGTGATCATTTTTTGTTCGCATGCAAAGACTAACCATTTACCTTTGTTTCATACGTTCTTACATTTTTTTATATTTTATTAATAAATCATTTTATTATTTACTAATTTGTATATAATTTAATTAATCATATAATTAACCAATTCTACATCATAACTCATAAAATTCATCAATTCATCCATGTATATTTATTATATAAAGATTCATTTGTAATTTTTTTAATTTCTGATGTAGGAAATCCATTTTACTTATCATTTCTATAATAAATATTGGACTACTGTTATCCTAATGAATTTTCCTATTGTTCCAAAATTCAACATCCTCTTTACCATTCTACCAAAAACACTATACATAGTTTATGAACCTCATTCTAATCATTTTAATATAATCTCTATACATTTAAATGATTTAAAATGTTGTTATTTTTTAATGGAACCGCCAATAGTTTGGATACAAAATGGGGAATACTATTCATATTTTTTTTCATCACCACATTATGTGGGGGTTTTTTCGGATTTTTTAATAACCATAAATTAATCTACTTTGGTTTAAAACATATATCAATAATTAAAAAAATATTAGTACATAATATTGTTTCTTAGTTAAGAGATAAATTCTTATCGGATGATGATTACATTTAAGGAAAATATGATCTCAAACTCTTATTTGATTCATTTATCTTTTTGGATACATGTGAGGTAAATTTTCTATTTTAATCAATATTCAATATATAAATAGTCATTAATTCCCAATTCTACATTCTCATCTCTAGCTCAAACCACACAATGTTGAAAAATTCCATTTCATTGTCTAAATATCATTGTATGACCTTCCAAGTCTTTATCAACATCATTATTTTTTATTCTATAAGTATTCATGACTCGTATAATAAAATTTCAAACTCTAATAGATTTTTTATGTATATTTTGTTTAGAAAACATAAATATACATAAAATCATTGTGATAATTCACATGTACATGGAATTTTTTACAAAAATAATAAACATGAAATATTACATAAAATTAAATTTTTTTTTCATCAATGAGTTCATGTTTCAACATTTATCATTCATGTTTTTTAGTGTATTAAATATACTAAAATTTATTTCCAATTCCAATGATAAATTATTATACACTTATTATTGATATAATATCTCATTCAAATATCCTTGGTAGCTCCAAACAGTTAGTTTAACCCTTATATTGGAATTTATTAATTATTTATATTATTGATCAATAAAATTCAATATATTATACTTAATGACCATAGAATAAATAGAAATTGTTAGAAAAATCATATTCGAAATAATTTTTAAAACTCATACTACTCATATTACATTTAGTTTATTATCCTTATACCTTCACATGAAAATTATTATTTAGTATCCATGCTTGTGTTATCTTCTAAATCATATGAGACATAGAAAATTATTATTATTTTTAACCTTTAATGAATATTTCTTATTCTCCAACTATGGTTTCCCACTAATTTAATAATATATATATAATTTATAAAATATATAATGGATCATTATAAATAACCTTGATTTGATAAATTTTGATGATCCCATTGATAAATGATCCAGTAAGAGTAGTGGAATGAATATTTAGTCTCCCTTTTGGGAATTCTCTTAATTTCTAGTTCATACTCTTATACATGGTGAGGCACAAGATCTAATCAATATAATATATCAATCTCACTTCTTGTATTGTATGAATATAGGATACGTTATAATATAATATATATATGTATTCTTCAAAATCATCTTCCATGATGTGTCTATTTGTACCATCACAAAACAGATTCTTTAATATCTTACATGTTATTTTAATCATATAAAATTAGAGTGTGATCAATGTAGAGCCCTACCATGTTTTTTAACATCTAATACCAACAAGAATATTCAAATATCAGCTTTTATGAGGATCTAGTATATAATTTTCATCATCTTATAGGTAATATTTTCATAACTAATTGTTTATATGATAATTCTTCATGAATAATTGATTTAATAGGTATCCAATTCCACCTAGTCCTGACCTTGAGTAGCTTTTCTAAATTGGAATTTTGTACATGAATATTATTCTAGATCAATTGTGATGTTGATTCTCCTAACATGTTTCAGATACTATGGTATATATTGTGGAATTTATTCCGCAACATGTCATGTTTATAGATGATATATTGGTCTCTCTTAAAATTCTAAAATTAAGAATGATAGTTCTCCGAGTTCTCACTCAATCATCCTTAAATACCTATATCAAATACTTATATTAACACAATCAGTACGATTATCATTCAAATTAAATTCAATATTAATGATTCCATATATTAATTTTTTAATATAAAAAATCACATGTTGTAGGATAATTTCATTTTAATTTTGAAAATTATTTTCCATTCTAATCATAATTTATATAGATTATCTGGATATGTCATAATCATATACATGAAAATAATCAGGTACAAAGAATTATTTTACATCACTCACATAGGATATTATATTATATATAAATTCCAATTTAGTATATTTTCCAATGTGATTTAGTTATGTTTTTATCTACTAATCTAAATCCCAGATCCAGATATGTGGAACATTCAACAATGTGAATGGACTATCAAATATAATTATGTTGTTCCAATGTAAGTATTTTATTTTTTTCAATAGATTAATTCTTTTTAATCAAGATCAATCTATTTATAAATATTTTCATGATATATCATTGTATTTCATCAATGTAATACCATAATATTATTGACTTACTACCATGTTCATTGGAAAATGAAATATGAATCCAAAACGTGTAGAACTAATGTTAAGAAGATAAAGGAAATATTTTAAATTTATTATTAATTATTTACATTCATATCTATATTAAGATAAAAAGAAATTTTAAATTGATAATACTTCACAATAAATATATTTTTTTATGAACTGTCGATATGATTAAGAATGTATGATGTTATGCGAAGAGGTTCTGAGATAATCTTAGAGAAATTTATGTTATTGAGTTTTATAATAATAACAAACAACCTCCTCATCTTAAATTATGGCCTTCTCATTCTCTTAAATTATTATGAAAATAGTTATCTATATTTATCAATTATCTTCAAATACAATCCATTAATTAATTTAATGATCAACCTATATATCCATTAAAATATATTTTCCATATCGTCAAGAACTTGACAAGTAATGTTTTTTGATGTTCCGTAACATTTATATCTCCTCAAAAAATAATTTATATAAATAAAATTATGATCATAATGTAATTAAATCCAATCCCCCTTTGATAATACATATATATTATATCAACATCACTAAAAAATTGGAATAATTGAAAATATACAGAATAATTACAACGGAACCAAAACCCCCACCTTCTATTTTTTAGAAATGCTAAAAATTAATATTAGTATGTGTGAATAAATAGATTATATGATTCTATTTATATTAACAATTAAATGTCAATGTAAATATTAGGGTCTTATGTAATTTTTTGATTTCATTAAAGGAACTCACATTCTCTCCCCCTTTATTCTGAGAGAAAAATTACATAATGTTGTTCACATAGCAATGACTCTATCGTTAGTCTACTCAAAGACTACATGGGAAAAACATTTATTGAAATACAGATTCTATAATGATAGAGATTTTTATTACATAAATTATGTATCTTGTGATATCATACTCAATCAACTCACATATTTCTGTTAATGGGATTCATAGTTTTTAACGACATTATTTTTATGTTCTATAGATTACATCAAACACATAATATATTTTATTGGAAATATGATAATTCACCCCCTTCATAGCACCATATCAACACCCAAATGTGAATAAAAAATTTTTTATTAAATAAATGGGATTATGGGTGTGGTTTTTATTCCACATCTTTTTGTTTTCCTGTATTTTTTAAAAAGTGTGATATTAGTTGTGTAGTGATGTAATCACATATTAAATATCACATAATTGACTAATTATTCTACGAGAATTGTCCCCAATACCCATGTGTCTCATATAATACATTGGTTTTCCTCCTAACGCACTACAATGAATAAACCACATGGGTTACTAATCTAGATAATGACTATCCCCCAATACAAACACATGTTCTTTAAAAGTTATTTTTTCCTCAATCCCTCATTACCGCATAATCATCATAAGTGGTCATGCATCATGACACTACTCTTAGAAATTTTACATAAAACTATGCAGTTCTAATCATATAGCATTGAAATAATAATATGGATCTATGATTAATAGGGTTAATAACAATTATTTTTTAAAAACTCAAATTTATAGGGGTGTTATAATCACCATAATCTTTAAACTAGAAACCCATATTCCTGGTACCCATACCATAAACAAAGGTAGGGAAAAACATCTGAACCATTAATATATCTTATAACATATCTCACGACCTATCCATGTGGTCCATAAATAGGGTCAAATAACCCAATGGATGTTACACCCTAAAACCTTATGATATAAATTTATTTATAAATAAATGTAATTACTTAAATATCTTTGTGGAATAAACATCCATGATATTATATGAACCCTAATATAGTATACCACTATATCATAGTGATCGTCTTGGTAGTAATGATAACATACAACTAAATTATAATATTTATATGGTTTAAAAATAATAAATAAATTAATTTTGTACAATATAATTAAAAAATAAGATAAAAATACTTTTAATTAATGACCAAATTAGTTTTCAAATATAATATTCTTTTATCAATTATAGATTTTTATGAATTTATTAAATATTATTAAATTAATCATTTTTTAAAAAATTAAATATTATTTAATAAAATGAACTTCATTTTTAAAATTAACAATTTAAAATTATAATACAATTATTTTTAAAAAAATATAACAAAATAATGTTTATGATGTATACTAAATAAATACAGTTTTTTTATTGAAAATTGTATTTTCATTTCAATTATTTCCATTGTTCAGTTTTCATAAAATTATTTTTAATGAATATTTATTTAAATAAAATAATAATTAACAAATTTTATCTCATATAAATAAATTATATAAATTTTTTCTTTCATTTTTAATACATTTGATAATATTTCCTTTGGAAACCCATTTTTTCAACGTGTCTACAAGTTTAATTAAATAAAAAAATATACCACATCAGAAAATTGAATTTTTTAAAATATGTTAAATATTTGAAATAAAAAAATAAGAAATATCATGTAATAAGATAAAATTTAATTTCTTCATCATCAATATTAAAAGTAGAATATTAGCTACCAAAATTAGAGTTACAATGGGTTTACATTGGGGAAAACTATGATAAAATGTATCAAAGTAACCTAAAACCAATTTAAATTTAGATTTAATGGAATTATAATAAACATATACAATCTAATGATGAATAATTTTTTATTTAAATTCCTCATGATATTTAAAAAATGATGGAATAATTTATTCATTTAGAAAATTTCTATTGTTTCCTCCCTTTAGCTAATTAATATGTACCACCAATCATCACCAATTCACACTTCTTCATCCCCATGAATTAGAAAATACCTACCCAAATCTCTTTATTTCATCATTACCCTATATTTTATTACCTTCATTGATTGTAAAATTATCTCATCAAGTTTTTCTATGTAATCATTAATATTTTTAGCGAAGAATATATGTAGTTTTTAACCATGCATCTTCAATTTTATTTCACTCAATTACCCTCCATATATTTAATGAATAATATAAAATACAAAAACCAGTATATTACATAAAATAACATATTATTATATTAATTTAATATCATTTATCTATCTCATACAGAATAAAATGGAAAATTAAACCAACGTTCATGTTTACAATTGATTTCATCCTCACATACATATATAATTTATTTCCCACCATTACAAATCAAGGAAGGATATACTAGTGGACTTAATATATATATATATATATTTATATTTAAGGAATTTTAATAATTATTAAAACATAATTTTATATTTATCTTATTATATTTATATATTTTGGAAAGAGTGCAATCACTCATTCTTACTTGAGAACTACCACCTCTACATATCGATGTGATACGCTTTTATTGTCATTTTACCATGGATGGTTATTTGAAAATATTAAATTAATATATAACATATATATGATAAAATAATGGTTATTTAATGGTTTCATATTATTCAATGTTAATTTATTCCATACAATAAAAAATGAAAAATAATTTTAACATGTACGTACGTCCTACTGTTCCCAGGAAACGTGTAACTTATTTTACAATCTCAATTTTTTTACTTTTATAAATACATATATAATAAATATATATGTTATTAATATCATGTAATTTTTTTTGAATATGATGAAGTCATGATAAATACACAGTAATGAATATAAAAAACCACAACAATAATGATAAATGAAGCAATTATGAAACAAAAGGGTAAATTTTACAAGGAAATATTATAAAAATAATTAAACATTTATAACTAAATAATATATGGTAGTATACATATGATTATGGTTTTATAACTTAATTATAAATATTTTTAATTTATAAAAAATGAGTATCAAAGATGTTTGATGAAAGTCAGACCCGATGTTATATTTTCTCGTATGACATTTTATTTGATGAGATATATTTTACATTATCAACTTATTTTTCTTTTGTGGTTTGTATTTGTCACCTTTGATATGTTATATAAAAACTATATTTAAAAAAAAATTAAAATTTGAATTAGGTTTTTTATTTAATAGGAATTATGATTAAAATGTTAAAAATGTCATATGGGTTTATTTCAAATACTGATCATTACACAAGATCGTTTCAGTTTAAGACTTCCATTAGGAAATTATTTTATATATCTGATATAAAATAATATTTTTCTATACATTGTTTATAAATGAATTATTTATGACATGGTATCATTATACACTTTATGGTATATCTATATGATTGAGTGAATTAGTTTAATGAGAAATGATTATATTTATCTCCTAAATAAAAAATCATTTATCTTTAATATCCAAATTTTCAAATTTTGATTTTGATAATAATATTTTAAAACACCAAATTATTTATTGACTTCATCAATAAAAACTTTTAAACTTATAGAAAAAAATAAATGGAATTATCAAATCATTTTCAAAATGATGTTATTTTTACGATTTTTTCATATATTTGTAATGAATATTTTTTGCAACCTAACAAACAAGTTCATAATTACCCAAAATCTTGACCACTTAATTATTTTTCTAATCTATTAATCATTTCAATTATTATTAATAAAGAAATTTTATTTACTCCTATTTTTATCATTTATTATTTTGTAATGTTATTTTCATTGTGAAATTTATATTTTTCTCTTGAATTATTTTAATGGAATATTATGGTATTTATTTTAATAATTGAAGCACCCAATTAATTTATACATGATCCATTGGGAATATAATTTAATTATAACCTATTTATTTTTTCTCTCAACTGTTTATGGTTTTTCTAACATTGAATATTCTATTTTGAAACCATTCATCATATTACTATGGATGATTTATGAAATATCTTAATGTGGAATATAAAAAAATTCTTATTTTATTTTTCTAATATATATGTTTACATTGATAATTTTTAATTATTAGTGTAATTATTATCATTTAAATAGGTATATTTTAAATATTAATGTTTAAATTGATTTTATCTCTCCCATATCTTATATATAAATCATTTTAAATAGAATGTTATGGGTTGATCCTTCTATAGACTGTCAATTATTATTAAGTTTTCATAGACAAACAATCTTGGGAATTTTTATTAGAACATTGAAATATTTTAAAAATTACATGGTATAAATTATACATGGTATGGTTATGATATATAAAATTATGATTTCCCTTATTATGATATTTTTTATTGATGTTCCCATGTTTATTTCATTAGTTAAAATATAAATGAAAAAAAAACAATACCATGTGATTGTTTATATGGAATTATTTAGATTATTAGTGATTTATTCCATATAATTCTTCATTTTAATGTTATTTAGTTAATGTAATGTGATTAAGTTATTTAATATTCTATATTGATTATTCAGTATGATTTGATGAAAGATTACATTTTATGGAAACAATTAATGACCCTTAGATCTCATCAATTTCTTCTATTCTATTTCGAATCGAATGGGATGTTTATTATGAATAATATAAATACATTTTATTATTGGAATAGTTTTTTTGTAATATAATATATTATTTTTTATTTTATTTCCTAAAAAGTATTGAAATTCATATATATATATATAGTTTTAAAAAAAGTAATAAACTATTCATTCCCTTGAGATTCAGTCTCTCATATTTAGCAATAATTTAATAATGTAACCATAGACTCTTTCCTATTATGGTTAGGTTAATTATAGTTGGTATTATAGAATTTATTGTTGAAAACATTCAAACTAGATTATAGAAAACGTAAATTATAGATCCTCATGCTAAGACATTATTTGAGGATAAGTATATGTATTGGATAACATTAAAATGATTTGATAAGGAAGTGGTTATGTAGTTTTCAAGAAATCCATTCCTCTATATATCATAAAATTTAAGTATCTACTTAATAGTATTTTCATAGTGGTAAAAACTATAAAATGATGCATTTCTATTTGAATCTATTTTCACCTAGTGTAAAACAATAGTCCTTAATAGAATTCTATTTTAAAATTCATGTGTAATATGTTTACGTAAATTTAAAATATTTTTGTTAACCATTATTATGGATTTGAATGTGTATATTATTAATTGACAATATTTCCAAACACACCATGTTTACGCTTTTGATATTATTTAAGCATAAAAATTCAATTTTTTATAATACTTTCTATAGTGTTGAAGTTATACATTTTAATTCATAATGTTGTGATATATTCAAGTTAATGTAATTGTTTAGAAATTTATCATA
This sequence comes from Viscum album, assembly GCA_963277665.1. Lineage (NCBI taxonomy): Eukaryota > Viridiplantae > Streptophyta > Magnoliopsida > Santalales > Viscaceae > Viscum > Viscum album. The sequence continues at coordinate 1,235,129,931 of OY728130.1, read as the reverse complement.
TCGTATGGAATGGAAACCCTGTAAATGTTTTTAATACATGTAGGGATTTCTATCCCGAGAAATATTATCGAGAAGTATCTAGAGATATAGTTTATTCTAAACAAATTGTAACCATATTGGGGTTAGTAACATTTATAATTGGAAATAAAATTTATAATATGGAACACCCAATAGATAAAAAATTAATTTTTATAATATTAGATCAGTTCAAACATCATTAACCACAACCATTTTATGGGACTAAAAATCATTTTTAGAAAAGAAATTAATAATACCTTTATAGATTCAATTTCATCATTCCGAAATAATTAAATGGAGTTGTTTTTCATGTTTTTCATCATCACTATATATATGTAGACAAATATTTTTCATTGTTTAAAGACACCAAGGATGAGGAAGAAATTTATAACATTAAATTGAACTATTTTACAGTACCCATCATTAGAAAACTTGTTACATAAACATAATGAGAGGATATTGGGGGAAAATTCCTCGGTCTAATTAAAAAGGATGAGAAAAACGTTACTATGTATGCATGTAACCACACAAGGTTAGAATGGTATATAGAGGATAATGTACATAGTCTAAAGAAAAAATAATTCCATTTCATTTTATGGATTATTAAAATCCTTCAGGGGATACAAGTTTGCAAAACATTCTCATTATACTAGGACATAATCATCTGTGCTAGGATGATAGAGAAATAATTATCATGTATTATGAATTTTAATGAGGGATATACAATAAAAGGGTTTCTAAAAAATGGAAAATGAAAAACTAATAAATGGATGAAGGTATGTGAATAATTACTCATTCGCAACAAATGTGGAGAGAAACACCATATATTATTCATGATGGGAAATGCAGTTTTCCTCATGTGTGTTAAAAAAAGGTTATAATTTTAATTAATTCAAGAGAATAAATAAATATTCCAATTTTAAAAATAATTAACTATAGTAATATTAAACACTATGAAAATTATTGTCTAAGGAATAAAAGAAATTTTTAGTATAAATAGACATGATAGAAAGACATTTCTTATATGATCAAAGATAATATGGTTACTGTTCCTAATAAGAATGTGGAATAAACTATATTAATATCCTTAAATTTAGCTAAATCATTATCTGGTAATATATCATAACAATAATTTAAAAATTCGTTGTCCTCCATGAATTTTAAAAAATTTCATAAAACATTATAAATCGATTTATGAGCCAAGAATACGAGTTGATGTATCCCTAAAAAAATGATTTGTTAGTTTGTTCCCATCAGAACACATAATAATATCCTATTTTATGACTTTATATTTAGATGGATGATGTCTTTATATATAATTCTTAATATGTAACTTTATTAAATACATGATGTGAAAATTTATTGCAAATATTAGGAAATTATTGGTCATGTTAAAGACGTGTAATTCCTCAATTTTTATAGATACTTTATCATCTATGTCAGTTTCAAATAATCCAATAAATATCTTCTAAATGATATTCTTATGGAAGAAAACAATACACAATATATTCAAGGAAATGGTAATGTTCAAAATGATGAAGTTTATAATTTTTTAGAATACATTTCTTAATTACCTTTGTAATTACCTAGAAAACCAATAAATTAATAAATTTATCTTTCTAATCATATTATCTCTGACAAATTACCAATATCAACGAAATACTAAAGAATAGACAATGATAAAATTTTCAGATTTGAATAAACAATTAGAGGATATCTGGATGTGATATTTATATGAAATTATAATTATCTATTTTTATACCTAGTTCTTTTTATAATAGGAATTCCAAATCAATGAATTTATGAATTTAATATATGAAAATAAATTATATCACAATAAAGAACATATAACTCTACTTCATATTGATGTTTTATTCAATAGAATACAAATACATAAATATTATTCAAAAAATATTAGTTATTTTTTATCATAAATTTCATGATAATTATTAATATATTATAAATATCCCATTTCAAATGAGGTATAAACATTATGATTCCCCTGTAATTCCATTTGGATTAAGATATTATCCCTTAATATGTATAATTAAAATTAACATAGTATACAAAGAATGTGTTGATAATTATTTTATTATAATTATTTTCATTATAATGATTTACACTAGTACACATGGTTAATATGATAATCGAGGAAAAATAAATATGGAGACTCTTTTAAGAATTGATTTATAGGTGAAATTATAAAATTGAAAATTATTGATTTTATTGGTAAATTTTCAAGGCTATATTTCCTCTCTATATTGAATCAAGTTCAACATCTAATGAAAACTTCACTCTAAGAATGGAATACGAAAACAATGATAACTGTGGTATGTAGTTTCCTTACTTGTGATTGGTTACTATCAGTGATTCATTCATATTTTTTCATAATGGGGAAAATAATTTTTCAAGCTTAAATGTAAAAGATTTCTATTCATATTATGAGTGGAATGATGATAATGTTTAGATTACATTAATATTATTTTAGTTAATGGTATAATTTTTAATATTATATTGAGAAATTATGGTTACTGGATATTTAGTATTGCATCAATGAAGGGTAATTCTTGTGAAATTTTGAATAATGATAAATATTTTACTTATGAATAATGTGAATTAAATATTCATGTGAAATACCATCTTACCCATGATCTTCAGTTTGAGGCCATAATCATTTCATTTTTGGTATTGATAAAGTATCACATTTGAGAATAATTTGGGATATAAAATGATAATAAGTGTTTTGAAAAAAATATATTCATTGAATGAGCTAAATATGGTGCAATAGTCATAAATAGAGATATTCAATGACTATAACTACTTATAAAACTACTAGATTGGGATGGAAGATATGGTATTAGATTCATTAAGTGAGAATGATCATGGAGTGATAGGAAATATGACTATTATAAAGGATCTAACATTCATGTATTTAATAATGATTTATTTTTTAGGATTATTATGGAAGGTGATACATCACCCATTTTTAATTTTTTAAAATATTTTTTTTTCATTAGAAGAAACAAATGTGTCTATTGGAAGATTAGAATCATTAAACAGAAATTAAATTTAATTAACTATTTAAATTTTGAAGTTATAATTTTTGATGTCGGTGTTCTAAAATTTTAAAATATAAAATGTGTTCTATATATACCCAAGTTAAATAAGAATTTCTTTTTTTGTTTATCATAGGTAAACTTTCTCTTTAAACCATGGTATCAATATAACATATATATAATATAAGATACATTTTAGTGGGATAATATGAAGGGTAAATTTGTTTATTATATGTCAATATGATATTTTTCATCATGTTATTCCTAAGAGATAGCATCCTTGAGGAGTCAGTTATTCTCAATACATTCTAAGGTTGAAACTATATGAAATTAAAATTGATGTATTCTTTGGATTACCAAATTCTCATAGAATGTATAATGAAATATTGTCCCTTATTGAAAATGTCAATAAATATTTTATATTTATATTATATTCGAGATGATTAAACTACGGAGAAAATTTTAGGGCACTAAAATAATGAATTCGTACAACACCATGGTTCACCCCATACAATTGATTCTATATATGATATATGATTTAAATTTAACATTCAATTTTTTTTAAAAATTAACATTATACTAAACTATGTTTTATCATCACATACCACTGAAAATCTTATGGATAATCTAAAAGATCTAATATATAAAATAAACACTTATTTAGATAATGTTTTTTTTTTGACATTTACGATATGTGGAAAAAATATTTAACATTGGTAGAATTATCCTATAATAATAGATTCTTTTCTAGTATATGAATTTCTCCATATGAATTAATATATGGAAAGAGATTACATACTCCAACTTTTTTAGATGAAATTGGTGAAATGATGTTTTTAGGCGTAGAAAATAATGAAGTATTAAATAGAAAAGGTAATGACTATTCATTCCCATTTTAACAAAATCGATATAATGTAAAATACATATGCCAATGAATAGATGAATAATTTAGAATTTCAAGTATGAGATCATGTTTTTTTTAAGTATCACTAATTCCATATGTTATAATGTTTTATATGAAGGGTAAACTGAGACCTATGAACAACATATCATTCAAAATCCTAGAATGAATTTGATTTTTTTTACCATTTTTGAATTACCCCAAGCTTATTGAAATTACATTAGAGGTTTGATATATCATTGTTAATGAAATACATATCTGAACCAACACGTGTTACCCCTTGTGATGAATTTCAATTGAATCTTACTACATTATACTAGGAAGATAATATCCATATTTTAACACTAAAAAATATGTTTTTATGAAACTAGTTACAAGGATTGTAAATGTACATTGGAGAAATATGAAAATAGAAGTTGCATTGTGGAAAACTGGGGGAATTATGATAAACAAGTGCCTAAATATTTTTATGAGTTAAAATATAAATATTTTGATGCAAATATTTTTCTTAATCTGATATAATGTAACTACTAAATAAATTATTATATATTTATTTTTAAATAAATTTATTCTCTTTGATCGACTGTCACAAACCTTACCATGAATCTAAATAATCTTTAATATTGAATACCATTATAGTAAAATCACTGAATTCATCGGTATGAATAATAATAAATAAATTTTGAAAACAATATGGTTCACACATAATATAATAAACACATTTGTTGTCATTTTATATGATTTTGAAATTAAAATCATTTTACTGAAAAATAAATATTATTATGAATAACTAAATTTTTTCTTAAAAACACTTTCATTGAATTTTTTACATTTTTTTTATTTAATTATGAATATTTTAGAAAAATTATATTGAAATATTAAAAAAAATATATAATATCATAATTTAAAATTTATCTTTCTATGAAAATTTGAAATTTTTTAAAAAAATCTTATTCTATTAATGAATAGTGATAAAATAATGATTTATTTGGAAATTAAATTTTCAGATAAACCATTAATAGTGATCCATTTTTAAAAAGTCCATTAAAGTTAAAATTGTGTAAGTTATATTATAATTAAATAAATTTATCTCATTAGAAGAAATTATAAGTTAATTTTGATATTAAGACATGTTTATCTTTTTAAAACATTTCCATCAGAAAATATTTTTTTTCCACCTCCACATGTTTAATTTGAATTTAATATATACCTCATCAGTGGATTTGATTTTGAAAAAATGTGTAATTTTTTTATAAAGTTATATTATAATTTATATTAATATTAAAAAATTAGCAATGAAAATTAAAAATAGTAAATATAATTTAGTGGTTAAGGATAAAATTGTACTACCCATGTGATAAACTATAATCAGCAGGGTTAAAATGACTAAATAATTTTCTAATATAAATTTTATGGATGTAAATTGACCTTAACTCTTCTAATTATCTTAATTATACATTTTTAATTATTTTATGATCATAAATATTTTGCCATCAAATATTATTTTTAGAAATTTCAAGCATGTCCTCTCCCCATCATATAAAAGGAAACCCACTCTACTCTCATAGACATAAATACAAATCCATTTGGATTACATAATACCTAACCGGATCTCTTTTTTGGTCCATAACCATGACATGGATTCCTTCAATTTATCAGACAGATAATCTATAAATTCATTAAGTTTTAACATAAATAGGTTCTCCAAAAAATAGGTAGAGTTCGTTTTCTTGGGTCATCAATTTGTTTCAGCGTGCACCCCCACAAATTTTTTAAACTCTGATAAAATTATAAAATTAATTTTTATAAAAAAAAATTATTTTATTATGTCAATAAAATAACCAACATACATATACATATACATCAAAATTTTAAAGAAACCTTCGATCATTTCTATGGAATATTATCTCTTCAATAACTAATGTAATTAGTTTTACATCATAACCTATTACGACTTAATATAATGATATTATATATATATATGATATTTTGAAATTAATTATACTTATTTAATTATAATATCATATCCAACTTATTACCTTATAATTATTTGGGAAACAACAACGTCGCTCGTGCATTGTTTTGGACAACCAGATTCATGTAGGAATGTGATACACTTTTCTGTTAATATTGATATGGATGGTAATTTTCAATGTTTTAATTAAAATATATGATACATATTTCATAGTAAATATTTTTTAATGGTGTAATATTATTTAAATTTATTTTAATCAACAATTAAAAAATTAAAATAGCGTGTATACGTACATACGACCTATAGTCTCCTTGAATGATGTAACTCATCATTCTATAACTATTTTTATTGAATAATAAAAAGAAATTATATAATGAATATATAGGTAATTTAAATAGTTTTCAAAATTCATAATATGATGTAACAACAAAAATTTAAAAAGGGTAAAGCTATGAGACCCAATGATACATGAAAAACGATGTAGTTATCACGTAGAACATTTATAAAAAAATTACTTCTTAATAAACAAGCAAAAAAAGGGATAATAAAATTATATATGATATTAAATATATAATAATGGATAAATAATGGATATATAATAAATCCAATATTTATTATATTAAATGATTGGGCATGAATGAAATAAATTGGACCAAAGGTAAGGTAATCTCATCTCACATTTACTTATTCTATACATATGTCCTAATAACCACTAATTTCATTTAGGATATTTTTATAAATTCCTATTTGATAATTTTTTAGATGAGAACTTTTAAATTTATTGTATTTAAATTTTCAATAGATTTTTTTTTAGTTCATGTGACTTATGATTCACAAGATACCAAATTTTTAATTTTTTATTTAATATTCTCATCATTCTTTAGGATTGTTTCTATATGACAATCCCTAGAATTTATTATTTTTTAGGTATATAATAAAATCAATATATTTTATATTAATGGAGTTTTTTGATGAAATTTTAAATAAATATTGTCATTTTTCACTCATTAGTACATAAAATTATCATGAAAATGTTTTTAATGAAATATAACATTATTTATTAATTCGGTAAAAAATACTACTTCATTAATAGAAATGTTTTAAAAAAATATTGTATCATACCAATTGATTAAAGTAATTTATTTTAAAAATAAATAAATATTTTTTGATATATTTCAATTCATGTAAAATTGAGATAGATTTCATTAACGTAAGATAGATTGTTTTTCATTATTTGCATTACATGTAAGACCATGTTCATATAACAACTGTAAAATAATAAAATATTATTATATAATATAATAATACATATCTTATATATTATATTTGAGTCTATGAAAATAATTAAATCACCTGTGAAAAATAATTTTTTATTTAATTAGTTACTAATTATTTATATATGAATATAGAAACCAAATCAATATAAAGGGGATCATTTTATAAAAAACTATTTTTATTCCCCAATGGTATTTTATCTTGATAAATTATATTAGTTAATATTACTGAATTATATTAATTAAATGTATATATAATTTATATTCAATCAATAAATTTTATATTCATATAATATATTTTATATACATATAATTACCTAAAACCTTATTTTACATTGAAGAACCAATATTTTTATAAAGGTGGTTTTACCACCTTTTAATTAAGTACTAAAATAAAATATAAATATTGAAAATTTTATAAATATTTTAAGTCAAAATAAAAATCATTTTTAAAATTGTAAAATCAAAATTTGGTTAGGGGGAATTTTTTTATTAATAATAAAAAAACTGAATTTTAATTGGAAACAGAATCCACTTCTGAAACATTTATAAGGATTAATGTTATTTTGAATAGGGAATATATTAAAATTATATCAATTATACATAAAATGAATCATTTTAGTAAATTGGATTCAATTTATATTTTATATAGAAAATAGAAATATATAAAATGTTTGATAATTTTCACATTAAAACATCACTTAATAAACCCGTATGGGAGATTAATTTAAAATTTTGTTCTATAAATTTAGTTATTGGAATTTGGAATAAATAGATTATTTTTTTAGAATTTGAATAACATATTATTTCTATTTGGATCAAATATTTATGACCAAAATATTTAGTGAACATAATTAACATTAATTATATGAATAAAGTTGAAAATTTTTATAACAAGGGACTAAACATTAAACTTAATGGCCAAACTGACCTAAATAAGATGAATTAAATCTTTTGTGAGTATTTATGATTTCCATAAAATATTTCCGGTAAAATTTCGTTCATTATTTGATTCACATGATGTGTGGGAGACCTCTTAATAATTTTAATTTTTTATATTTACAAGAATGTCACTCCTCCTCCACTATAAAAAGTAATTGAACTCCCCCATTTATTTATATTTATAAAGACCATTGGTAGATATAAAAAATTCCAATAAATATCATAACATATATCACAACCTCATATATTCCTCTCATTGTAATGAAGGAAATACAGGGAAGACATTTGGTGAATACCACAAGAAGGTTCCCAAAAAAGTGGTAACATTATTCATCAATCAAATTTGTTTCATTTACACTTTCACCCACTATAATATTTTTATATTATGATTATATAATGAAATAAGTATCTTAAATATAATATGATTTTTTTTCTATTATTTTTACCTACAATTCCACTCAAATCCGTAAAATTAGATATGGAATCATCATTTGTGTGTACAATGAACTACCACCTCATGAAACGATGTTGTTCATTCATCCATTTACCACAATTCAGGGATGCAATAATGAAGTATTTTTAGCACGTATATGATATATGAAAATATCATATTGTATTTATGAATATATATCTATTTATATAACCATACAATTTTGATTTATATTTTGTGGCAATATGATCACATCATTGTGGATGTGTGGACTACAGGCTCCTTAAATAGATTTGATACATTCATTCTCCATGAGGAATGGAATATTGATGATTTTAATAATTCTATGTAACAAATATGACATAAATATTATAATATATTTATAATATATATATATATATATCATTTTCTTGCATTATTTAATATGAAAATGAGTGTATGTATCATTAATGCGTACGTACTGATTACTATCATTATAAAAATTCCATTTCATTTTTCTTTCTCCACATTTTATAGATATTTATAAATACAAATATAATGAATATATACAATATTTAAAAATGTTCTAAATTTATGATATGATTATTTAATAATATAATTAATAATATGAACATGTAATTACACAAAAAATACTCGAAAAACTATGCAATAAACAACCGAAATAGTAAAAATAATGAAAGATTGCTAACAAATAATGAAAAATATATTACATGAAGTTAGTATATTATTTTCTAAATATTATTATGGTTATTTAATAACATAATAACACTATTAACCACTATTCATGATTTTATAGGACGTTCATCAAAATGTAAATGCAATAGATGGGATTTTCATCCACTTTTTACATGTGTGTGAAAAATGTCTTATTAATCACTTACATCATCTGTGTTGTGTATATAAATCTCCTTTTTCATTTAATCTAATCATCAAAAAATTATTGATGGTATTTTAAGTTTCAATTTTAATTATCTCATCGCAGGTTTTTTGACATGAAATAAACCATGTCATAAAATGTGTCTTTGTAGTCTCACATTCTTTTGGGATTGTTAACATTGTATTGATACAATCAAATAATTAAGATCTTTTTTATTGTAAATATAGTTTATCTAAAATATTAATATTCTCATTCAATATATATTATTATTTCCTAAACTATTTACCATTTATATATTGGGTGTTCACGTTGAGATTTATTTGATTAAATATGGAATTATTGATAAATTTATATCATTTATTTTATAAAAATACATGATAAAGAATATGGTTTATTAATTAATTAGATTACTCAAAATTTGATGAATTATTTGGTATGTAATTTATGGGCAGGTTATAGAATTTATATTTCCCCTTTATTCATTGATGGGTTCTCAAGAGATGAATTAGATGGACAAACTAAAATTTTTTTCACCTGAAGTTTTACATTGTCATATGAAACTTCTTGATAGTATTGTTTTCATCTTCCTAAGACATAACATCCAATAATTCAGTATTTTCCTCACTTTTAATTAAGTTATTATTATTATTGTTATTTATAAATGATGTTTTCGCTTTTACATTATCTATGGATTAATTTAATTCTCATCTTATGGATTAAATTCCTTGTGTTTCTGTTATCCAAAATTTCATATATATAATGTATTATCCAGTTATTTAAAAGGAAAATGTTCTCTATTATTTACCCCTATATATTGATCTATTCATATTGATTCATTATTTATTCATCATTACATACCCTTACTATGCATTTGAGCTCAACCTTTTAATGTTTCATTTCCGCAAGATATAAAGAGGAACTATTTGAATGAGTTTCATGAATTCTTATATTTTACTAATGTTAAGAATTATTTTCATTCCCCAATATATTATGGTTATCATGCATTTAATCTGGATTTAAAAAAAATAAACTATTCAATTCTTCAGGATTTTTTCCATTGTAATCACGCCAATGTAATAAAGTAATACCCCATATTTGGGCTTCTAGGGTTGGGGAGTTTTAATTGGCATTAGAAGATGATGAGTATAAGAACTTTAAACAAGATGTTGGAAAACATTAGTTAAGGAACACAACCAATAGGTTGAATTTTATGGTATGTATATAATAACATCCTTGAATTTTGGTAATGTATCAATTATATTTATATTATTAGAAATACATTGATATTAATATATTAAATATGGACATTGTTTTGGAATAGATGGACCTAGTGGTAACTTCTATAGAAAGGTGAATTAACCCTAAGTCTGTCATAATCTGGTACATGAAAATGGGCCTTAGTGGAGCTCAGGTTTAACCCTACTCTGGATACACATAGAATAATTCACATTTAATTACAATCCATTTTAAAGTATTTTATATTGAATATATACCCCATGAAACCATCTTTATGATTATAATGTTAGATATACAAAAATATTTCAGTTTATGTTATTTGTTTATCTAGTTATGGGATAATAAATTATGATAAATAATTACATTCACTAATACTATATATTTCATTTTTTAAAAATGGAACCTAGAAGGAATAATGGTATCAACCCACATGGACAATGTAAAGGTTTCCCTACTGAGAGTGCTCACTAAGATGGTATTGGAATTGGGAAAGTTATTGATATATTCGGGAAAATTAAATTAGTTATGAAACATATCCTCTCCAAGATGGATATATATGTTCCATAATATGATTATCTGATGTTGGATTGCATTATTCAATATAGGCCCTTATCATTTACTTGCATTACTAATCCAACAGAATATGATCAACGAATTATGTCTTTGACTAAGATATTTATGGAATATGGATGTGGTGAAAAGGAATAGGTTACACATTTAGTGTACTGTATCACTGTAGATATGGATAAATGGTAGTTATTGATCTAGAATACGAGGGAGGGGGATGATATATAACACATAGAATTGAAATATTTTATGGATACATTCTTTAAAAAATACTTCCTTCATGGGAAAAAAGGATATGAAGAGAAAATTCATTAATCTAATGAAAAAGTTTAATTAAATTGTGTTTGAGTATTGGGCTACCATTATAAGGTAATTAATGCATTTTATGGATTTCAAACGCAACACAGAATACTTTGATGATGACTTAATTGAAAGACATAATCTAAATTTATGAAGAGAGATGTTATCTCAAACCTTTTCTTCACACAATGAACATGAATTATATGCTATCAAGAATATTTAAAAATTTTCTACTTTTTATGATTTAAATGTTAAGCATGTCAAGAATAGTATGGAAGAGATAATTTTGGAATAATGAATAACAGATAGAATGAATTCCCGATATGTTAGAACTGTGGAAACGACCACACTTGGATATTCTTGAAAGGATTGGGATTATGAGAAATGATCATATAGAAAGGTCAGAATGTAGATTAATGCATGTAGAAGATGGAAAATTACAATTCATTGATACAACATCAAGGATATGGGATACTATGAAAATATATTTAATAATAATCAATGGAATATAACTCAAGAGAACCTATGGGGTAAAGGACAAGAATTTTTTATTGAAACAACAGAAGTATAATGACTAATTTTATTTTTTATCCCAATTTATAATATATCTTACAAAATTATTTTATTGATTATGTTGGCATCATATTAATTATTAAATACATAAGGATTTTAAGGAAACACTATTTCATTATGTATTTGAGATCACATGTTATATGGTACTAAGAAAATTGAATCAATTTCATGTTATACATTTTGTAAATTCTCTAGTTTTGGAAAACATAAGAATTAAAATGTTCCTGATGAAAGGATAATGACGTTTGATAATTTGATTATTGATATGGAAAATTTAAACTAGATATTATATTCTTCCTTGGAACTAATTCTAAAATTTTGGATCATTAAACATGAATTGTTCATAAGGGTTAACCATTATGAAATTGTTTATATTTCAATTTGGATAAGGTTTTAGATATTTTTACACGGCTTCACTAATATATGGATCCTATTCTAAGAAATGGAGTAAAAAAATCAAGGCACAACCAAAGAATAATATAGTTATTATGAAATAGGAATATATCATATATGTCTGATTATTATATATATATGGACATAATTAATTTACATTATAAAATTTGTTCTAAAATAATATTTTGACATTTTATTATCATTTTTTATATCAATGATATTTAATATCCCCATTAGTTTATGGATTTGTGGTAAACAACATTCTCATGAAAATGTTCCCCATCACCCTGCATCTAAACATTATAGTCAAATATTTTTTTCATGTTCATTTTTCAACAAATGATTTTACAACACAAGTAATTATGAATTATTTTTATAGTTATTTATAATATTTATTACATGCATCAAATTGATTTGAAAAGAATAATATAAGAACAAATATTTCTATATACATATACGATGTATTTTTCAAAAATGCATATTTTTATCCTTTTGATGAAACTCATGCTTTAAATATATCCTATTACACTTTAATAAAATCTAGAACAAGACTAATTAAATTTAATTTTGTTTAATGCTTTTGTATTTTTCTAACTAATTCCCTTTTCATCACGAATAGTTAAGAAATAATTCATTTTAAATGAAAAATGATTTTTAATTACATATATTAATAATGTTAAATTTATTTTGAACGATTTTAATGTACAATTAAATTAATTTATTTTATTATTTAACAAATATAGGTAAGTGGAGTCAATATCAAATTGACATTTAATATAAAAACATTTCAATATTTTCAATGTTTTACATTAAAACAAGTTGTTTCGTCACATCTGTTGGAATTAAATTTGATAAATTTTTTAATATTATATATAATGAATTATGAAAAATGGGTTCCAAATTTTGAATTAGAAGTTCCAGATTTAGTTGATAAGTCTCTTTAATTTTTTATAAAATATTAATAGTAAACATGAAATTTTTTACTTCCACGGATAAGGGTTATTATTGTAATTAAGGATAGAAATAATATTACACATCAATTAAAATCACCATAACACTTGTACTATTTTATTGTTTGTGTATGTTACAACTAAAATCATCCTTCAACCATGATTATATCCTTTGAAATAATCTTTTGTGTTATCGTGACATTTATGTTATTATATTTAATAAAAAGTCAATGTTGTCACAATTTTGTTTTATAGAAGTATATTATTTTTTATACGGAGTTATATAAGGTAAGTGTTCAACTATAAATAATATATATAAATATAAAACATTTATATACATCATGATGAATTATTTTTAACTTATAGTGAAAAAATAATTACCTTAAAAAGTGACATAATGTTGAATGAGTAATTGATTAATTAATGATAGAAAAAAACAATTATATTAAACATATAAAATTAAATAAAATTTGACATAATTATGTAGATATACTAATTTTCAATGTAAATATTACATGTTAGGAGTTTAGTAATTTATTTTATTGATGTAATATTATTTTATTGATTTCATTAATGTCGATGTTGTGAATAGTGTCAAAACAGAGACTTATGATATTTTATAAAAATAATGTTTTTTTAAATTAATTATTAATAATAAAATCATTAAATAAAGGACATGTGGTGAGATATTGGAAAAAATATCTTATATTTTACATTCATTTACCAATTTTCACATTGTATATAAAAACCAAATTCTTTTTATAGTAAAAAATTTGTAACCATTGTTAAATATAAAATTCCTTAACGGAGGGTTAATAAAACATATAAGATTATAAATAATTTTAAAACGTGTCTAAAATATATTGTTTGATGATACTGATATATTATTTCATATTATATTTAAATTATTTTCATTCTGGATGTGTTTGGACTGATAGTCAATTTATTAGAAATTATGCTTACTAAAAATGGAAATGGTACTCATTAATACGTACGACCTACTGTATCCATGAATGTAACATTGGTTCATTATTCATAAACATTATTCATTTTATGATTTAAAAAGAATAAGTTATGTATATATATGATAATAATGACTTGGTTATTATTTTTGGAAATGTCTTCATAATAACCCATTTGACCATATTACTAAATTTGGTCCAAAGACCTAACATAAATTTAATTAATTATGTATTTGAGTGAAAAATTGAATTATGTGATGTAAACTCCATAAACATTTGGTTTTTTTTAAATAAATCTAATTATTATCCTATGATTATTATTCTTGAATATTAATATTTTATGTGTTGAGTTAGACTCAAGGGAAGATATTTCTTCTCAATTTGCATTCATTGAGGCAATTTTGATTTTATGCTCAATTATTTTCTTATAAGAGATAAATAAATATTCTCTACTACATTATATCTTAATAATTTACATTTTCATGTGATATTTAGTTAATAATTTTATACTTTAATGGGTTTAATGTCTCCAGTGTATTCTAACTATTTAGGGAATTTCATTTGCAAACATTCTCTTTTATTGTTTTTTTCAAACTATTTTTATTTCAAATAGAAGTATAAAAAATGATATTTGAAATGTCAATTTCATTAATTGGTTCTGGGATATTATAAATTATTGTTATTCCTATATAGAGTCTAGTGAATAGTATAAATCACAAATGATGGGTTTTCCTAGATATCACTCTAATGCACTAGGTAAATATTGTTTCTCTATATAATCATATTGGATGTTTTATATATTGTTATTCAAATATAAAAATGCTATGTATGGGTTCTGTAAGGGATTTATGTGACTATGTCATTAGGTATCTATATGAATTTTTTATTCATGCAAATGAGTCTATACTAGAATAATTTTTTGAAAATGGTAATATAAATGATCCTTTAAGGAATGATAATTACCATTATGATTAATATGTTATGTTTTCATGAAAAGTGATTTCCATGAGTTTTCAGTAACTCGCAGTTTTCATTATTTTTATATCCATTATGAAGATTTTTGTTCTCATCCCATGTTTTAAATTGTATTTTTAATAGTTATAAGGATGGGTTAGATAAAAGAAATAAGTTGAGTGGAGAGTTAGTAGGGTTTTCATAAAAAAATCATGTTTTATTTTAAATGTTTTATATTATGAATGAAATTGATAATGTTTTTGATGTATCTTATAAAAATGAATGTGGGATGTTATTAAAAAATTATGATATTATTATATATAACAATATACCTAAAAATACCATCATTGTAAATGAAAGTAATTTATTAACTAAAAAACTAAATTATGTAGTGATTATGGTCGAGTCCTTATAGTAGTTACCAAAAGAAGATTTTGATAATATTAATGGTTATGGGAATAATAATAACTATTATTCAAATTAATTTACCTTTTGGACATGTTAAAAGTATTTATCGTTTAAAGATTGCTATATTTTTCAATCTAAAATATGTCTGTTTAGAATGTTTTCCATAGAGGATAGATAAGTTATAGTATGAATGAATCGAGAGTAGGATATACTTCTAAATCATCTTCATGGTATGGTCAGAACCATAATAAAATAGTTTGTTGTTGTGATGGATCTATTGTCTTAAGAGATAAATTGCGGTGGTATCCTTACTAGAGAGGACCCCAATATACCATAAACGATCATGTATTTTTTGGATCATTTCATGATGCATCATCCCATTCATTTATATCACCATTTGACTCTGGGGTAGTCGATGGTTGGATCATTTATCTATAAAGTATGTTTGATATCATGGGGAGTTTAGAACAACAAAAGGAAACCCTTTTCATTTATCACTTTAAAGGTGAAGCCAATAGATGGTGGTATTTTTTTAATGAATATAAAAAGAAAGAATATCTAGATTCCACATGATGAGAATCATTAAAGGAATGTTTACATTAGAATATATCATATGTTTGTTTGAATCCAAATTGAAAAATAGTTTTGGGAACATAGGAAAATATATGAAGAATTTGTAGATTTATTTGAGAAATGCATCATAAGATTAGAGATGTTTGTATTAAATTTTATGTTGGATAATGAGTGAATTTTTTTTCAATTTTACTAAGGATTCAAACTGGGTAAATTAATATCATTTCATTCACAAGACATTAAAACCAATGAGAAAGTTGTTCATTTTTTTAAAAAAACGTGATATTGAATTTTCTCACTCTTATATTCCTCATAATGATGAATCTATGTCCTGGATAGATGGTTGATGATGGGGAAACATACAATAATAAAATATGGAGGCTATAAAATTATGTTTTAATATTCTATAATATGTTGCAAAAATCACCATGGATAATTTATTATGATGACATGAAAGTGGTACTGATGTATAATGTCTGGTCACATGGATCAGGAATCCATGAAAAAAATCTATATGAACCAAATAATGTAGTAACTGATGGAAATCCAATGGTGATATTTTTTACATGTAAAGACGTGAATGATCATGCTATTAACTATCCAAAGGTAGTATTATAGGAAGGATATTTCCGTGTTCAAGAATGGAAATTTGTAGAATTGTCATTTCCTACCACAACAGATGATAGTGGGCCATCATAAAAGGTGGTGAGAAGTATATTACCTTTTAATTATAATTATGCTAATACCCTCTTTCACTCTATATCTTCAAATTATATCATTTCTCAGAAAAATTATTTTAAATTGTTAATATAATCTAATCAATGTACGATTGATCATTCGATGGGATTTCTGGGTGTATGTATTAATGAAAAAAATATTTATAGGAATAGTCCAATTTTAATTAGTGGGATTTTCATTCCTAAAAATCATACTAGAATACCCATATTATTGTTTGATATGATAATTAATATAGATTTGAATTCATTTTTTTATGATAAAATATATTGCAGTTCATTGTTAGTTGTTTCAATGAATTTAGACCGTTGGTATCTTACCAAGAAGATATGAAATTGATCAGATATAGAAATGAATGTCACCCAACTCATATTATTTAAAACAATGATACTATTAAAACTATTAATATTGTGTTACTACATGAATATATTGATTTTTTTAGATTAATTGTCTAGTGTTATTAATAATCAAGAGGTTGAGCATACAATTGACATAGTTACTAATCTTAAGGAAATTTTAATACCCCATTATCGATTGGATATTATAGAACATCTATAATTGAAAAATTAGTTTCATGAATTATTAAATATAGGTTTCATCTAACCTATAACGTCACTATGGGGTTCCCCAATTTTGTTTTATATGAATATAGATGATTCAGTGAGACTTTAAATTAATTATTTATCCTCGAATAATATCAATATTAATAACAAGTGTCCTTTTCCTCAGATAGAAGACTTATTTGATAAACTCTATGGGGCACATTATTTTTCTATGCTTGATTTGAGGTCATGATATCATCTATTTAATACAAAGGATTAATATATTATTATGACTATGTTTATGAAAAGATATAGGAATTATAAATATTTATTAATATCATTTTGGTTAACTAATGCACATGATGTATTAATTGATCATATGAATATATATTAATTCATCAGTACATGGAAAAGGTCGTGGTTTTTTATATTTATGAAATTTTCTTACATTATAAAATTAAGGATGAGAATGAAAGACATATTTTTATGGGTTTCCAATCATTAGATGAAAATGAAATGTATAT
This sequence comes from Viscum album, assembly GCA_963277665.1. NCBI lineage: Eukaryota > Viridiplantae > Streptophyta > Magnoliopsida > Santalales > Viscaceae > Viscum > Viscum album. Next base: position 1,235,111,741 of record OY728130.1, on the reverse strand, counting down.
AAAATTTAGAATATATGATATTTTAACTATAATAAATATCCTTTTTTGGGGTAATTGTTTCTAAAAATCGAGTAGCTATTGATTCTTTTAAAAATAATGTTATATATGAATCTCCAAGACCAAAAAATATGCCCAATATTTTTATTTTTCTTGGTTCAGTAGGATAGTAAAATATATTTTTTGAATAAATATCATGGAAATCCTACCCACTAACTACAATAACTCGAAGGGGAGTAGTTTTTTTCTGGACTGAATAATGTGATGAATTTTTTTCATAAATTGAAAATAATATTGTTGAATTCCCTATTTCTATCTTGAGATTCAGGAAAATGTGATTTTTTCATCTATATTGATTATTCATTTAAAGGACATGGTTATTTCTTAATGTATACTGATAGGTTAATTTTTTATACATCACATTGTTTGAAAAATAATGTGTTCAATTACCAACACATGTTTTAGAAATATATGTGGTTTCTTACATTAAAAATATTGAGGCTTCATTTATAATAAATAAAGTGTGAAATATATGCTGATAAAAACTATTTTATGTATATATTCACTATAAAATAATTAAACATGATATAGAAAATATGGATGAAATAAATCAAGGATTATTGTAACATAATTAAGTAGTAAATGAGAAGAGAAAATAAAGTTTCTAATGTATTAAGAAGAATGTGTAAAGCTAGATTATCCACATTATGTTTGAAAAAATGAAACATTGGTAAATTATTTAACGAAATTTGGAATTGATGTTGTTAGTTAAGGAAATTAATTTGTTTTTTAGGTTATAGTGTGATCATCACTATTAGACATAATTTTGAAAGCATGGAAGGAATAACATGAGTTGTAGAAAATGGTAGAATTGGATAAAAATTGTATGCTGAGTGAATTTTTCATTAATAAAGATTTATTTTTTAATTTTAATAAGACATTATGTGTTCCTTCAGATATACAAGTGAAGAAAAAGATTTTTTGTGAATCTTATAGCTCTCCATTTTCATTTCATGATGAAAACACTAATATGTACATACTCTTTTGAGATTCTTAGATGTGTGATGGAATTAAATTATATATTTCTTAATTTACGGTGAATGTATAATGATTGAAGCTAATGTTGATGATTCAACATTTTCTTATGCCAAATTGGAAATTTGAATATATATCCATGGAATTTTTAGTAATATTACCAAATACTTCTTGTGATAACAATGCGATTTAGGTTATTTGTTTATAGACTGACTACATCTACACATTTCCTTCTTATTTGATACACTCATTCACTCGATCAACTAAATAAATTGAATATTAAATAGAAATTAATGTAACATATAATTCACCTATCCATTGTATCATGTCATCATCAGAGGTTCACTTATAACTTTTGGAAATCATTTAGAAGTCAAAGGGTATTGAAATAAATTTTAGTACGGATTTTCATCCTTAATAATAAGTATAGATGGAATAAACAATTAAAAATATGGATGATATGATGTATGGTTTATCATTGGATTACTACGTATTTTGGGATCAATATCACTATTTATATGAGTTTTATTATAAAAAAAATATTCAGTATAATATATAGATGGAACTATTGGATGCATTAAATGGAAAGTGACTTCGAAATTCACCATATTTGGATGAATTAGATTAAAGGAAGTTGTTGGTACAAGAAATTTTAGAGGAAATGGAAGATAAGGTTTAGATGAGTGATCAATACATGAAGATAACTTAGACTATGATGAAATTTTAGGTGGTTAACCAGAGGAATGATCCTTCTTTTGAGGTACTTGGTCATGGAATTCTCAATGATTCTCAATGAAAAGGTGTAATGATTATTTTTATCAATTGGATGATGATTCCCTGGATCATTAAAGCCAATTTAATTCAAAATAGAGCTGTATGATTTTCTCACAATGTTTATTTTCATCTTTGTCTATCCTAGTTACACAATGTTTTTCCTAATTCAACATTAATGATGTATATATCGGTTCCATTTCATGTTTTGATTCCAGAAGTAGTGTAGTTAGTAGGGAATATTTTTTATATTGAAAAACTATCTTGGGGTTTTAACCATAGATAATTGGTTTCTAGAATAAGATGATTTTTCAGGGTAAGGTTTTGTGAAAATAATAATATTGAATATCAAAAAAAGGAATCTAAAAATGATATGACAAAAAATATCCCCACCTATTCAGAAAGCCGGAAAAATTGTGAGGACAAAATTTCCAAATGTGGGGAACAATTCAACAACATAGGTTTTGATAGAATATGTTTAAACTTTTTATAACAAATTTCTCATTTATCTAATTGATTTGATATGCATAATATTAGTATTCATCATGTTTTATGCCTAAAATAAGTATTTTTCGAAAAGGACATATTTATTCCTTTTGATGGAACAAATGGTTGATATATGTATTTTACACTCTTATAAATTTAAAATTTTTATTATCAAAATTTACATTTGATGATATTTTTCTATTTTTCTAATATGAATCATTAATTGATGTGTAGAGAAAAAATATTACATTTTACTTAAAAAAATATTTTTTCATTAAATTTATTTTCGTTGTACAATTATATTTTTGAATTGGTTTTATGCATTATTTGATTATGTTTTTATTATATTATTAAATTTGAGTCATTGTTTTATATTTCAAATTAAAATTTAATATAAATATTTTCATTATTTTGAACGTTTTTACTTAAAAACACATTGTTTTGTCACGTCTATGAGATTAGATATCAATTAATAAATGAAAGTAATTTTTTTTAGTTATGATAGATTAATTCCATATTTTTAATCAAAAGTTCCATATTTAGTTAGTAAGTTATTTTTTTGGGAAAAATATAAATAATAAATTTAATAATTTTTATTCCAATGGTTGTGGGTAAATCAAGTAATTAGAGATAAAAATAATATTATAACTAAAATAAAGTAATACTAACACTTGTAATAATTTTTTGGATGATTATTTTACAAAAAGATCTGGGAAATTATGTTATTTTCATTGGAAACCACTTGGGTGTGAGTATGACAATAATATTATAATATTTAATGAAAAGTCAATTTTGTCACACTTTTTTTAACAAGTGACATATTTTTAATATGGGGTTATATAAAATATATGTTAGAATATAAAGAGTATTTAAAAACATATAATGTTTATATAAATCATGTTAATTAATTTCTAAATTGTTTTGATATAAAAATTATGTTAAATAATGACACAATTATGATATACTAATCGTATAATTAATATAAGAATCAATTAAATAATGATAAAAATAATAAAATAAATATAATTTGAGCTTATTAAGGTTTAAAAATATTTTTAATTAAAAAATAATCCTGTTAATTGTGTTTGAATTTATTTTTTTTCATAGTAATCATTCTGGATTTATTTTCAAAATGTCAATTTAACGAATAATGTCAAAACTGTCACTTATGATAGTATATAAAAATAACATTTTATTAAATTATTAAAAATTTATAAAAAATATTAAATTAAACCAATGGTATGAGATATGGTCTAAAATATAGTTAACTGTATATTCATAGTCAAATATAAACATTATATTTGAAATTACATCCTTTTAATAATAAATACCTGGATACCATAGTTAAAAATGAAATGGGGTAACTATGTAAAATCACAATGATAAAATTTTAAACAATATAAAAACTAGTATAAAATATATTTCTAAATTATTTTAAAAAATTTGTACATATTATCCCTTAATAATTTTTAATTTGGAGGTATTTTGATTTATATTGAATTTATTTTAAATTAATCTTTTGAGAAATTGTAAATGTGTCTCAAGCATTTCTTATAAAATGTCATGTATACATCTATTTTATTTAGACATCATAACCTATTTAGTTTAGAAACCCCATTTTGATATATTCTTTAAAATACCCTCACACCATCCTAGAATTATTACTTTGGAAATAAAGTCAATCAAATAAATCATTTTGTGCAAATCAAAAGGTGAAACCAAAAGAATATTTAATGTTAATCAGTGAATTTTTTATATTATATTTAAACCAAATTCAATTAATTTATTTCATATTTATAAAATAAATTAATTAGGCTTATTATATTTATATATTTTATATCAAGGGTTAATTCTACACTTAGATACATATACATATAATGGGTAATGAACATACTATTTGTGTAAAGTGAACTACTACCTCACAAAACAATATTGTTCATTTCTCATTTACCCAATTATTGGATGAGAATTATGAATGAAACGTTATTTTATATAATATTTTTTCATGTATTATTACTTATATAATTCTTATTAAACACACACCTTAAAATATTCTATTTTTATTATATACAGTTGCATTAATTGTGGTTGTCTCGATTACCACATCCTCAAAATGATGTGATATAGTCAACCATTATATGGAATGTATTGTGGATGAGATTATTTTATAATAATATTCAAATAATAAATCTATATTATATATATGAAAAAAAATACTTTCCAAAAATATAATAGATCATTTTCTTTGTTACCCCATTTAAATACATAAATAGTTATAATGTTTTTCGTGGACATGTGGACTACCGCCACTTCGACATGATATGAACCCTTATACATCACAATAATTATATATATATATATGTATATATGAATACCTAAAATTTTATTTATGATATAATGATATTATGGTATTATATATTGATACATACATTCTTTTCATAATGATTATTGAAACAAATTAACGTTACTCCTGCGTACGTATGACCTACCATCATCATGATTGTATGATTTGATCATTATTCATAAAAATAATTAATAATAGTTTTTTAAATAACAATTAATGTATATATATTATAATTATTTCATTATTATTATTCTTAAAAAGGATATATAATGAACCCTTTGACTATATTTGACCTACTAAATTTATTTTTAAAACATGATCATAATATGGTCAAAACACCCGATGTAAATTTAATTTCTTAAGTAGTTAGGAATAATACTATCATATGTTAAGTAAGAAAAAAACATGAAAAAGGTTATAAATATGTTAAATAATGATCAAATGTTTATTATAATGTAATATAAATATTTTACATGTTGTTTAAAACCCAATATATGGTATTTCATCTCAATTTCCATTCACTGATGGAATTTTAAAGTTATGAAACTTTATTTTTTATAAGGTGTATATAGACTTTTTGATATTATATCTAAGTAATTTCAAAATTAAAATGGTGTTTAATTATTCATCTCATTCATTAATAGGTTTTATGGTTCATGAATTTCATCGCAATAAGGGGCTTTTCTATGTAAAAATACTATTTTATTGTTTCCATTATACTATTTTTATTCCAATTCCATGCTGTTAAATTGATATATAAGATATTTTATTCATGTTTTCGATCATGGAAATTGCATATTATGGGTGATCCTAGATAGTTCTACGTGATCCCATAAAATCTTAAATGACGGTTGTTCCCTGATAGTGCCCAAATGCATTGGTTAATGATGTTGTTCTCTATAGAATTATATTGAATCTTAGCTATATTATTATTCCAATTATTATAGGTTATATAATATTTATATGTGATAATGTACCAAGGTACATACGTTAATGTTCTATTCATGTTAATGAGTTTAAATGGGATCATTTATTTTCAAAATATATAATAAATTATTTTTTAGGAATGTTAATTACCTTTATGAGTAAAATATTATGTTTTCAATAAAATTTTTATCCATGTGTTTTCATGTTTCTATGAAAAAAATATTTTCCTTTATTTTTATATCCCATATTGATCAATTTTTTATCATTCCATGTTTTAAAAAGTTTTTCACTGGGTATAAGGATGGGTAAGATAAATGAGGAAGTCGAGTTGGGAGTTATAATGATTTTTTCATGAAAAATATATAATTTTTTATTTAAAAATCATTATAATATGAAAAGGGGGATAACATTTTAAGAAACATGATATATATATTAAATTGTGGTGTTTTTGATAAATTATGACCTAATTTTAAAAAAATCTAAACATGAAAATATCCTAAATTTAATGAAATTAATTTCTTTACTAGAAATGAAGAGTATGTCATGTTTAAAGACGAGGATTTATAATTTTTCTATTATATTAAAGCCTAGTTTTGTGGTAAACTTCACATATCCTTTTCCCTCTAATTATGAATATATAATATTAACCATATTTATGATGTGGATTTTTAACAATATTTTATTTTCATATATCAATCCCTTCATTACCGAGAACAAGTTTGAATTATGAGGACATAGTTTATTTAAGGTGGGAAGAATATAGAACCCCATGATAGAAATAAAACTAACACCTCCCTCCACATCGTGGGAGTGTCCCTCAACATATCTCTATGATGATCATTATTTTACCTTCTATCCTTCCTCAATTCCTAACTGTATTTTGCTATCCCTCAGTTTTTCCTTAGATTTATGGTTACCCAATTGTTTAGTTATTCTTTTATAGTTATCAATCTGGTATCTTGTATTCCTTGATACATATTATTTGATTAATCTTAATTTTATTGAGTGATTTGGGAATCATCAAACTTTAGTTGAATATGTTAAGTAACATATTTTTGGATCATGGGGTTTTCAAAATCGTACTACCATTGGGATTCATGAATAAAAAAATTTCCTGATTAAATTTTCATCAGAAGAGGATCTGGTTCTAGATTAGTCTTATGTTTCTCATAGATATAATGGATCTCATTTATTCCTTATAAACTAGACTTATGACATCAACATGAAGCATGATCTGTCGACTACAACGACCCCGGTGATACTCCCTTAACTCAATATCCTTATTCATATTAATTAAATTCATTGTTTGTAATTTAATCATATTGGTAATTTCTACTATTAGGATAGTAGGATGCATGTTGCGTGTCATATGATCACAAACATAATTTTTTTAGAATTTTATTTATTGATTCCACGAGTAGATTCATTCCTGATTTCTATAAGAGGATAATTTTATTATAAGTATTCAGTAATATTTGAGTCTAGATGTGAGTTCTATTCAACCTGAACGAAAATGGGTCATGTATCGATAGTGTGAATGCATGATAGGATGGGAGGAATTCATTTGTTTCATGTGTATCTCATATGGAACTTGTTCTAATTAAGTCCTCTCTTAATCGATTATTCCTTCAAGATATTGATTTTCCTAAAATAGATGAAGGTTGAGGGTTAACAATACTTATTCATATTGTTTCTTTAGATACCACGATCACATGTAGCATTAGAATGAAATATTAGAATACTTTATAAATAGATTCACTAGATTCAAAATTATATAATCATTGTGATAGATTAAAATTTATTTGAGTGTTACTATTTATTCTGAGGCTGTTATGAATTTGAAGAATGTTGTTTCAACATGTGATTCTGATTTACATTTATATGGTGAAGTCTCACACTATGATGTGTTGGTAGTGATTGATGGGGTGAGCGATGATTATAGTGAAATTAGAGATGTTTATGATGGGCATAAATATAGGGATGTTCAGGTCATTCAATCGATTTCAGTGATGAATGGATGGGTCTATGATGAATATTCTATTTCTGACGATTCTAACAGTTTTATCCAAGAGGAAGATAACATGAAACTACAATTTATGGGTTGTAGATTTGTGCAGTCATGTTGTTTGGGTATGTATGTTTTGGATCCAGGTGAATGTGACCTTGGAACTGACATACAAAGAGTTAATTTTTAGGAGGATATTTCAAAAATATATAGTTAATCACAAATTTCTAATATATGGGAGAATGTTTCTAATGATTATACAAACACTGTGAAAAATATTTCTATAGACTTGAGTTGTGGTAATGTCTTGGTTACTGATATAATCACATATGGGAGGAAAAGTGACTTATAGTGAGGGATTCTTCTCTACGACCCCAAAAATATAGTCATGGAGAGATTATTCCAATAAACCCAAGACCATGTCTACCAGGGATTCTTCTAAGGCATCAAAAAATATTGATGCAGATCCCCAGAGGGTGCGGACTAATAGGTATTCATCCCTGGATCACCATACCATTGAGAAGAAAAGGTCGTGATAAATTAATTTTGTGCTCCCAAATCCACAAAAATATCACAGTATGAATGGCAGTCAGCTGACATTGGTGAAGCTTCAGATTATTGGTATTCTAAAGATATTAACCCTTCTAGTATGTAGTTTTTACATGGGTGTGGGTTGTTTGATCTCGTCTCTTTCTTAACTGTTTTCATATTTTCATTTGATTTAACAAAAATTCAAGTTCCTTCGCATATTGATAGGCCTAACATGGTATAATAAATTTTTTGATACATTTAAATACACACAATATTGTGTTATCTTGTGTCACACATAAGAGAGTCCTTCTTCGGTGGTTTGAGTTACATGCAATACAGTGTTTTACAGAATAATATATATTAATAAAAATTAATTATTTAATATATTAAGACATACAAATGTTGTTAAATTCAATGTTATGAATAGAAATAAATAAAATACAAAACAAAATTCTAATTCATTGTTTAACAATTAATTATAAATTAATAAAGAAACCAAATGAATATAAAATGAATGACAATTTTTTAAAAAAAATAGCCTCTAAAAGATATACGACATAAAAAATTATATTTATTACTATTATTTTAGTATATGAATTAAATCAATATATTACATATTCATAATTTTTTTTATATTAATCCAATATACTTGATATGTATAAGATAACAACAAACCCAATTTTACACATAAAAAAACATTTTTTTATAAAGGCGGTTTTAACAAATTATAATGATGCATATATATTAAATATAATTTTTTAATAATTAATATATTTTACATTTCAACATATAATTTAGTTTTATATGTGGAAATTCAAAATTATATTTGAGTGAATTTTTAGTATTTTCTATGTTTATTTTTTCAGAAATAATGAAAAATTAAATATTTTAATTGAAATTTAAATTTTCATTTCATCAATTTCTATAGATAAATTATTTTATAAATTGGTTTTAAAATAAAAATATATCAATAATACATTAATTCATTTAATCTAGGTCCTTTTAATTAATTTTAAATGGATATGGGATAATAAAAACATAGTAAACACAAGAATAGATTGACTTGAGAACACATTTTTTCATCCACTCTGCTGGATTAGTTTTAAATTATTGTTGGAAGATTTTCGGATTGTAATTTACAAAATATATTCAATATTTAGAACAAGGATAATTTATAATGTATACTAAGTTCAAAATATTATTTTCCCAAAATATTAGTGAGTTTAATTATTTATAATTACAAAAATTGATTTCATTATTAGGTGCATAATATTTATAGCAGACGTCTCAATATTGTCTACCATTTTATATTTATAAGAATTACACTCTTACTCAACTATAAAATGGAACTCACAGCACCCATTCATCCTCATATCAAGAAAACTATTGCTCATCCTAAACCTGACTAAAAAGAGTCCCACCATCCTTACCTTCATCCTAGAAGCCAAAAATTTGTAATAAATAAATCCAAGTATATTTTATGGTTAAAATAAAAATGAGTTACATGAAATAGGGGAAACATTAATCAAAGACCACTTTTGATTATTTTATTTCTAAACCCAATGAATTAATTTTAAATAAGGATTATATAATAAAATCATTTTATTATATATACAATGATTTATTTTTGAAAATAATTTAATATTCAATATCACAAAAAACTATTAAATGTGATAAACAATAATCATTCATGTGTAGGATGGACTACTACCTCATGAACCGATGACATTAATTATTTTATTTACCACATTTAATGATTGAAAAATAAATTGTTTATAGTTTATATATGATATATATGGTATTTATAATATATTAATTATTCACTAATTTTTTTATAACTACATATTAATGATTTAAAATTTTTGGGAATAATATATCATCTTTTTTTACTAGTGGACTATCACCTCCTCAAGATAATGGTTTTTCATTCACACTATAAATTGATTTATTTGAGGATAATAGGGAAAAAAATATCTGACATATATGACCCAAATATAATAATTGAGTTAAAATTTCGTAATATATTATTTATTTTCCTTATTTTAATGTGGCGTAGAAATGGAAGTATCATTCATAGGTACGTATGAATTACCATCTACATGAACAATGAATTTCATTTCCTATCTCAAAATTTTTTGGAATATTATAAATACATATATAATGAATATATATGATATTAAAATCATATTTTTACTTCTTTATATGATTAAATCATTATCTAATTAATATAAACATCAAAAAAGAAGTCGAAACATACGAAAACAATTTGGAAATTGACCTCTGAAATAGTTAAAATAATTAAAAAAAATTAACAAATGGGTAAGAAGATATTATAAGATGAAAAATGTATGTATATATAAATATGATTACATCTATTTTATAATAATATAACATTATTATGTCAATTATATAAGATTTTAAATAATGTTCACCCAAAATGAAATGTGTGTTAAGGTATTTTTATTACATTTTTTACATATGTGAGATTAATGTCATATTCACCAATTACTTAATTTGTGTGGTGTACATAATGTATTTTTTTTCATTTTATATCAATATTATCTCATTATTAATTGTATTATATGTTTATAATTCAATTATCTCATGAAAGGGTGATGAAATAAAAATTACAATGTTAAAAATGTAATCTTTACAATCTGACTATCAATTTTTATTTTTATCATTAACTTGAAATAATTATATCCAAATGATAATAATTTGAATATTAAATTTATCTAAAATATTAACACTATCATTAAATAAATATTTTAATTTCTTTACCTATATATCATTTTTATTTGTAGTGTTCAATTTTATAGTTATTTTATTAACTGGGGAACTATTTAAACATTTGTATGTTTCATTTATTATAGATAGTTAATGTAGAACATTGTATATTAATTATTTTTATTACTTGATATATAAGGAATTATTTGGAATGATATTGATAGGATGAGCCTTAACATTTTATATCCACTCAATGCATCAACATGTTCTCATCAGGAAAATAAATTGGCCAAATTAATAATGTTTTACATATAGTTTAAAGCAATTTTGTGAAAGGGATTGATAATCAATGTTTTAATGTTCATATTGCAAGATTTCCAATAATTAATAATTTAATTATTTGATATTTCAATTATTATTATTAATATTTTTAATCAATATTATTTTCTTTTTATAATAATCTATATATTAAGTTCATTATAATATTACTGATTAAGGGAATATGTATCAGTTATTTACCATTCCATATATATTATTCCTTATAAAAAATGTTAAATGGAATTTGTTATTAGTTATTTACATTTCCATTTTGATTTATTTTTATTGATTAATTAAATATTATTCTTTACATACACTTACGTATCATTTAAGTTCACCATTATAATTTTTATTTCCCCAAGTTATAATGAAGAATATTTTGTATGATTTTCAAGGATGATGTGATTTTACATACGTTATAATTTATTTTATTTTACCAATGTATTATAGGCATCATGTTTTTAATATATTTTTTCCAAACTACTAAATTGTTTTGTCTATTAAGATTTCATTATTCATAATAATGACAATATAATATAGTAATCTACTGGCTCTAGGCTTAAATTTTCATGGAATTACAAATATTATAATTTTTTTTAATAATAACTAAATGATTTATTGAATAAATTTTTAATCATTATTGATTTTTTTTAAATGGTATTAATTGAATCATCTTATTTCATTCAACTGAGGTTCATTCTAAAAATATTAAAATTGTGTAAAAATTATCTTATTTAGGTATACAATATATAAATAATTATCAATCATCATGAAAAATAAATTATTTTTTGATTTTGTTACAAGTCTGCATGATTATTTTCATAGAAAAAATTTTATACAAATCAATGAAATTTTTAATTTTTTTAGGTGACTACAATTTCATAAGGATATTTTCTTCAAGAAAGATTTTAATGTCATCTTTTTGTAAATTTAATGTATATTGACAATAATCCCGATTTTAAATAATCTTTATTAGGAATATGTGAGGATAAAATGATACTTATTATTTATATGAAATTTTTATGATCAGTATTACTTAGGTAACACTATTTTTATATCATTATCAATATTAATCTGTATGTTATATGATATGCTTGACCCTAGAATATTTTAAAATTCATATGATAGTTTTAAAATATGAATGATTATGTTGAATATTTATATTTATTGGGGATATTATTCATATTTCATATGGAATATTTTGAATTTGTTTATTTAAATTGATTATGTTTATTTCCATTGACATTAAGAATGCATTGGGCATTGTATGTTCTGATCATGGCCCGAAATAGTTCCCTGAATCATTGGTCGGACTCATTTCGAAAACATTCTTAGGTATTTGGAAAATAATTTAACCATTAATATAATATACTTTTCTGTAAGTTATTGATGGTACAATTTTGTTGTTATAAATTATGTATTCCTTCACTATGTAATTAGTTATCGATGACCATATGATTATTATTTTAGTTAGAATAACCAATGATAAAATTCAATAACATATATTTTTCAATATAGAGTTATCTTTATCATCACTTAACCCTACCATATTATTCATATGTTCATGTAACTGATTAAATTAAATTTTCTTCATCTATTTAAGTTTAGATATTTATTATGAATTATATATCTATGAAATATTCCCCTATTTTCATGCCCTTTTTGTTCCTTAAACTCACCCATATATTATATTTAAATTTGATATTATTATAGTATTTTTATTTTTACAGATAAATATGTATATTATAAATTAAATAATGGTGTAGTAAATGAAAATTCTATTTTTTTACTTTATGATTTCATGTTAATTGAAATTCATTTTGTGTATATAGTTTTCCAATAGAACCAAAATATTGGGTCTTTTTTGATTATATAACATTTAACAATAATCATTATAAAAATGTCACCACTAAATTATTGATACAAGGATCATAGTGTTTACTATAGGCCCTTTATAATATAATTTTTCCCTCCCAAAACCCCAAATGATATTACCTAATGGGGTCACATTTTAGTCTATAGATTATACATAGTGTCCAGTACATGTTCTTTCATTATTATTTGTCTTCTCTAATAGAAACACTAGGAAATATACTAATAGGTCATGGTCCTTGGAAATACTCAAGGCCATGAATATATTAACTCTGGATTTATAGTCCGGAAGGCTAGAAAAAAACAATTTTCAGCACCTTTCCATGAGTATTAATGTTTACTTCTTTAAGTCTCAAATTTACATGTATGTTAGATTTGACTCATCAATTATCCCTCAAAAAGGTTGAAACCCTCACATTAAATTCTCATAATGATAGGAAAAAATCTATATATATATATATATATATATATATATATATATATCTTTCTGTATGTGTGTGTTTTTTTATAAGAATATTTATTATATATTTTGGAGAAAAAATCTGGCTGTGATATTTTACTCAACTTGTGTAATATTTTATTCCATTATCAGTGAGGGAAAATTAAAATAAAAAAAATTATTACGTATTTTGTCTAATATACTTTATTATCTTCATTATTCATATAAATAAACCCGTGAACTTTTTCTTTGGGTAGATATCATTTTTTCGTATAATTTTTTAAATCAACTATCTTAACATTAACTTTTTTATGATTATAATCCTCTATTTTTATCCAATATCAATTGAAGAGGTCACAAAAATTGGTACTCATTCATACTATTTTCTCCATCATTACAATATTAACTGTATTATTCTTCTTAGACCTTCCACATTTTAGTAGATAATTATTTCTTTTAGGTTTTTTAATCATGAAATTATCAGTTTTGTGATTTCCCATTCATACAACTACAACAAAAATATTATAAAAAGTTATTTATATAGATAATTGGGATATTAGTTGGATTTAGGATTAAAATATTCATTTATTGATAAAATATTTTCATATATTAATAATGAATAAAAAAATTTAATTCATGTTTTTTACAAATGATAGGTTATACCCTTAAATGTTGCTTTCGTGCCAATACCATTTAGAACTACATAAAAAACAAATAATTTTAGATCTTCATCATTTACATGTATTCTATAAATACATTTATTAGTTCTATATTTAGATAAACTAATCAATTTTTTTTATTGTGAAATTAATTTATTGAAATAATTATTTCACTTTTTTATGTAGGATATTATATCGCAGAAATATTTGATTGTAAATATATTTTAATAATAGTATTATTATTATCACATTATTATTTAAAAATTTCACCATAACTTCATTAATTTATACATTTATATTATTCAATTTTATTATATTTATTATGATATTATTTTCATGATTGGTTTTAGAAATCACTGAGAACAATCATTAAAACATTTAATTCAATTATCATAGAATCATTTGAATGAATGAAATATTTTCATTATATAATGATTATTTGTCAGTTGTTTTTATTTTCTTGTGAATGAATTATAATTATTTCATTTATTCACCCCAAAAATCTCATCCTTCTATTATTATCATTAATTGTAATTTCATTTAATCATTTGAATTACATGTGCATAATATTCTAACAAAACCCACAATATCCAATAATTATATTTCTTTTCATTTTTATTTTGGTATTTTAAAATTTCTCACAAATTAAAACATTAAATTTGTGAGTAAATACACTACTCAATGAGTATTTTATTATATAATGCACACTAATACATCTTTTCACATCCAACATTCAGGGGGTGGGATTATAAAAAAATTTCAACTATCCATAAATTACAAGAATATGTTTCATAAATTTATTACAAATTTAACAAACCAACAAATAAATAAGAGTGTGAGGGTTATGGGATAACTTTATCTTGAGTTATTCTTTAGATTTTATTAGGGAATGTTATCATGAGATTACTAGAGTCACGATATGTAATTTCAAAATGTTTGGTAACATATCCCCATATAATTATTTTTTTTTTGTTTAGCTTGTTTTCATTCCAAATTCATAAATATCCACTCTAT
Source organism: Viscum album (assembly GCA_963277665.1). NCBI lineage: Eukaryota > Viridiplantae > Streptophyta > Magnoliopsida > Santalales > Viscaceae > Viscum > Viscum album. The sequence goes on along the minus strand of OY728130.1, from coordinate 1,235,096,616 downwards.
TTGAAAATACATCATGTGACCTATTAATTATCATCTTAAAATAATGTTAGCATGTCTTCCATTTTAATGTGAAGATGATTCTTCTTTTTCAGTAAATATTCTTTTGAGATTGATACATAAACCACAATTTTTTATCAAATTACTCTTCTATAGAATTATCCTACTCTAATATTTATTAATTTTTCTATATAATGACCCTCGATATCCTCAATAATACAATTAAAAACTTATAAGGGGTTTTAATATTTTATTCGTGTACAAAATGATCTAAAATATGTGAAAATTCATCATCACTTTTGTAATTGGAATCACCAAATGAACCATGATCACATGAAATATTTTAGCTTATACTAATTTGGTTAGCATTATTTATTATTGTTTATGTCTTTATTAAAATATTATTCTTCTTCATCTATGCCAATATTTTCACCATTTTTTTTGAAACATCGATGATGTATTCTGATTTTATCCAAAATATTATGTTCCCACTTCAACAACATTTTTTGTCACTCATTTCAGCAAATATGCATTTCCAAAATGAAGAAATGGATATTTAGTGTAACAATATATCTAAAACAATATGATGATCCTGATGATGTATGGACTAATGAAATTAGGGGAAGTATAATTAGTAGTATCTTATTTATGAATAATTTTTAGTTAAAATTCATCACAATGGACCCATTATAGTTCATGATACACTAAATATAATATATAATATCACTTGGTGATAATTTATAATTATAGTGATCTGAAAAAAAACATATATACATGACAGGGTACAAGGTTTTACTCAGAGTTTCATGGGATTATCCCCCCCCCCCAATATAGATTCTTCGACATCAAATATGTTATTATAACCATAGAAATCACAATATGATATACATAAATTTTATCTACATTCATTCATTTATAAAACCATTATTTAATAAAATTATCTTCAATATTTAGAATCCATCATAAAATTATCTTCATCATCTCCAGGATAGTATCGATAGAAAATGGAATTTTCTCATCTTTCATGAAAATTTGGAAAAACGTGTTTTCATGAGTATGTCTATACAAACATATGATCTTATATAGAACCGATCAGTTGGTCTTGAATACTCTTCCATTTCATATAAGATTTTCATTATCCTTATAATTTTAGAATACTTAGTAATATTTCAGTCTTTCAGGTCAACATTGTATCATCTCTATACCAGATGTATTGTTATTTTAAATAATTCTAAATATAAGAAAGATAGTTCTATAAATTCACAATTAATAATCCTTTAATAACTACATTAGATTTTTTATATTCACAAAATCAACATGAACATTATTATAAAATTTATCATATTAAATGATTCCATTATCTTACATTGGAGACCCAAATATAATATGCAGTATTATCATATCATTCAAATCATTTTTCTAATTTATAATTTATCACTTATATAAACTCATTTGAATTCATTTTTCAATAATCATTTAAATTACATCATTTTCATGCTTTATTTTACCATAGTGTATATATATATCCCTGATCTTGTTAATTTACTGAAAACACACATTTAATAAAGAATCATTGATTTCCATGTCTTTAGGAATTTGGAAATTTTATATATGGATATGTATTTCACTTATACTAGTTCAAAATTTACTACATGGAAATAGTTTGATTCATTACTCACATAAAAAGGATGATTTATTCTATAATTCCAACATAGCATATCCTGCAATGTATTTCGGATATATAGATCAATAGTTGGCAACACCACATATTTTTTATGTAATATTTTGGAAATTTGAATCAATTGAAATTGTAGATTTTTATATACAATGAAAATGTATATATAAATAATCAATAATACATATTTAACTCATATTAACTTTCAGACTATTTTTATGAATTTGATCCCTTCTAAATCACTTCATATCTTCTAAAAAACAACATATAATAATATATGAATCATATATATTTTATATTTCTCAAATGAAAAATATTGAACCTATTAAAATGACTTCTATATTTTTTTCAATTAGATTAACAGTTCAAAAAATGATTAATACTATTCTCTTTCATCCACAAAACACATTTCATTGATTTAATTTAATACCAACTCATTAACCATTACACATAATTTTTCCATATTGTCTTAAATAACTTACATTTATTTCTTAATGATGAATCCTCACATTTCATACATTGTAGAACACGATAGTAGTTTATTCATCATATTGTAAAAGAAACAATTAAATTTAATTTAAAATCAATAATACATAATTATAATAAGGGACTAAACATAAAAACATGTTAAATTATTGACAATAAGTCTAATATTTCCATTAACACACCATCTATAGTCATGGTGAATGTTTGTGTGGGCCTTAAGTGCTCTTGAACAGACCAAGAATAAGGAAACATGATATCAATAGTGTTCTTAGACATATCAAAAATGGAGAAGTATTATGTGGTCTAAATCACGTTTTACCACACTATGACCATGGTTTGGTCCATGTTGTCTTGAAGCCCATGTTTACAGTCATGAAACAATTTTAAATATGTAAAAACAACAAGATCATCTATATATAATAACTTATGTGATGAATTATCTTTCTAATAGTAATTTTTTAGTCCTGATTAATATTTTAATAAATTATTTTCTCTATAAATAATTTCATTGAACATCAAATGATAGACCATTAAATTGAGAAGAATTGTAAATAGCATTTATTTGAATTTAGGGTGAGGTTCGTTCACAATTGTTGTTAAAATTTAATGAATTTAATAAAATCATTCATCATGTATCTTCAGGATTGATCATGTTAGGGAATCATTGCATGTAAGTATTGAAACTAGTTTTTAGAGTATCTAATTAATGAGAGTGACCAATTTCTCCATCCTTAATAGAGATAATATCACCACCATTGATGGTATAAATTTTTTGTATTTTAATAGTTTCACTATTTGTACTGGTTCTTTTTTAAAACTTATTTTAAGGCCCATATCATTTTATATTGTAATAGAATAAAAAATATATTTGGGAGCATAATTCAATAATTTAGTGTGAAAATTAAATTGAGATGAAAAAATTAATTATGAACACTTATGATGACATTTAAATTATTGAGATAGTAATATATTATAGTCATGGTACATAAAATTAATATATTAAATATTTTAATTATATTTTTATGTTCCCAATGTAGCTACATTTGATTCTTTATGAGTTTGAAGGCGATTTATTAATAGTATGATTTGCTGATAGAATAAAGTCATCAAATATGTGATAATATAGCATCAGTATGTGACTATATGATATAAGTGGAGACATTAAATAAAAAAATATTTATATTTGATGATTTCTTGTTTTACTAATGTCATTACATGCAATAAGAGTTATATTTTTGGGAAAGGGATGAGATGTGGACATGAATAAAAATATATTCTATCATAGGGAATCCCGTACAAGGATTCTGTTAGCCTTTAATCAAATAAGAGTGGTGAAACATGTAATATCTAGATAAGGGGGTTTTTTATAGAAACAATTATATTAAATGAAGAGTACACATTAGAATACATAAAATAGAATTCATGCTATTTGGAGAGAACATGGGATTAGTGGTCTATATCATAGGGTGGGAACATCGAAGAGAATAAAGAAAACCCAGATATATTTTACTTGAGATTTAATGAGGGGTTTTTTTAATTAATTTGAATGCTCATGATTTAAAGTCTAATGTCGGGCTCAATGTCTCATAAAAAATCAATTATCTTAGAAACATATACATATAACCTTGGTTGTCCAATAAATCTTGTTGAATATTTGGATTTGGATCGAGGATATACATAAACATCTCTCATTGGAGATTACCATATAATAATCATTATATTCTAAACCATAATAATTATCACCTCATCATAGTCCTAAGAAACAGATATCGTAGACATATTATACATCATGTAATGTGCATGTTTATCATATATAATCGAATTCAAGTATAAAATCCTAAATCAGTTTATTTTATTGTATGTGAAATTAAACCATAGTAAATCAAAAAATTTCAATGATATGGATTAATATAAAATTAAATGACCTTGTTCATATGATCTCAAGAAGTTGAGAGTTTACATATGACATAGTGGCTCATTATTCACCTTATTAGATTCATAAAATAGATTTTTATAGATGGATTAACCTTAATTAAATTCCACATGACATGAGTAATTAACATAAAAAATGTAAAATAAATGTATGATGTAAATATATATGATTTGTATCTTTTTTATACTATTTTAGAGATATACATGTATTACAAGAGAATCTACACTATTGATGTTGGTGGTTCTAGAGACTTGAAGATCATTACATCATGGAAGATGAACTACACATCAGTTGTAATAACTTGAGAATGGGACGGTGTAACCAAGACATATTGGACATGTTTTAGTGTCCACGAACGATTATAGGTCTATATTATTAGAGTTAATAACTATCAGTAGATAAATGATATTTAATATTTTTATAATTAGATTATGAAAAGTATGATATAAAGTAATTTTCTTGATAATTTTTCATGCATAATTATAAATTAAATAATATAATTATTATGTTCTCAATATGGGGATCATGGTGTTATATATATGCAGATTTCTATATATATAAATATATATATGATATTCATGGAATATGAGGAGTGGTTTCTTTGTTTATGTCATCATAGAAGTGCATATTCTCTAAATATATTAATAATTGTCCTGATGATCATGAAAAATTTATGATTTCATTAAAAAACATAATGTAAAAATTTCAGCGAATGGTGGGTGAGGGAATATTAGAATAAAAAAATAATTTGGGAAATATAGAGAGACCCTTAACTATTTTAAATATATAAAAATGAGAGAAAGGGTGAATTTATCTTAATTATCTATATATAAGAAAATTTTTTGTGTTTCCAAGGAAATATTAGTGATAAAACGTGCACATTTTTCCATACAATTGTAATAAAAAATAAAAAACCAATGCGTAGATATTTTTATACCTTACAAAAAATAAATAGGAGTTAATGTATTAATTTGGAAGGAATAATTTTTTTGAACAATTGAAGCCATTTCCAAAATAGATGAATAGAAGTTTACCATTTTATAGTGAACAAGGGGATTCAAAGATCCTTCAGGAATTAGAGAATTTTGATTACATTACAATTAATTACCTTAAGATAAATTTTAAAGATATAATCATTGATAAATTATTAAATATTAAGATTTCATCAATGGAATCTATCACACGAAAAGTATATTATTAAAAATAAGTACATATTTTTCTTTTATTACAAGCCATTTTTTATTTACCTATGATTATATGAGTAAAGAGGAGACACTGATTGAGGTGTTACATTAGATGTAGTAAGTAGATAGAAAAAATTGAATGATATGTAATTAATGAATGTTTTTTAACATTATAAATCCCATGAAGATGACTTATAATGTACTTGGTGAATCATCCCTATTTAAATAAAATGATATATGGTCGATCCCATATTCATGAGAAAATTATATTTAATTATCGCTATGTAAATTATTTTAATATACCTCATAACACAATAAATAATTACAGTTATTCAATATATTATTATTTTATTAAAAGAATTTCTAGTCAAAATGTTATCATTTCAAGAGTAAGAAAATAAAAAATTTATGTGATGTCACTATATTAAAAGTCTATATCTCTAGAAATAATAGAAGGAAATGTAAAATTGATGAAATTATAATATTTTTACATTATATGAGTCAACCATCCCACTCTAAGTGTATATCTCACCAAACAACCTAATGGGCCAAAAGTTGGTATCAATGTGATGGATAACTTATTATATTTTGTTTCTCGGGAATTGTTCTTAAAATGTATTATATATATGTTTTAATTTTATTTTAAATTATTGTGTGGCATTGAAATTTGAATTACATAAATAATTAAATTCATAATTTGTGGAATCCATATGTATTGAACTATTTTGGAACGAGTGTGATTCAATTAAATAAATAAAATATTAAAAAATGGAGTTTTGTTAATTTGTTGTCATTAATCCATTAAATCAATTTATGATTATATAGTTATGACTAACAGGGTTTATATGAAATAAAATGATGGAACTGTAGTTGAGAACAATTTCCCAATGAGGAAAATAGTGAATTTTTTCAATAGTCAGTATAAATGGATCTACATTTCAATGTGTTGAACAAATACATAATGGGGAAAACTAATATAAATAAATCTATAATAATTTTCAATAGATTGTGTGTAAAAATTAAAAATCCATGAATTAAAATATTTTTTATGTTTTTGTTGACATAAATGTAAAAAATTCCAAAGTACAAGAGTAAGTAGGGATGAAAACAGTGGTGGAATATATCCTATATGATTTTAAGTAGAATATATGGATCTTGTATGTTTTAAAAATATATATATAATTCAAAAATGGTCAATCTTTACACCTAATCTAAATTCTAATGGATAATCAAACAATAAAACAACAAAATTTATTCCTTAAAAATTATACTTCTCAAATTAATTTGAAAATTAATGATAAAAGATACTTTTGATGAAATTTAACAATATATCCAAAACCAATAGTATAAAGAAAATAAATTTTTTAAAATTTTTCCTTCTCGAAGAATATAGTATGAAGATAAAAAATTGGCATTCTATTATTTAATTTCAAAGGTAAAATATTATATTGTAATACTGAAACAAATTCATTTGAATATAAATGAAAATTATGAGATGATTACACCTGCACACTAGTAGGTTAATATCAACTTTCTGAAATAATAAATATATATAATAAATTGAAATATGGATATGAAATATAGTGGTAATTTGTTATTAAATGTAATGTATTGTGGTATGGTTACACATTGTATGGTTGATATAATGTTTTTTTCGATGATGTAAAATTGGGGCACAAAAAGAATGGATTTTCCACATAAACTAGCCGGAAGTTATTATTGGAACTAAACATGTTCCAATATATCATTAAAATAAAAATTTAATATGGTATGATTTTTTGGATAAATTCGTTATTTTTAAAAACCTTGGTGATATTGAATAAATATTAAATTGTAGGATTTCATGTAAGAGTATAAATTTCATAACAAGAACCTCTACTCATATGACATACTAGGGGAATTATATTTCATAAGTAATGCCTATGAAGATGTAAAATAGGTTCAATATTGTTTATATTTGTTAAATAACCCCAATAAATAGCTTATCTAGCACCATTATCTATATAATCTTAAAAACAATCATGAATGAAAATTAATTATATCACAGTGATAAAACAATTCGATTATCCAGTTCTGATTGAGATTTTTATAAAATAGAATCCTCTTATAAATAAAGTATAATAAAATTTCGTGGTTTTGGATAGTGAGGAATTTGTTCTCCAAACTGGTTGTATATAAAGTAATTAGAGTAAAAAGAATGATTCAATATAAAATAATCTTGAACATGAAATTGATTACTGTGAAAAATAGATAAAGATAAATGTTTATGTAAAATTTATTCCATGCTTTTAGGAAAACACAACATAAGGATGGATATCAATGATTTTACCAATAAAAAAGAGTTTTCAAGTGATAACATATAAGCGAGATACTTTGGAAATAGGTCATGTTTTCTAGATATATTTTATGTTTATTATATTGAAGAGATGATTAAATTCATCTCCCAAAATCAAAAAACTGAATAGGGATGATTGGAGGTGATGGATTGGTTAATCAACCTTGTCCATATTCCAATACATGATGAAATTTCAGGTACCCCTATCCTATTATGATCTAAAATTTTAAATTCTATGTTGAGATATAAGACATGTGAAGAGACACAATTTATTGAGTAAAGGATAATTAAATCAGATGAAATGAAGCTAAATTCATATCTGATATTTAGTAGAATATTAAATGAATAATGTAGTTGATGATATCTTATAGTTTCAATTTATATTCAATCATAAAAACCCTGGAATTATTAAATTTTTATATATGAGTTTGATAATGAAATGTTTAATTTATGGGTATTATTTTTCATCATGATATAACTAATGTTGTCTTCTAAAATATGAAACGTATTTCCTAATGTGATGAATTATAGGCCATTTAGTTAGTATAATTAATATAATATGAATAAAAAATTCTCAAAGGCTACTATAACAATGGATATTTATCATTAATGTTCAAATTATAACATGTCTTAGATGTTCAATTATTTTATAGAGAGTCTAATATTTCATAAAAATAGAGGTCCTATAAAAATAAATTCCCCAAATACATGACACAAAAATATAGAGAGATTGGATTTGTTATTCCAAAGTAATTCAACATATAATTTTCAAACTAAACGAATAGATCATATTTGATAATGAAAAATAGTTTTTTATGTTTTTATATTAAATATTCGGGATTTATGGTATAATATTAGGTGAATTTTGTGCTATGAAAAGTTTTCTCATAATTTTATAAATCTAATTTGGGATGTTTTTTATGATAATAGGTATTGTAATGTTTATAATGATCATAAAGATACTTCTTAAAAACATTAGAAAAATTAATTATTTCAATATTATTCTAGATTACATGTAAAAATGAAAATATAATTATGATACTATCATATGTAATATATACTACTTCAAATGATTGGTCATTTATTCCATGAAAATTAAATATTTTTCTAAATTGATTTCTTTGAGTTTGGGTAATATTTTTTTGAGAAATTGATATTTAATGTTGTTGTAAATTTATTAAACCTACAATGTAATATATATATTTATTAAGGTGATATATAAGACTGTTGTTTCATATAACATTCTCTATATCACTTGGATTAGATAATTGTTTACCTTGTCTTTTTCTATGTGGTAATCATTCTCACATGATTTCATATGAATATGATGTTTCAATTATGGAGAAGAATATTTTAATTCCTGATATGTTAAGGATTGTGTATTAGATAAATCATCAATAAAATTTGGAAAATTTATATTTATGAATGATTATTTGAATATATTTTCATTATAGTAGAAGCTTCAAACATAAATGGAGACATTCATAATTATTTTAGATCTCTAGGGGTAATAGAAGCACATGGACTGACCCCTTGATAATTATATACAATAAGATGGTAATGAGAAATAAGACTGTTGTTTCATCGATATATTGTCATGTGAATATTGTGAAACAAATACAATGGGTGAATGCTTTAACATCTATAATTTTGGACATGATTCTATCTAATTAATTTTTCAAAATATTTGGAACATAGAATTGATGACTATAATATATTGGATTTATTGACAATTAAAAATTAGATAATTAATTAATTAGTTATTCTATAAAATTGATGTTGAATATATAATATATAAACTATAATAGTTATACATTTCAAGGTTCAATTTTTTAAAATTGGATGAATTGAGGATATTCCGGATAATTCTTCCATCCCAGGAAATCCATGACACGGTATCACTGAACTATTCATTTCAATTGAGTAATCCACCAATTCCCAGCTAGTGTGAGGTGGAAACATGATAATAATAATTATAAATGAATATCATGTATTATAATTAATATTCAAACACACATGTCATATCCATGTGGATGGGGTTAGTGGTTTTTTCTGTGAGGAGGTTGTGTAGATGAATTAGGGGGCAGACCATGTCACTCATAACTATGGAGTAGACGATGTGGATATTCTTATTACGTTGTGTGAAGTTAAGGATCATTAGAATTTTGTTTGTAAGATTACATTACATTATTAATCCATTATAAAAGTTATTCTTTTCTCAACATCCATCCAAACAGTGTCACATCAACAACCGATCCCCCAAAAAATTCCCCACCAGCGTCCTGCTTGTGGGAATTTTATCAACACAACAATGGATGAAACATCATCAATGGATTCAATTACCATAATAATAACAAAAACATTCCATATCTATTCTTGGTATTTTGGATGATACCAATTTTATTAAGTAAATTAGTTATTGTATCCATAATCCTATAATTGGATTTTCCATATTATGGGGTATTTAACCACATTAAATCTTATAGATTGAAGGACATGATTTAATGAAAATAACTTGAGGAGGTACATTTAAATTCAATATGTTGATAGTTAATTAACACTGAATAGGAAAATATTATACCAGGTGAGATGCATGAAATTGATTTATGTATATTTTTTAACATGTGGAATATGAAACATTACTGGAGTAAAGAAATTTAACATGGGAACATATTCTTATGCAACAATGGAATATAAATTTTATATTTTTTGTTATGTTATTTGAGAGATGAAAATATCATTTTGATGAATTCATGTCAAAAAATAGGATTGTTCTAGAGACATAAATGTCATGAAAAGGTGTAATATAGATTTTTTCATGAGTCATATACTATTTCAAACAAGATATTTCACCATATACCAAATTTTTACAAACTATTTTCCATGAAATATTACAGAATAAGTTTTATAGAGATTTTAACTACCAAAAATTTTATTACGTATGTAGATATTCAAAAATTGAGTATCAAAAACTTTAATGTTGATTTTAATTAAAATGGTCAATAAAGAAAAAATATATTGGCCACAATATTGGGGTTCTTAACAATGTAACCATCATATTGTGCAAATACCATTTTCCATAGTTGTATATATTAAATTCAGATTAGTTAATGAAATTGCTTGTAGGGGTAGTTATCATGCTTATTAATTCCCTATATATAAGAATGTATCCAACATAGAACCCATAGATAATTTAATAGTTCATTAGATATTTTAAAATAATTGACACATGGATTGATGGATAGGGAATATATGATGGACTGAATTTATTCAAATGAATATAATAATAATCCTCACTATTTTTAAAATATATGAGAGGATAAAAATAGATAATTCTATTGATATATCTATCTCTAGAAGAATGAAGCGAGTTTAGTAATGTAATAATTAATTTTATAAAAACCATTGAAATTTATTAAATCATATGAATTACAAGGTAATTAGATATATACATATTTTATTAATATGTTTTGAATAAAGAGGAATTCTAGAATTAATCTATAATTAAAATTAAAGTAATCCATTGGAGAATGTTTTATGTAGTATAAATACTTGATTACAACTGTATAGTGTTATAGGGATCTCTATATTACTTTTATAAATGGAAAGCATAGATTCCATGAAATGGTATTGAAAAATATTTTTATTAATGAGATATTCATATCAAACCTATTGAAAATAATTAGGACACACAAGAAACCCATATTATAAATGGTTCATTAACAACATTATTGTGACGTTATTTTACCTGATGATCTAATATTTTTTTTTCTTTTGATAGTCTGGGTGAAAAATGAATGTGTTATTTGGGTTTTAGTGAACAAACAAAAATCCTTTTAAGATGGTTAGGTTATGATGGAGTCACCTGAAAAAAAACAATTAGTGAGATAATTGTTGTCATGACCCATCCCTTGGGGCCAGTGTCTTTGCTACCCCAAGGCATCCTTCCATAGGCTAAGGGCGGGTGATTAGCACTGAAGGCGTGCACTCTAAAAATGGGAATGCATTGCCTTTATAACATATAACACACAAAACCAAGAACACAATGAGATACAAACTCAAGTGAACTTAATAGTAAACAGTGTGAGTAAAACAAGTAAAAAGGGGTCAGAATACAACCCCAACTAGAAAGTATGAGAAAAAATGGAAAGTACAAGATAACTGATAGGTGAAAATTAGCTCCTGAATCATCCACTGCAGATCTTACCAGAAGGCTAGGTACATCTCACGAACGTCCAGCTCTACGGTTCGCCTCGTCTAACGTCCACCTTCGAGCTACCTTTAGTCCTGGTACCCTCGAACTCAGTCAGCGTTGTTCGTCTCTACATCAAACAAAATTAAGTGTGGGCATATCCCGTGTAGGGGTGAGTATAACAATACTTAGTAGGGACCCTAAGACCCTCATGGTCTCACAAAATTCACAAAGTATAACCCACAATGGATGGAAACAACTGATAATCCTACTTACATATATTCCCATACATATACCAATGTTATCGTGTAAACCCATCTCAATCATGAGGAAAACATGGAGTCCAACTCTGAATCCCAAAGCTCAACTTTTCCACAAAGGAAGAAATACCACGAAGGCAAGTACCACACAGGTACACCACCTATAAGAATACCACCAATGTATAAACACAAATGAAGGTAACACAATGGTATAGACTCGTCTCACACCAGGTATAACATAAGTATAGTAGTAGAGATGATTTTATGTAACTACTGAATCTTCTTATTCTGTTATGAGGTAGACCCACACCGAATTTCTCAGTGATAACCCACACAAGATTTCACGGTGTTGACCCATACAGGTTTTCTAGGTCACATGATCACTCAGTGGTGACCCAAATAGGATCTCTCAGTGCTGACCCAGATAGGATCGCTCGGTGCTGACGAAAAAATGATCGCTCAGTGCTGACCCGCACAGGATTGCTCGGTTCTGACCCACATAGGATCACTCATTATTCTTCACATCCCAGCCAACTACTGGGTTCCCACATTACGCTCGCTTGTCTCTAGGAGGGTTTGATCCATAATCCTCTGGTCGATACTCCAACTTCCATGAAGTCTCACGAAAAAGTATCTCATAGGACCGCCACACCAAAGTGGTCTCAACATAATAGACAGTGCATCAATCGGATGCCCGCCCTGTATGTTATTAGCCTTTTTGACCCAAGGGCCCTATTGGATTTGTGCTCAATCCAACCTGACATTTCCCCAACTCTATCCAAATCTTTCGTGGGGTATACCAAAGGGACTATATTGAAACATGATTTCCATAACTGTAAATGGTTCTTCAAACGGAAGTCTGGTGCCAAAGATATTGACAAAAGTGCCTAAATGGGTCAAACTGGGTCTGGGTCTGATCCAACCCGGCCAGACCGACCCGGCCAGGGATGACCTAGTTTGGGCCTACTCGTCCCGACGCTACTTTGGTGGCTCGACCTAGGAAATGTCCCACGAGCTGGCTCTGAGTGTCGCGAGGTAGCGTGGCGAAGCTGTGGGGCGGCGAGGCTGCATAGCGGCGTAAAGGTTCACGAGGTGGCATGGTGAGGCTGCTGGGCGACTGGGGGGGGGGGGGGGGGGGGTTAAGCGCTGTGGGGCGCGGAGGCCATGTGCCGGTGGAGGCCAGATGCAGCAGAGCTATGTGGGGCACATAGGACATGGGTGGCGGAGCATCGTGGCCTCTGGAGAGTCATTCCTTCATCGGATGTCGGCTTGACTGGTCGCCCTTCGATCGTCACATTCGATGCAGCTGGTGGTGTTGTCGGCTGCCGTTATCGAGTTCCACCAGTGCCAAACACCATCATCATTCTCTATCACCATCATGAAGAACACACCAATAAAGAAGAACAACATATGGGTCGGGCAATGATTGTTTGGACCTCACGATCTGTGTTAGAGTGGTAGCAAGTGACTCAATAAAATCTTGAATCAATAATGCCAAAATCTATAATTTCATACAATTCGTGGATCAAATAGTTTTGGTTAATCCGGATTCTCTATGATTTCAAGGAATAGGGAATTTAATCAAAAAATTTAATGAATTCAATAACAACCCCTTCCTATATTGTTCATTTATGTTGGCACGAGAAATAATTCAATGAAGTCGGAGGGGATGAAAATTATCGTTGCTTACAAAAACAAGTTTCGATGAAGGGATCAAATGTCGTCCCCTTCTATGATTTCCAATGAACTTTCTTCGATGTCGTTCTTTGTTGGAAAAAATTATCCCACCATGTATGTTTTTTCCAACCAAAAATCCTCCCAATCAAAGAGGTTCCAATTTAATTAAATTAAGTATATTAATTATGTTGGAACATTGGAACAATTAATATGAATAATTAATGAATGGTGTAGAAAAAATTCAACGTTGGGGTAGTCCATGGGTTATCTCCTATTAAGAGAGAGTTCAACGGGGTTTTAGTCTCGAGTGGTCCCCACCACTATAACCTCACATGGGAGGTTTAGTAATGGTGGTCCCCACCTCCATAACCTCACATGGGAGTTTTAGTTCTGGTGGTCCCCACCTCTCAACATCGACATGGGAGTTCCAATGAAATTAAAATGTTACAAAAATTTAATTCATTTAATGTTTTCTTGAAATCCAAAATTATGTCATTCACCCTCGACCAACTACGGTCGAGGTGATGGTATTTTTAAGCGAATATTGGTGCTAAGAGTTCAATGGTGACCTCATATTTTAATTCCAGGAACTGGTTCAAAAACTAGAAATACACGCTCGCATGTTTACTGAACATAACCAAAATAATGTTCCGAAATTCACTTGGGGCACTACAGGTGTCAGAATCAAGCGCCGTTAATTTTTGAGGACTCTTATAATTACCATATACTAAAAAAAATTACATGGAAATTCCGGTTATTTTCAATTGTGTTCTTTGTTCATCAATACACATCAATCACATTCTTCTTGGAATAACAAGTAGTTGTTGACCGTATTATGTATTTTATTCTATTTCCAGGTTTATTTAATTTATTCATTATTGAATCATAAAAAAAGGGTTAATAAATCTCAAACATATTTGATTAATGGGTGATTATGTCAGAATTGAATATGATAATAATGATGAAAAGAGAAATAAAAGTTAACCTCCTCAAAAATAGTTTAAAATGGAAAGGTAAGTGAGAGTGAAACGTAAAAGTAAGGTAGTTATTAAAAGATCACATACAAAAATTCACTCTCTTATCCACCACTATATGGGAATATCTCTATGATGACCCTTGAGGGATGAAAATAGAATCATGATATGATTTTCTTGTGTGTTACTTAATATGTTTTTTATAACACATATCTTATTATATAACCATTAGAAATGGTTAAGATGCTATATTTATTTTTATAATGGTATTCATTTTATGTAATTGTTTCATATCATGTAGATTATATATTACAGATATCAAGATGAAATGTATCCCTGTTGACATTAGTTGACTCAATTATATTAGAGCTAGGGTAATGTGAATCATTATATGTGGTCCTAAATAGGTTTAACAGAGCCTTAGCCTAGAATAGCCAATTATATTTAAAAATCAATAGTTTATGTAGTGTTCATATATGTTAGTATAATCTACTGATACATAAATACCATTCATATGATTGATTTTCCATAGTTTCTGCGTTATAGAGAAATATAGTATCGATGGTGGTAAGATGGTCATGTGACATGGAGATATTATCCCTTGAATGTTGGTGCAGAGTTATTCCTAAAAATGTGGAAAGGGTAATTTCATTAAAGGGATATAGAGTTACATATGGTGAATGAATCATGAAACTGACTATTTTTGGTTTTCATCTTAGAAAAATGGAGAAGAAGGTGTGACCATGGTTTTTATGGGATTAGCTCAGACTTGACCCTTAGAATATAGTTGATTCTTTTCATAGATGTGTATTTAATTTACATCATTTCATGCAGATAATTATACATAGGAACATATTTTACTAATTTATTCCTTTTTTCAACAATATTTATACTCACACATTGAATTGGAATGTTTTTTATAATATAGACCCATTTAATTAAGATCTATTAAAGGATAGGGGGCCTAGGATAGGTTGTTGAGGAGAAAAACACGGTTAAAGGACATATTACTGGGATTATTTTGGGATGATTACCATTTCAAATTAAATAAATTGTATTTCAAGTTGAACAGATAAAAATAATGATCTTCAACATTTGGTGTTCTATTGATTACTATTCAATGATCTGAAAAACATCTATTATATTATTAATTAAAATTACTAATATATTATGCTATGTGATGAATTATTATCAATCTTTACTAACCTATGATAGATATGATTACTTATTTTATAGTCTCCAAGAATTAAATTGATCATTTCTTCTACTGGGTAGACTATTTGAAATGGCTAGCCCCAGATAAGTAATATGGAACTATGAATTAGACCCAGTGATTTAGGTGGGGGTATAAAAGAAATATAATCTTATCATTGAAAATCCACTCATAAATTATTTTTGGGTTATGTTAATGTGTAGATAGTCAGTTTTTAACATAGGTAGGGGGATTTTGATTTGCCTTAATAGTATATGTGTGAAAAAACTCCATGTAACTAGTGATGAATTTTTTTTCAATTTTATTTCATTCATATGTGAAATTAGATTATTGGTTTTCTAGAAGAATCATATTACATATAGAAACATATACATGTTGTCTATTGAATTGTTGTTCATTTCATTATGGTATTAAATTTATGATTTATTCAGATTGTCTTGTGTTATCTATTTGAGTAATTTGTCTATGTACATTCTACATTGATTTCTCGAACTGGACCTAGATATATGAACATGATACTGTAGTTAATTTTTTTTAAAAAAAATTTCACAACATACATATAAGGTGGACACGTATTAATCTTTGTGTTGGATAAATTGATTTATAAATTACCTATTGGTATTCCCTAAGATTTTTTTCATATATAATTTACTATTTTGTTCAATAAAACATCATATTTCCTCATTTTAATGATTTTTATTGAATATTACTATTTATTTTGATTTTCATGAAAATATGATTCATAGGATTATTCACCTTACACATTTAGATGATAGCATACCCTTTTCACCATATCCTTGGTGAGAGGATTCCCATAAGTGTTTCCCCACACCTAAATCATTAATTTATATAGTGAAACGACATATCCTAAAGTCTTATAGTCAATTATGGTTAGATATGCTTGAGACATTCAACTCTATTGGTTTCTAGTATTCTAGAGCATTGGTGGTCTCTATTATGATGAGAACTTTATTTATTTCATATAGGTAATTATTGAACTAGTGGAGTCTTCTAGTTATAGAATAGTGAATGTTGTATCCTTTATGATTCATAGAAACACAATAATTATATAGGGTATCATTGGTCAATAAGGTATATTTGAAGGTATTCATGAGAGGCTTTTAGGGAGTAGTTCTTTAAGGAGTTCTTACCTAACTCTCTAAAGATGGATCTAGCATAATATTTTACAAATATTTAACAACATGAGATGTTTTTTTATATTGTAATTTATCATTTGATATATTTTATATTATTTACATTACACTTAATTGGATGTTATTCCTATAAGTCTATGATGATTGATATTGGCCATTGTAATGGGATAAAATTCCATGTAGATGTTTTATCCTAATTACTATTTTCTTGAAAAAGAGACGTCATTAAGGATATCATTATTTTTGAATGGTTTCCAATGAATTTATTTGTGTAATACGAAATATTAAAAGGTTATTTACCCATAAGTATATTCATTTGAAAGGTAATTTCTCATTAGGGATTTTGACACATGATTTTTATGAACACTCATTATATGAGAGGACGGTAGGTCGAGCTCATCACACCATTTCTATGGAATTATTTCATATTTGGGGACACTATTATATATTTAAGATATGTTCATGAATAATTAATTAATTACCTTCTATGATATAGGTTATCCCAATATTAAAAATTAATTATTAGCATGTTTTGATATCAGAATCATCCCTTTGTTTTCAAGGTTCATCATCAATGAAGATATCAGTATGTATCCACAGATCTCAATTTATGGTATCCACTTAGATACAAATTAGTGATTCATTGGTCATTATTATGATTATGATGGTTTCCAATCCATGTTGTGGGGAACAATAAAGTTTATATTAATCCAGGTATATAAATGTCACACTGTAATTTATAATCATCTAGGGAGATGGATGTTTTTATGTTGTTGGGATTGAACACATAGATGTGTTTCCTATGTATCATTCTGAAAGGACATGTAACCCACATATATTTGAAGGTATATGGGTTTATATGTTAAACATGACACTTCAATAGATATTTCTTAAAAGGACAAAGTTCTGTTAGGATGTTGGGTTGGAACCACATGGTGGCTTCCTATGTATCCAATTTGGATGGGAATCAAAAACATGGATGCTCTTTAGTGAGTACCCATTCCTAGAGAGTGCTTCAAAATTATGTTTTTAATGGTCTATGGGACGTTTATATGAATGCTTTGGCATTACTCCTGATAAGGATGTCCCTTTATGAAGGGAACATGTGGTTTTTTTAACTCATAGTGATTTGAGTGAATAACTCATTGTTTAATCATGAAGAGAATACCCATATTAAATGAATTTTGATTAGAGATTTTTACTAAGGTGGATTACAATTGATCTTCTACCCTATGTTTCTTCACTAAATATTTTTGTTAATAGAAATTAGATTCCTAATAGATCAATGGTATTTGGGGATTACACAAAGGACTAGTACAATGTGATAGGGAATGATTTATTATTTATTGGATTACATGGTACAGTGCATAGCCCATAATATATATTTCAACATATCCCAATTATAGTGGGAATTAGTGTAATCATTTTTCATTCATTTAGGTGGGTTGTGTGGATGTTGTGATCAATAAAAACGTCTAATATCATGTGAGTGGTGCTCAATGTGAAAACAAATATGATTTGAAAGACTCAAAAAACCACACACATTCCTTCCCATGATGATGGAAGAGGATGATGATGAAGGAGGATGTGGCTGAGATGATAGTGGATGTGTCTTGTGATACGGTGGAAATGTTAGGGGTTATAGTGGTTCCCCCTATTTACATTACATTGTTTTGGAGTCCATGTTACTGATAGAATGTTGCTGAGGAATATAGAGATGAGAAAGATAAAAACCTCATTTCTGAAAGGCTAATGTCTTACCATAGGCATAATGTCCTAAAATTGATTCCTCAATGAATGAATGGTATATTTTTTTGTGGAATATAAAACCATATGTAATCCTTACCATCCCGACTAAGAACTGGAGTCTCTAAACATTATAGATGAGATGAGGAGAATAGATTCCTATCCAAGGAATCCGAGACTGGTAAATTCAAAACGCTATCCTTTGGGTAAGTTTTCACATGACCATAGATATCCAAATCATTAGACACATCGAGGATCCCAACCCACTGGTAGTACAAGTGTGGGAAAAAACTAACCGTAGAAATATAAATCTAAATGGGTTAGATGATAATCGTCCAAACCGGATGGTTTGGTAAATCAGGAGGCCTTTGTAGAGGTTTCAACATAGTCTCTTTTAGGAATGGGATCAAGTCAAGGGGAATCCTTTCTATGAGTGGTTTTTCTGGAGGATTCATTAAAGTATCATTAAAGAAGAATCCCAGGGTGAACCAATGATGCTTGAAAAATGGTGATCTGTGCATGCAGGAATGAGGGAACTAATGGAACATTTTTTGATTACCATTTTGGATTACTATACATGGGTTATAAATAGCTCAGGCATTCTCGATTCTCCATTGTTATTCATGAAAGGGGGTAGTACAGGTCCCTATTCTTTGAAGGGAGATCATGCTATTCACCATAAATCAGGGTGTTGAGCGAATAAATCATGGAATATTTTTTAAAAAACACTTAGGACATAATCTTAATTATACACTTTTATTATCACTCTTAATGCATTAAAAAATAAATTGGAGGTTTCATTGTACTTGAAGAATATAATAGGAAGATCATATCATTATTTTAATTTAGGTAAATCTGTCAGCACAAATAAAGGCTCTATGGTTCTATTTATATACAAATATAAAACCCTATGAAAAGGTGTATATTTGATCATGTGAGGTAAAATATAATTTCATATGCGTCGAAGATGAATTTTTTGGACTTTGGAAAAAACAGTTACATCATACCACTTGGGTTGTGCCCCAGCACCTCCACTCGGGATCAATTCCATGCCATGGTCCCAACCCTTTGTCGTGTTGTCTTCCCTACCATATCTAACATGATTGAAGAAGAAATAGTCACACTAGGAAATTGTCCATACCTAGGTAGTACATATTGGGTTTTAAAAAAACTAAATCCAATCTACTCCTTCATTCATTATAAATCTATATTTTGACTTAAACATAGTATTTAGTGTCTATGTGAGGTTTAAATGAACAATTTTGTGGAAAATGAAAGGAAACCATTAAATGGTGTCTTCAATGACATATAACAAGGTTCCTTGAAAGTATATATTTTTTTTTGTGGTATTATATGAAAAAATGATTTAGTTTTCAAAATACATCTTATAGAGAGTTTATGTGGTACACTCCCATGGGAGAAATAATTCATATTTTTTGTGTAAAAAGATGATTTTTGGGGTGGGATATCAATGAAGAAATAATTTATATTATAGTTGGTATTCATCAAATTATTTTTGGGGAGGATGATTCACAAGTTATAAAACTGTATATAGAAGGGTCATTTTAGAAAAATAATGATCAAATAGATATATTAAATTCCACTAAAATGGTATAATTTTCCATCTTATATGTTTTTTATATAATCCATCGCATCATGTTTCAAGGAGAAGTAATACTATTCTATGAATGGGTTCCAGATTTTATACCTAGTAAGTACAAATTTCTATAAATAAAGAAATTATTACACTAGATATTGATTCGATTTATGTCTTCTCTGTGGTTTTATACACTATTTATTTGGAAATTCAATGTTATGGTTAATATCTTGATTCCAAATATGATATATATTTAATTATATATAGCTTTATCTTCACATATAATCTTCTCTACCCATTATTTTGATCACTTTGATGTACCAGTTATCAATAGAGTTACCATCACTTAAATATATTACGAGGACACAATTTAACCATCTCCAATGATGTACGGATTTCTTCAATGTTTTCATTGGAAACAAAATCCTATGAGATTTCATGATCCTAGAGATGACTAGTTTTTATTTGATTTTAGAAATGGATGAGTTAACCAATTATCATTCTTAGGTCATATATTATATGATATGTGTAACTTTCACCACACATAGAAGATAGAGGTACATGTTAACTATTGAGATGGATCTCAGATAAGGAAAGATGGTTCGGGTAAATTTTCAAATTATTGTAATCATAATTCCTATAGAGATCATATATATTATAGGATAGTTGTGTATGGAACTTATTATCTTAAATTCCATAAAGGATCATTAAAATGATTCCATTCTAAATTAATTCTCATTTAATCCTCTAATCAAATAAGTGGATTTTAGATTGAAAATGTCGAACAATGATATCCTCTCTCAATTACTCCATATCATATGGGACAATATATATAGAGAGAGTGAAGTGTTTAGAAATAATATTTGGAGGGAAATTTTTTTATCAAACTGAGCACATCACATTGGGATTATATAATATTTTTCCCAGGAAGTTTTATGATAGTCTCTATATTATTATGGAATATTAGGATCTTAACATGGTAATAGGGAAGCACTAGTTTTCTTTAATCATTGATTGAGGGTCATTTTTATCTGTTATTAGGGTTATTCTTTATATCTAAGATCGATAATTTTACAAGCTACAAACATATGTATGTATGATTAGATGATACCATAATGAATGCATTTAAGTGTACGTATGCACTGTAAAAGTATCTTCTTATTCATTTATGGATGGAAATTTCTCCAACTAATATCATGCCTCTCAATAATATGATAATAATTTAGTATCATAACTATTTAATCATTTTATTTTTGGTCAATATCCATATAAATAACAATAAATTATAAATACACAATAGAAACTATGATATGGTATTTGGTTCACATCACATTAATCAATTATATTCCATGATTTATATGTGCCACATATATATTCATGTTGTATCTTTACATTATAAATATTGTTTCATTTGTAGGGATCCAAGTGGATCCATAGATGGAAGATTTTATTATGTCGTTATCAAAATAAATTATATTATTTAATATAATATGTTTCCTTTTTTTATTATAGGTTATTATAGGTTCTTAATAAAAATTTACCAAATTAATGAACTCTTGAGAGAGATGAGAAATGGGGAAGAATATTTATTGTTTTAATTAGTGTGAAGAGGGATTCCTTCATGTTAATATTTTATTTATGGAATCCAATATTTTTATATTGGTATAACATGTTATGTGATATAGTGTTTAATACAAATGATAAGTTACTAAATTATGATATTTTTAATGTAAAACTTCTACTTATACACCATTGGTTCATATTTTTATTATCGCATGGGAAACACTACATATTTTATAACATAGAGATGAAATATATTGTAATTACATGAATTTTTTGGACAAGTAAAATAAATTAATGGATTTGAAAACTGCTTATTTAGTGGATGGGTCAAATATAACACCAATACGTAGAACATAATTCTGAGGGTTGTAACACAAAAAAGGGAGTCTTTTAATGTGTCATAATTCTCGAGAGTGGTCTCGAGAGTTTTTAAAAGTTTTGGGAGTGTGTATCTCTAAAACCAATAGTTCAAGATACATTAGTAGGTTTTATGGGGGTTTTTAAACCATGTAGACCCAAGAAAAAACATGGCACACTATAAATGGTATCACATGGATTGTTATTCCGCACATTGTGTGGAAAAGAACCATGTGGAATTTATAATGTCAAAGATAGTGGTGGGATCATAGGATGTTCATGGTCATATATAATGTTCAACAACAAAAATAATTAATTCCACTTAACCAGTTGTGACACATGGTTATTGAAATGGTAGTCAAAACCATGCATCCAAAAAGTGATTAGTATGGATATCTAATTGAATGAGACATAATGTTGTCCAAACCATGAATAATAAATTTGTGTATCATTAAAGAGGGGGAAATAACCATTTCCCATTCTATCATTTTTTTCATTTCATCATACTCTTCTACCTCATTTTTCCCAATCCTAGGCCCCAAGACTCCTCCCAATGACTCCCATATAGGATTCATTGTATCATTGACATTTAGGACTGGAATTTCTTATCATCAGTATTATTGGATATATGTATGTAAGAACAATTATCATTTTACAATATTTTTTTTATTATGACCATCTCCAGTGATATATAAATTTCATATAATCCACACTGTTAATAGGTAAATTGATGATCCATTGGGTTTCACCCACAATGTCTCGAAATAAGGAATAGTATTCAATTACTGTTGAATTTCAAAAATGTGTTCAATGGTCTAGTTGGTTATCAATACTGTATCCTATTTATATGATCTTTTAATTATGATTCACTAGATATAATTCATACATTTTTCCTGGATTTATATACTCCTAAAATGAAATTCATATATCACTCAATTGACATTTCATAGACCCATTTTCACGGTTAGAGGTTGGAAAATACTATTAAGACATCCCATGTGGTAATTTGGATTAATGTATACAATAATTAGTTATTAACATATGTTGAAAATCCCCAAATTCACATAGATCACATTTTATAGTAATTTAATTATCCCTCAAGAAAGATATGGTTGAACTAATATTAATGACATGGCAGATCAATCACGTTCTATTTTATAATAAAACAATATTTTATAAGCACATTCTTAAAATGAAAAGGATTAATTTAATTAGGAATAATTATTATTCTACATCAAGGAAGAATCCCATGGCCTCCATTTTGTAAAATTAATTCCATTCCAGGTCCAATTTGATAATATGGAATGATTATATTGATGAAAATTTTATTATTTACTCTTAAACATGAATTATATTGTCTTGATGTAAAAAATTATGAAATGGAATATTATTAGTGTTAACTGAAATATGATAATGAAACAACAAGATTCCTTGACCAGTCATTTAATTACCTTGTTTTAATTGATTGGATCAGATCTTAGACTGATTGAGATTAAAATTCCCATGATATATACCAAGCACCATAATAGATTTCTTTCTATGGTCTTGGTAGAAAATTTTATTATACCATGGAACAAGTGGTACAATGTTTCGTGGGGGATCAATATGGATGGGATCATTGGTTTATGCATTTATACCATGCCATGAGAGACACCTCAATTTATACATAAATCATGGTATGATCTAATTTGTTCAATGAAATTATAACATAGCTTGAGAAATATTGGGTTTCTGATATAGAATTTCCTAGACTATCTAAAATTTTTATTGATGTGATATACTCTTGAGAAACACATAAACTCCATATTTTGACTACCATTGATATGATCATTGGATAAATGAGATTATGATATCCATGGGTTATACACAAGTCACATATAAGGAACGAATTGGATTGGATAACTAGTCAAATGATTTTACCTTATCCTATAGAGAAAATTAATTAACCCTTATCTTCTAAAAAATGTATATACTAGATTAAGAGAACATGAGTGGGCTAGATTTCATGTTGGTCAAGGAGATGGTCCTTTGATATTTGGTATTTTTATTATATATTTTTTAGATATTACCTACTATATGCATGTTGTTTTAAATTATTTCTTTATTATGTATGATAAATTATTTATTTTTATTTAATATTAGTAATATTTATCATTATTAACTAGTAATTATAATTATTCCATTGTTTTAATTTCATTATAAACCATTTTGACATTTTTATCCAGAGGTTATAGCATCCAATCCATTCAACCATTAGTCTATAACTATAATTCTAAAGCCTCTAGTATATGTGAAGGTATTCATGTGCCAATGTGATAATATTTCATCAAGAACCAGAAAAGTGGATCATATGAATGGATCTTACTACTTTTATCTATACCAAAATGCATATGAATAGTGATGTCATAAAGAATAGGTTTTTATAAAAAAAAACTATTGGATATGTTAATATATATTCTTCAGGAGGTATATCATTATGTAGATGTTTCATTTTGTTGTGTATTAGAGAAAATATGACATTATGATTCCTTAATATATAGGAATAATGATTTAATTATATATTATATAAAAAACAACAACAGACACATGAACATTTACAATAGACTTCACAATAGGAATGGATTCTGATGATTTTGAGGGAATACTGGTTAATGGACGCACCAAAAGATCATGGTGAATCAACAAGATTTCATTTTTATCAAATAATTTCATATGGATCATTCAAAAGTGATCCAATAGTTGGACCTTAAGTAAATAGTTATGTGAGAATATATTGAAAGAGATGATTTAGTTTTTGTCTAGTCCATTAATGAAAAATATTGAATATAGACTCATAGAAGTATAATAGTTGAATATTTTCTATGTTAAGAGATGAATAGGGGATCTCATGATTACAAAAAGGGTAATGAATCAATGGATGATAATGATATAGCATGATATCTATTGTTAGTTTTTCTAGACATGTATGAATAGATACCTCACTACATTGATTCATTATTCCATATTATCCATATAAAAAAGGATGATCATCAGTTTTCTGGTGGTTTACTCCCGCCGCAATATGTTATTTAATAGAAGATGGATAAAATGACTATATAAATCATGATGGTGTTAAACGTGGACAAAATGAGTCATGATATATTCATGCAGTTAGTCTATAATATATTCAATGTTTTCGTTTCATGATAATTTGGAGACACTTTATTTAAAAATGTCAGGAATTATTAATGAATGAGTGACTATAAGACTATATAGATTTATGTACAAATATCATATCAGATAGGTACATGCAATTTATATCTAATATTATATATGTATTACAGGAAAATATAGGTACACAATTGATGTTATGTACATGTGTTATCTATATTCAATAGAATGTCAATGATGATGAATTAGATCGGTTAGGATATGTTTTTTTTCATGTGTCATATACTCGTATGGAGAGAGGGATAATAATTTGTCCCTTATTGAGTTCGACTAGAACAATAGTTTGTAGTATTATATTTAGATGGAACATTTTTAATCACTCTATGGATGGTTATGATTCTCATTGTTATGTTCAGATAAGGTAGATAATGTATCAATAATTGTGTTGCCCATGGTGAAACATAATGTCTGGGGAGTTTAGTTGACCAAGAAGTTGTTCTCCACCACCTAGAGAGAACAAAGATTGTATGCTAACTATGGGAGAGAACCATTGGTGTTTGTAGATGGAATATAGTTTTTCTTATTGGTTTTGACACAATATGTTAATATATGATAGTGGAATTAAGGGAAGTGGGTTCCAATTACATTTAGCTCATATTATATCTTCTAATGTGATAGAGTAACAGATTAATAAATTGGATTTTTTCTTCTTAATTGATGCATGTGTGATCTGATGCATCAAACCCAGCTGCAAACATACAGGCATGGTTCTATTCATATGGTAATCTATGCAAATATTGACTTAGAATCATGTGGTTCTTTTATGGATTTCACAGTGCATGTCATATAACATAGTGATAATGTTTTTTAAGGACTGATGGTTCCAATTTTTAATCACACATTAGAGAAAAAATTGAAATAGGTGACAACATATTAGTTAGAGTATAATCATAGAATTTAGTGGCCTAGATTATTCTTTTATGGCCCTTATAGATGCCTCTCATAGAGGAAAAGTCTTAATAGTGAGATATTATAGATCCTTGGAATTTATATATATATAAGGGATTATTTATAATTTGAAAAAAAATTATTTCATTAATCCTCCTTTTAATTTCTAATGATATTGTTTTATCATCTAAAATGGAAATGGATTCCTTTTTTTATAAAACGGGGTACAAAATAGTTTTGGATTAATACTTTGTTTCAATTATTGCTCAGGAGTAAAAACCAAAATAGGGAATGGGGTTAAAGGTGTCTCCATGACCATGGTGCTAGAGGAATTATGTTCTATCCATTGAATTGAGGGAACCAGCACACCTATGGTTGATTCAATGATGGATTAATTCTTTTCAGTTTTATGTGACATATAATATGAGATAATTTTTTCATTTAGGAAAATTTTAATCAATGATAGTGATGAAGCCCAAGGGGTGATTGTAGAACTACATGAAATGGATAAAACATATGTATTATTCTGTATATGTTGAATTTTTAATGGAAAAATTCATCGTATAATAAATATATTTTCACGGATAATATTATCAATGATAACTTCCTCAATTTATAAGCACAACCTCCTTACTTTAATCGACCTTTTGATCTAGAAAATTTCATGTTGACTGAGACATGATCTATGTGTAATGTCTGATCGTAGATGCCACTAAACTAGTGCTCTGAGAAAGTGGGTTGTTATACCTCAAGCATGCCTCCCCATATTCCAGAGGCCACAGAATGGAATTTATGACTAATGGGGTGATTGTAGGGTGACTATTCCCTCATATTTGAGTGAAAAAATATAAATAGATAAGTATCGTAAATAGTGGAATGTCTATTGTCTGGAAGCTTTGAACACCTGAAATAGAAAATTCTATAATAATAAATTAAATATTTTAAAATCCAGAAAATATATGTCATAAAATACAATAGTGGTCACCATCTAGGATGACCATAAAGATAAATGAGTACAAAATAAATATAAAGCTAAAGTACATGGACTTACTACTAACTCTAGTCCATACAAAATACCTGGTCTCCAGACACTGTCGAACTACACATCCTTTATCAAATAAACACACAAGTAGCTCCACTCGATCATACAACTTTGGTCCTTTTCCTAATCCCACTGCTACTCATTCTCAACCTGAAAATAATTAATAAGGTTTACACGTAGACTAAGGAGAACATGTAGGGGCAATAAATAATATTTTCAGGCCACTTCGACAAGAATATTATTACTGTACAACTATGTGTGTAACAAAAGAAACATGCCCAGACTCACTGAGAAACAAAAAAATGTACGTAAAACCCAACGTGAAGCAATATCCTAACCCTGGGTCCATAATCATTTTCAATTTGAAAATTTCTATCATGGATTTCCATAACTATATATGTATACATTTATAGTACTATACCTATACATATATATATATATATGAAAATTCATGAGTATTTGAATAAAATAATAATAAACCACATCATTAGTTGATCCTTGGGTCCGTAATCCTGATCAACTATACATCATGTGCAAGAACATTGAGATATATATCATGCCACTGAAGAAATGTATCATCAAGTTGTTCTCGGGTTCTTTAATCTCTATCGATATATACCTGCTTTGGTAAATTCTGGAATGTAACTTAGAATGATATATCACTGCAAAAGGATAATTTCCTTACAGCTAGCTTCACACGTACTCTCCTCAAATCACTGATGAATGGCTTCTATATATTGAAAGCCAATCTTATAAAGAAATATATTAGGTAGTTTGTCAGGACATCTCATGAGACACCATGACAGATCCCTCAAGTCCTATAACTAGTCAAGAATAGAATCATCATTCCAATCATATAAAATATATCCAATGATCACATCCAATACTTTCCTACAGTAGAAGTCCATGTATCACTCAAGGCATATACATCATCAGACCTATGAGTTCATTTATGGAATCCCAAAAATGGATGAAAAATATCCCTAATATCACAGAAGTTATCACCCACTAATCCCGTCCAATGCATCCCTCAACTAGATATAAGTAACACTCATGGTATGACAATATCTGACCAATGGTCCCATCTATGGAATCCATCAACTCGATCAATGATTCACTCAATGATTAATCATATCTGGCCACTGATCCTGAATATGGAATCACTCTTTTAGATCTAGGACTCACTCATGGTTTATAGGCCATCAATCCTCTTATCCCATTTGTGTCATCCCATAACTATATCTTGGTGTCCCCATGGGAACATAAGTCTATAAACCATTGTGCATATACAAGGAATCCCTTACAGGATCCAAGTACCCCTCATGGTGTAAACATATTTAGCCATTGATCTTGTCCAAGACATCCCTCAACTAGATACATGATTCACATAGGGTTTATAAATCAAAATCCTACATATCCCATCCAAGTAATACATACAACATGAATCCATGTATCACTCATTGAATATAAACAACATGTATGGTTAAATAGCTATATTATAGGAATCACCTATGGATATCCCAAAAAAATATACATAAAAAATATGTATACATTCAAGATCAATATCCAAGTCCCATATAATACCTCAGGGTACCAGTAGAAATTCAGAAATAACATGGTTTATATGATGGATCCAAGGAATAAAATTAGTGATCCTAATAGGTAAAAAGATGCCTCAGACTAGGCTCAAAATCCACCAACCTGAATGCACCACTGGTAAACATCACTACTGCAACAATAAACATGTTAAAGTATAAACACAGAGTGAGTGTGGTCGGAACACCTAATACAACACTATAACCAAATTGCAATTGGAATACAAGACCAGAACGGGTTATAATGTGACATCTCAACACCATCTATATCGAAACCCAACAATAAAAATTTGGGTTCATCATGAGACAAGAAACTGATTGGTCCCACAAGTCAGACACTGAGATGAAACCTACCAAGGATCCTCATAGTGATACACATTTAAGGGTTACTACAAGAGGTTCCATAGAGAAGAATATATGCAAACAAATACCTCAAGAGATCCATGTAAGCATCCGGTCAAATGGCCTTATAGGCCAGTAGGACACTTCTTGAAAGGGAGATGTACTCACTAGAATGTCACTGGGAACTAGTCATGGGATATTGACTATGGATCAACTAATATAAATATCTAAACTAGTTTGGTCGAATCACCCAAATTGTCATTCAAATCATGTTTCACACTCTAGAGACAAATAAATATCAATGTAATTAGAATAACCTCTCTATTTTGGTCGAATATCAAAAACAACAATTATTTTCCCTTAGAACGCTCCATGGGTTTCACCGTCACAATATACATAGAAACAACACTAATAATGGTCTAAAGTTAGTTCTAATATTGTCATCAAGGAACAAAATAGGAAAATACCCTCAAAAGGGTACAAAGGGATGAGTACAGTGTGTGTAGAAACCAAACACAACATGTAGCCTCATATCACCAAATAGTGGTGTACCTTCACCATCATGGGAAATTAAACACCACACGTACACACTGTGTAAGGAGGGAACATAGCGTGTACCCTACACGGGGTATATTACCATTTCCCTAAACTAGAATAGAAGGATACTTGGAAAGTATGTGTAATTTTACATGGTGTTCTGCCACATAGGGCTGAGATGTTTACTCTACACAGCCATGTACCCCTAAACATGATCTCTTAGTCGGGTAATCAGCTACACAACTGAGTACCAGTACATTGTGTGTACACTCCTATACAAGGAGTGAGCTCATTAAACATAATTTTCACAAAAGGGGAATAACACATGTCATGTATCCCTTGACTACATTCCATTTATCATAGTTTTCCCAAACTAAAAACCCTTGGATCACAAAAATCTTCTGTTTTCATCACAAAAACAACAGATCTGGAAACTACGGACATAATAAATGAATTATAGGTCTTTATAAATAAAAATTTGAAAAGTATTTGGGTTTATATAGAGAAAACATAAACAAGAATACCATTGGGAATAAACCATTAATAAATGGATCAATTTGATGGTCCATGTCTGTCACATGTTTAACCAGCTCGTCGAGTGCTCCGATACCGTATCCATCTTCTCTTACCTTCCTTTTCACTATGTAACACCCTATTTTTTATATTATATGAGTAGAATAAGAGGATATTCACATGAGTTGTTCACTAAAATGAGGAGGAAAGAAGATAATTGAAAAAAATGAAAAAAAATGAATAATATAATGGCGTTAGTGCCAGCCCCAACTCCCAACTAATATTTTTACCTTTCCAAGGATAAAATATACATTCTAGAATCAAAGGAGGACACATAATATCCTTCCAACACTCTGTTAAAATTTTATCTCCAAAAAATCCTATGTGAAAAATTTAACATTGATTTTACTAAATATATAATATTAATTATTCAACTAAAAGATGAACTTCTAAAATTTCCACCAAACTCTTATCCTATGGTAGAAACCCCATTATGTGACCAACAGAGTGGTCATAATGATTATATTATATCATATATTTGTGGGGAAAAAATATGTTCTCCCTTGACAAGCGTCGGAATGAAAAAAGTAAAATTTCGGCTCAAAATGAAATTCCATAAAAACATGTGTCCATACAAAATCCCCACCATAAAACATCTCATCCATGATATGCCTAGTGAATGAAAAAATATCCAAGATCTCAACCAATGAATCTTCACAAGAAATTTCTGTAGACATTCCAATGACTTTTTTTTATTGCATTAACAACTATCTTTCCCATGGATTGCATTTTAAATGTGATCGATCTGGTACTACCTGCCATTTGAATACACTTATCATCATCCCAAAACAAACACAAACTCCAAATCCACATGTAAAATGCTGATTCTCAATTTTAAAAATGGATCACCATCCTAAAATTTCCAAAGGTGAAATCCCCACCGTATGTCTCACCTTACACTAATCCATGAGTGCGACCATTCTAAGTTTCTTCTTCCACAATAGGGAAGGACATTCAGAATGAAAAACTTGCCTGATGTATGTTCGATTAATTCACATCATACTCAAGATGTATTAATATAATTAATGGTCGTCTCTACTAGAAGAAAACTAAGAGTTCAACAAAAGAATACATATCTCCCATTGATCTATGATCACCATCCTTTCAAAACCTGACAATGATTTATCCATCGATCAGTAATCTCATAGAAAAACATCTATAATCTCATCCATGGAGGGAAATTATAATGTAACCTCTCGAATCCATGTCCATGACATGATAGAAAGAACGTCAGTCCTCAGATCGCACCCGGGCACTCATCAATTTTCGACTCAAATGACACCCTGCACAACAAGTGTTTATCGTTAACACTTTGACCATACTATAGTGAGTCATCCATTACAATTCTATTTTTGACCATGCAATATGACACATTCGTTTTAGTTATCTGAATGCTCCCCTATAACTACCTTCAAAATCAATCACCTCACCTATGAAAAACTTTCTTCAGTAATCACCTGTCAAATGATGTTGTTCCAGTCCCAAGCATCTACCCACTCTCTAACTATAGAAGAAATAGAGAAAAAATTGGTTGACTGGCTTTTTTCACCAGAATAGTATTTCCCATCAATGACAGTCTCAATAAAAAAAAACATAGTTTCTCCATAAAAATATGAAGGCATCGATATTCATATAACACAATACTCAATAACCAAACATTACATGATCAATCATTAGAATAATAAAATTATACTACCTACAAAATCATTTTAAAACATACCCTTGAACAAAATGGACGTCGAACAACATTTTTTTGATTCTAATCCATGTCATCTAGGTCTCCCACCTATCCCTATAGAACAACCCTCAAAAACTGGGTCACAAGGTCTAACAACCAAGCCCAAAATAATAACACCTCTTAAAAGTAATTAATGATCACAACAACATATGATGTTTAAAACATAAAACAAGACATACAAGGGCCGAAATAATCTTCAAGAATCCTAAAAATTAAATTATCTCTTTAGGAAACGTAACCAATGAAAAATAGAATTTAAAATGATAGTAAATGGGAATCTATTTAATGTAATACCCCTTGAGGTATAGTTCACAAAAAAATTCATGGTTTTCATCGACAACGGACTTAGAGATCTTAAATGTTAATCATGAAACTAATAATCAATACCCTAAAAGGGTTTCACTAGAAATGAATCATATGGAATATCGACCAACTAGGGTAACTACACCACCTATGCATAAGGACTGAGTCATTAGCCTCTCAATAGAGCACCTCAAAATTGATCCACACATCATTCAATGATAAATATTTATATATAACAAGGCCTAATAAAATAATCTTGAATCATCAGTAAAATCACAGACTATTAGGTTTATATGAAGTGAATACTACTTTCCGAATATGATGCATGAGACACCTCTTGAATTTTATGTCCAAGAGTCAAAATCCATCATTGGAATTATTAAAATTTCCATGATCCAGATATCCATTGTAAATCATAACATCCAAAATACATGTGAATTAATCATGGAGGAAATCATATACAAATATAACATCACAAATCAGAACAAGAATCTCATTCCCTAGTAACTAGAAATTCCTACCAGAACATGTGTTCTAATCACCATAGACTGATATCCATCACAAGTTCTGACACATTCATAAAACACTTTTTTACTATATCCTAAATTTTAATGACTAGGAAAAGAACACCTTTCATACCACATTGTAATGTCCCGACCCGAATTCTGGTAAACTAGCGATCCAAGATAGTGGTTACTAGGCCCAAAGCGCACCCCTTCATATACCAATGGCTACAGAAAATCAGTGAAATCCTTGGGTGAGATAGTGGGGAGACTATTCCATCATATTATAGTAAGTAAATAGTTGAAATACTTAACTATCATACATAGTGAAAAGTAAACATTGTGTATAATCGGTAAATTCGTGTAATAAAAAATAATTCAATAAAAAATTAAAAGATATAAATTCCATGAACAACTATGTCATAAAATAAAACACATGTTACCCCCATGGTAAACCATATAAATAGAAGATTATTAAAGAAACTGAAAGATAATGTATATGTATGTACTACTAATTCTGTGCCAGACCAGATACACATTCTCCCGACAATGTTGACTTGCACCATCCCGATCGAAGAACCACATGAGCAGCCATGCTAGATCATGAATCTCTGGACTTATGAATTATCCACCATGAAACATGTACTCTTCCATAAAGAAAGACATATGGTCTACATGTACAGTGAGTTGAATGTGAAGGGAAGAGAAATAATCTCAGTAGGCCACCTCTACATGAATTCTAAAACGATACTTCTATTCTTGTAACAAAAGAAACATACTCAGACTAACTGGGACATAAATAAAAGGGATGTAAAACCCTATTTGATACCACAGTCGAACCTTGGGACCGTAATCCCAGTCAACTAGGTATGTGCCACCATGGATTTCCATATATATATATATATAAGTATATAAGTATAGTGTTGTAAATATAATTATTTAAATTAATATGAATATTCATTAGTTTGTGAATCAATCCACAAAAAACCACATCATCAATTGATTCATGGGTCTAAAATACCGATCGTATGGACCTCATATTCATGGACATTAAGTTGGATGTTGTGCCACTCATTTCATTTAACATCAATTCGATCTCTAGGTCCGTAATCCCAATCTAAATATACCTAATTCATCCAAAATTGAAGAATATATGATCGGGTTATGTTTCCACATGGGTAAACTCATCCTATAATAGTGTTCACATGTATATCAACTATATATCCCATAAAATAATATTATATTTTTTTAAGTCCATTATTATATATATCTCTATTTTCTATCAAATTGGAAATAAAATATAATTCATTAATATATATAAAATACCACCTCTACTGAGCGATGTGTTTCATTTTCTATAACCACATCCCGTTTATAATATAAATTTTATTATAATTTATATATTATATATTAACGAATAATTATCATTATTCAAAGTAAATATATCATCCTTTAAATTGTCTTCTATCATGTTGAGAATTATGTCAAAAAATTTTACATGTCAATTACCACTTTACTTCTATCTCATTTGATGTCGCATTCATATGCGTGTTAATTTGTGTTGGCGTTCTCATTACACCTCTTTCCTACCTTCTAAATGCATTCATATTTCATCATATTAAATGAATAATTCTTTCACTTAATTGAAATAGTTTAATGGGATCTCAGTTCCCCGTTCCATTGATTCCTCCATGGAACATATCTCATAGTGTGGTTCTATCACATATAGAAAATTCATGTAATTAAAACTATTTCCTAGTGAAATATTTTTATGAAAAATAGTTAGTTACCATTCATTTATCTAGAAATTCATTATATTTTGGAAGGTCATCAAAATTATTCAGGAGTGTAATAATGTTTTGTATATATAGCATGTCATTATTCTTAGAACATTAGTGACCAGAAATTTTCTTCTCAGGATAGCATCACATGGAGTCATATTATCCACATAAATCATTGAATATCATGTCAATCATGAGGTATGTAGCACCAAAAAGTATATCTTATAAGGATTTCACCTTAGGAATAACAATTTTTTATGAGGTAACTAATTAGATGGGATCATATCATTCATTGATTTTGTCTCATGCATTCCATGTTTTTCATGTGGTCTATATTTGGTGTCTAATCATGATCATTTTGACTTGTTAATATGAATAGGAACATTTGTTTAAAAACGTCAGGGGAACCAATTTAATAACCTATGGAGACAGATTTGATTGATTAAGAATGCCTCATTGAGGTAGATCAAGGATGTGTGTCCCTATAAGGGAAGATGTCACAATAATAATTTTACCCATGGATGGATTAGGATTCCCCGTGAAGATAGATCTAGTAGGTGTTTACCATAAATGGAATATGTCACATTTTGAAGGTTAATTAGGACAACACCAGTCGAGGATCACTGAGGTATATCCCTATGAGGCAGAACCTAATTGGTTTATATATTGATGGATCCAGATACCCTATAGAGGTTATTCCTAAAGGTATTCCCTATAAAGGGATTACGTAACATCATGAATCATTCTTGAACCACCATTGTAGGAAGATTAGGGGGTATATTACTTGAAGGGAGCCCATATGTTTGCCAATTATTTTTATTGAACTAGAAATAGGCATCCAATGTACAATATATTGAATGAATATATTAGATCCCTTATAGTTTGATTCTATAGATTGGAACCATGTGATAAGATTGGTTCTTATAGTTCAATATCATGCTGTGAGGATGCTCACATTAGGAATGGACTACCAGTGTGGGACAATGTGGGGATTACATGAGGGAGCTTCCACATACAAGAGGATTTAAATTTGTTATAGTTTGTTTATAGAATACGCGATATGATTACCAATGGTCTTGGAGAAGACATGTTCTATCTGGGGAAAGGCATGATCTTACTAGGTATGTAGGTCAGAGAAACTTTTCATAGATGTATATGTTTGGATTGGACCTTATGAAGGCATCTAGCGTATCCCAATTAGGTGGGAATCAATGATTATATAGTTTTAAATGATATTTGGATTATACCTAAGTAGGATAACCAACAGAGCATGTGGGGGAGATTATGCATGAAATCATCCCATGGGGTTTCTATGGTTGGGTATTTCACCTAGGAGTGACCCATTCATGGTGGAGACTACGGATTATTCCATCTGCGAGGCCCATATTAGTGATTATGTATATTACATGATCCCTAATTATCTATATTCCCACACGAGTCATTAATGGTGTGAGAAAAAATAAGAATCAGTATACCTAATGTCCATGTCATAAAAAATGTGTTAAGGAGAGATGGATGGGGGATTAAACATATAATCTTTCCATGGAGGACATCATAAAATGTGAAGAGGATATCATTCAATGTGATTATGTTATCATTCCTTGTGAGAGTACGTTTTATGGATACCATCCTATAACACCCTTAAAAGTAGTGTATTGTGATTATTTCGAAGGGAAATACCATAGTTTTAATTATGATTTGATGATGGTAGGAAAAGGAGGTATCAAATTATGTAGCCTGAACATGGATGATATCACACCACAACCATTGGTTATACACATCCAAAACACATGTTCCTATGGGTGGAAAATCAATTTGAAAATGTCAGGGCTTAATTATATGGATTAGTGTCAATTAACGAGGTCCACATTATGGTCCCTACGCTGAGAAACAATAGGGGTTATAGTAGATATATTCAGAAACAATAGTTATGTAAACACATATACATGAATATAAAGTTACATCACTTGAGGGACCATGAAATTGTCCTGGGAAGGCATTGATGGGTGAATAAAATAGGTTTTATGAATGTGTGGGTGTTGCATTAAAGAGTTTCATGATCATGTTTCTCTAAGAAAAATACATTCTATATTGTTTCAATGACTAGGAGCATGAATTTTTGGCGTTGAATGCTAGGAAATGGTTGATGGAAGAAAGAGGCATTATATGCCACAAACTGGGTATAAAAGAGAATTATAAAACAATAACCAGCAATAGGCTCATAAAATTGGGGAGTCATAGGGTACTTATGATGAAAAAATCTCTACCTTCATTTTTCATGCTATTAAAATGTTGTCTTTTTGGTCTTCTTCTATTAAGGAGAAGATTTATCTTCCAAAATAGTCACATGAATGAAGGAGGTGAGCTTATATATATATAAAATCATAATTGATCAGCATAAAAGATTCAGGTCATTAAAAACCAGTGCATGTATGTGTTACTATATTATATGGATATCAGAAATAAATGAAATCAACCTTGATGTTTTTTTTGTCTCACAAGGAGGAACATTGCACAAAACCATTATTGTTTGCATGAATCATAGTTTCGTTGGAAAAAATTAAAATTAAAACCCTTATTTCCTTGGATTATGGAAGGGTAAAATCATGTCACATTTAGAACAAAAGATATTTGTATTCATAATATGATCTACTATGAATAAATAAGTATTTCTTTCATAATCCTTGTTTATTGTGAAAGGACCATAAGGTGTATGAAGCACTCATGGGTTGGTCGTAACTAACCATATTCTAATTTTCCAAAAAAATTTCAAAAAAAATACATTACATTAAATATGATTTGAAAGAGGACCATAAGGTTAGCTTCCAAGGTAAATTTCAAAGGGAGAGATTTACTTTGGTGGGGGTGTGAAAACTATATGGTTTCCCACGTAAAGAGATTATGCATGCATGTAAGAAAAAGGTATTTGCCTTAAAAATCTATATGCGGACCCTGTATTGTTCCCTCGAAAATGTACAATAAGCAAAACCCATTTTTGATTGATGTTAATGCACATATTATAGAAATGAGATATTTAGAAATCCTCAGATATCTATGTCTATGAGGGTGATTTTGTAAAATAAAGTGATATTTTGTATGATAATATTAGAAAAAAATGCTATCAACTGAGAAACTATATCCTATTATGGAATATTAGTTAGCTAAATGAGGTTACAATACCATTTCTCAATGTTATCATGCCTAGGTCATGGTCCAAAGAGGAATATGACCTCATTCACTAGAAAATAATTATCCTAGGACATAATATAATGGATCATGAAGTTATTTATTTCTATAAGTATAATTTTTGATATAGGATGTGAATGGGGTAGGATCTGGAGGAAGAGGAATGCCCTTCCCTCTATGCCACAATATTTCATAGTACATTGAGTAGAAATATCATGGGTAGGAATCAAAATTGGAACTTGTGATTAAGAAGAAATATTACCATTGAATGGTTGTGGGTGTTATAGGTATGATACACCTTCACAGAGTATGTGTAATAGTTATATCATATGATGATGTATGGAGCAATGTGGATGTCACAGTTCCAATTCTATAATCAATATGATCTCGTCCACGATATCCTTGGCTAGTGGTCCCCAGATAGAAACACATTCCATCTTCATCATGGGGAAGTAAGAATCATTCTATGGTATCTCCAATACATGTATGGAATTCCACAAGGTGGATTAGAGTATTATGTGTTCCTTACATTAGAGAAAAGCTAGAATGTTATGTAGCAGACACCTATTTTAACATAATAATTTTGGAGGTGCTGATGTAGATGATGAAACATGGTCTATTATTTTATAGGTAAATCAGATTTCAGTCATGGTTAAATATATTTCTATATAAGGAACTAATCATGAGGATGTTGGTCTAGGGAAAAAAGTGCCACAGGTTCCACATAGGAGGAGGTAAGGATCACAGTAGTTGATCCTGGAAGAAGGATTGTTTCAAAAATTGGTATACTTTATAGTGGAATACCGAGAATGACTAGTCAGTTACACCACATTTTTTCATAGTCTTGATCCGTTTCAAGGTTCTGATTAGAGACATGAAAATATGACTACACTAGGTGATGTTAGTGATAGAGGTGATTGGATCAGCCTACAATAGAGTCAACCTGGAGGTGCCCGTGTTGGATAATCATTACATCTAAATATACCCTCTTGTGAAGTTAAATTAACCTATAAGTATTTATAGGTTGTTCATGTTCATACATAGATGGGTAGTAGTGCAAAATAGTGGTTATGAATTCTAGAATTCCATCATCCAGGAGAACATCTATTTGTGACCATCTATAATGAATATTTCTAGGGATCAACATATCACGATTGATGGGTAAGGGATTATGGTATAGATCAGTAGAAATGTTAACTTTTATCTCCCCCTCCACAACTATGTTTGGTCAATGGTGGAAAGAATTCATGGAACATTTGAACAAATGGAGTACTTGTAGTGTTTCCAAGGCGATGTGACAGTGTCTATGATTGACATTCATGTATACAGTGATCCATATACGCCTTCCAACATTACCATGCATTTATGGTTCCTTCACTAAGAAATTAAGAGATTCTATATTTGGGGTCAATGAAGAGAGCAACCTATGTTTACATTATCAACTATGGTGTATACTGGTGAATGATGGAACTGGTGAAACAATCATGATACTACTAACCATAATTAACACAAATATATTGATAGATAATGAAAAAAAACAAGGTGTCATCATATCCATAGGAAGTCCTATATAAGTTTTTTTTTGGTGGATGAGAATGCAATCCAGAAATTAGAGTCGTGAGGAGGCAGGTTGGCTACTCCCCATGTGCAGAGTGAGGCATCCATACGCAGTCTCACCCCAACAACTTGGAGGATAATGGTATATAGAGAGACATTGGGGGAAAAATAGTGACTTATTTAATTAGATGAGTAGGTCTAAGGAGGATCTTGGTAAGAAGATAAGGTTAATTCTATATATATCCACTAATTATATCTTTCCCTATCTAAGGACAGTGTGGAGGATGCATCGAACATCATTGCCAATGAATGACTTTTAATGAAAGATGAAATGAGATACAATAAAATTGTGATATGTTGGGACATTAATATCATTAAAAATGTGATATTCCACCATATCAATATATATATATTATGGTTAAGGATACTTAAGTATTTGAGTTGGGGTAGTATGGACTTCCTTCTATCCTGGGGTGAGTAATGTTCAACAAAGAGTCAGAACACGAGGAGACATTATATTTTTATGTTTCTATATCTAATGAAGTAATGAAGAATAATGATCCAAATAAATCCAAAAATATAGATCCCAAGAAAATATTTTTCATCAATGGATTCCTAATAAATGTGGCTAAATAAAATTATCTGAATAAGAATTAGTTGAGTTCCTTGAGTAAGCTGTAACTCACATTCCATCCTTGAACATTTTCCTTCCATTATATAGATTCTCTAACTGAATTTTTTCAATTACATGAGAATATTGAAAATGTGAATGTATTACATGATGGATGGGGAAGAGTTTCATTGATGAGTACATAGGATCATGCTCTAGGGCCTGTTCATTTGGATAAAGGGGCTGATTGGACAGTATAAAAGATTAGGGTGATGACCTCAGAGCCCCGGATTCTCATTATTATGTATGGTGGACCATTACATATCCTAACAATGGAAGATCCTACTTCTATGAAATCCAAATGAACTGGGAATCTTATCATAAAAATCGAGCTTCTTTAATGTAATGATAGATCTTGAACTGTCGAGCTCCCATTTTTTCAAGAGCCTTTGCATTAAAATATAAGTATGTTTCGTGGATCTCCCCCCCAACTAGTGTAAGGGGATATTTTGTTGTTTGTTGATGTACCACATAGTTTGTTATGGTATCCTATGGTGTAGATCTCCTCCAATATCCATGTAATCAACTTTTCAATGATCATATCTAATATGATTTTCTGTCTCAGTTAAATTCAATTGGACAATTGTTGATTGATAAGAATGACGAGTTCACATTTCAATTGATTTTTGAATGATTTCATGACCAAAAATAAAATAATGTCAGATCATATGGTGGATCCTCATTGATATTCACTCTAGTTCATATAGATCTTTTCATTCACACAAACCCGACTATATCCCCGGGTAAACTATCTTTGTGGGATATGAGTGATACCCCTAGCAGGGAGAAACTCGAAGTTGGAGCGGGAAAAGATTCTATGGAAGTGTATAATTAGGATAACCAACCTCGTAATAATAGGACCATATTAGCCATTATAATTCCCTAATATTATTGTACATAGTCTATTCTTATATATTTCCTTGAATACAATAATACACATCTATATGTGGAAGATGATTCTAAATCTGATAACGATGAAGAAAATCACATTGTCAAATATAGAGAGTGGGGGAATATTCATAGATTCTTCATCCACACATGGTAAGTAATCCTAGTGAGTCAGATGGTGAATTTATTCCACTAGAAGTATAACCTATGCACTTTATAGGTTGATACATTCAATCTCCACAGGCTGGTTAATGACTTCCTTGACTAGAGGGTCTGTGAAGGAGGCCATAATCAATAGATTTGATGTCACCAACCATAAAAATATTGAGTGAATTAAGAAGCTCCACATTGTTATTCATGAAATAAATAATTTATATGAGAAAATTAATGATCATTCTTCCATTATCTATGCTTAATTAAAGGTCATCTATGAACTGAGGTCTCATTTGTATGAGACCGAGAGGCAGATGTGATAAGTGAAACTTCAAATAGATGACTTATAGGCTGAGTAGAATTGAGAATAGATCAGGGTCATAAATATTATCCATAGATAATAGTATTAGGAATAATATCATGGGTGTTTTAATTAGGCTCTCAATTCCCCAAACCAATGTTAGGTAAGGCTACAATGCT
The DNA here is from genome assembly GCA_963277665.1 of Viscum album. Taxonomy (NCBI): domain Eukaryota; kingdom Viridiplantae; phylum Streptophyta; class Magnoliopsida; order Santalales; family Viscaceae; genus Viscum; species Viscum album. The sequence continues at coordinate 1,235,054,827 of OY728130.1, read as the reverse complement.
CAAATTTTGCAGTAGATCGTAGGGATTTTTTATGACTCAATATAGCCTCCAATTTTGATGATGACTCTAGAAGATGAAATAAATCAATTTGTTGTTTGTTTTGTAAATCCCCTATATGTGAATAAATAAAATTACTTTAATTCTTTCTAAAATGTTTATATCAATTATATTTATAAAATAACTAATGACCAATCCCTATGATAGAAAGAGTCATGTACAGTGTGAGAAACATGGGGAAAAATATTACTTCTCGTTACCTTGAGAGTGATAGATAACCATAAAACACTATGATTCTTAATATTTTTGACAGAAAATAGATATTATTTAGGCTGTGAAAATAATCTACTAGAGAAAAAAACTCTCAAAATATCTGAATCTCCATTCCAATGCATTATTGTTCATAAACAGGGTATGTCCAGGGATATTGAATTCTACCCAAAAAAGGCGGAATGGAATGAGGTAAATGAAAATTCTATAAAATAAAAACACAGTTATGATTGAATCATGATGGAATAAAACTTTTGAAAATTTTCAAAACATATAATCCATATTACATATCTTGTGATGAAAAAATGATGGTCGACTCTCAATATATTTGAAACATGGAACCTATAATATATTTTCATGAACACAATTTCTGGGGTGTTGGACAAGGATGGTAGGTGAACCATTCCAATATTCCATGTTGTAATGGGTTCCCTTAATACATTTAAAAGGATGGGGATCAAAATAAGGGGAACACAAAACATGTAAATAGAGTGATTGAATAATGGAATGGATTCTAATAATCTTTGAATTATTCCATCGTGTCTTAAAGAACATTTTCTAGAAGTATTGGTTTCAAATAAAATCAACATCATTTCCCAGGGGAGAATCATTTGGATGGTGAGTCATAACATAAATTGTGAGAGGTGTGGTAGGTGACCAATAATAGAGTATCGAACCTCACAGTTGATGGCTTTGAAGGATTTATAGTTTTATGTTATATAATGGGGACAATAGAAATATAGTTTAATGTTATATGATGAGGAATATGTATGTTATATTTTACTAACATGTGATATAGACATTTCAAAATTTTTAATGACATGTGACTGGGAAAATGTACACTGTTTTCTGTTGTATGGATCAGTATATGACAAACAGTTTAAATTTGTTTTATATAGACTATATTTCATTGTTTATAGTCATAATGTCAGTACAATGGGATCAATGATTATTTTCATTAAATTTGGACCCATTAAAATATCCTGAAAATATGATGTTTACAACATGGTAGAATGAAAAACCAAATGTGATTGGGGAAAAGGAGGCTCATATACCACATACACACCATATATAGAACAGTTTATGGTTCATGGTCATAATGCTCAGACTATAATGGGGGGAAATTGGATAATGGGTTAATGAAAATGTGGCTAGGAATAAATGATAGATGTATAACTATTTCTATATTTCCCATTGGGATGAAAATAAATCCACATGATGTTCGGGAACATAGCATCATAGAAGAGCAAAACTAGTTGGTGTGTTTTTCTCTAATAAGTTTAATTGAGGCATCTCATGATTATTGTGGGGAATCACATTTTTTTCAAATGGTTAACATTTATTAACCAACCCATACATATCATATGAATAATAATAATAATTAAATAAAATTTAATAATAATCTCTTATAGATGAGGAATCCTAATTTTTGGAGGCGTAGAATCGTTGTTTAACAGCAGGCATTGAGGATCTCAGTCATTACAGTTTAATGTCATCAAACTCAGAACTATGGGGTCTAAAATCAGTTTCATTTCATAATTCATCGATATAATATAGAAAAAATATGTTCCTATTTCCTAGACCATATGATTTCTGTTAAATTCATGTCCTAATGAATTGACCATGATCCCAGTTTAAAGACAAATTCATAGGACTCAAGATTCTTGTTTAAGGTAATTGAGTTTGAACCAATTTGAGGGTTCCTCTAAAATGGTTATGTTTATATTGAAGTAGTGAAAAAATTGACAGTAATGAGCTTGTAGGAGGTCCAACATTGCACAACATATTTCTGAGAAGTCACCCATATATTTTATTTTCAAAATTCTTACACTAGAGGATATTAGATTAATGTTATAGAGTTCAGACCAAATAGTTAGAGGGTACCTTATGTGGAACCATATAGAATGGTGTTATGAGAAAACCGACATGAAATAGGTCAAATGAGGACTATTCCACATGAAACATTCTTTGGATACATTCACACAATATAATTTCATGATGTTTGGACAACGAATATAGGTTTATGTTAATATAGTTATTGGAAAAGAGAGTATGTGTATAATAGGAATGTTGTTATGGTCCCAATTTGAATGATAGATTAAGAGGAATGTATTATACAAAACATCCCCATAAAAAACAACATAAAATTTAATGTTAAGATACTTGAACTGGGATTTTTATTTTAAGTTCATGGACTCATACATTTGGATAATAGCATAAGGTCGTGATTAATTGACTATAGGCTATTGGTTTATTATCATAGATTTATTATCTACAAAAAATTTTATATTCACATTCCTAGTATATAGACATATAGTTTAACATCTTATGGTAAGGAATATAGTACCTGTTAAATTTAACAACATGCAACTAGGATGCATTGGATATGTATATTATCATTTGGTGGCTAGGACGTATTTTCCTCCTCATGAAACGTACTTCTTGTGAATCCTGGAATTTATTTGTTGATTAAGTGTCTCTTTATATAATGTGATCTATGATTAATAACCATTTGATTATACCCTATGAATGATGTAGGTTATTTCCCACATGGGAACCAAATTTGGTATCTTATTTTCCTGTATCATTAATGTTTTAAGGTCCAGTACCATATCACAATGTAGGATGGATTAGATGTGAACCTTTTTTTTTAACAACCATAACATCTTGTACTAGTGCCACTCTTGATTTTTAAAGGAATTATTTTCATTGTCATCATGGGATTCCATATCAAGATGATAAACAACTTCAATTATGTTTTTAATCTACAATTCAATTACAACTATTCTTAGTTATGAAAAATTTATCTCAATGTGAATTAATTCCATTTTTCAATACACCAGGGGTATAATGTTTCAATCGTAGAATTTAAAGATTCCATATGATAATACAAGAGTTTATAGGGTAGATTTTCTTTGAACTGTGTCCTACTATGAGACCCCATCATTTAAAACATATTAGAGATGAACTTATTTAATACCTCAATCTATAAAGTTTCATGTGTTTGATAAGTAGATGTATGGATGGACCAGATTTTGAACAAGGAAGACAATATCATTATCTAAACAAACCAAATGTTGTAATAATTATCAGTGAGAATGTAGTAAAGAAATAAAATCCAATAGAAGATGTGGGAGCTCAAAAAATCATCCATGTATTGGGACTTTAATTCCTTGAGAGAGACCCCTTCATCTCACATATTAAATAAATCAGAAACTATCAAAATAAATATGTATTAGAATGATGTTGTTGGATTATAGGGTACCACAAAATCTATAAAGCCAAAAAGGGATAAACATTTATTGTGGATATAAGATCTACCATTTGATGAATATTGATCGAATTAATCTTTATTGTATGACCCCACTAGGCATACATGATAATTTCGTGGAACATGGTGGGCCAGAAGTAGCATATCCTCTGATTCTGGTGGGAGACCATGAATACTGATTGATGTTCACCAGAGACATGACATAAACATATTGCATAACATAGGGAATCAAATAAATCTATATGATATAGAGGATACTTCCATCAAATATGAATTTTTAGAGAGTCTGTTCAAGGTTAGTCCAAATACAGAGTGTGAAATTTTCTTTATGGAGAGGAATTTTCACACATTCAGGTTTTTCCAATAGGAGGATACCATGTTATAGATATTCAATGAATTTATTTATCCAATCAAGGGTTTATTTTTATATTGATAGACCCTGGGGTCCTAATGTATAATCACTAGTAGGGGTTTGGATTACATATAAACTTTCGTCATTGTCTATACTGATAGAAGAAATGTCATTCTGATGTGATGCATGAATGTACATTTTATCCTAGTAAGACTCATCAATAGTGGTGTCTAGTCTCAAAAGGAATATCCTCGACCATTCTATTTCAAGGTAACCTGATTCACCTTTTGTTTATAAGGGAACTTGGCCATCACATGAGGAGTGTGCTTCAATAGGAGAATGAACTCAATCATTTTGATGATATAGATACTATTAATCTATTTTAAGAATAACTCAGAGTCTCCCATCACATGTATGTGCGGAGCATCAATATCAAGGGAAATATAAAGACTAGTAATGTGATCTTGATGCTATACATCATTGTTAGTGAATCATTCTAACAATTGGAAAGAATATGTACCGAAATTGACAGGTTTTGTTGTGGTGATGAAGACGATCCCATTTAATACTCTATTGAGCATGGAAGGGATAATTAAACCGTATAATTTTCGGGATTTGGAAGTCTCCATTACAATTCTTGTACAAGAATTACATTCCATGATCCTATGGAAGGATATCCTTCTATCAGATGTCAAAATATAGAGGAAAGTCATCAAGACCCAAAATGGGTGGCCAGAATGCTAGACCATTCCCGACCCTTGATAACATTCTACGGAATGAATATAATAACAAACATATAATGGATCACTTACCAACATTCTAGTTATCCCATTATCGTGGGGGTGATTTAGGATATACTTCAGTGGGTCCACCCATGAATACATATGCATCTAATGATATTGAAGATAATGTCACAACATTGGAACTAGGAAATATAGCACGAGTCAGATCGACTAGAAATTTATTATATGTCCTTCATGTCAAGGAAAATTAGATGAGGATATAATAAAGTGTTTTTTAAGCTATTACAATTGTTCTAGTTGACATGGGACCAAAGGTGTAATTCTAAAGGGGACACAAAATGAAGAAAATGCTTCTCGAGGATGAGTGACATTAGAACCGATGGTTATAAGAGAAACTAATTAATTTCCATGATGTTGGTCTAGGAATCTTTATCCAATTATAAGATGGTACCATACGTTATAATCCTCCAGACAAGATTACAAATTTTATCTATATATGTATTAAATTTGAATAATTAGGCCAAGAGGGAGTAGATACCTCATCGATCCTAAAGGATACTCAAAGGAGGCATTTGGCAGAAGGCTCTGATCGTATCTGGGATGTTATCAATTCCTCTTTTTCTAAAAATGATGTTGATAAATTCTCTAGAGGTAAATTTTATTTCCCCCATCAAGAAGATAATATTTAAATCCAAATAGTGAAGTATTATAAACACTTTCTCAAGAACTCTATGATGGTTAAAATTCAAGTGGGATATTTCCAACATAACATCCAAGTTTCATTCAATTGGAATCCTAATGACTAGTTTGACGAAGTGTTCCATGTACCGCTTATTAGTTCATTGCAAATTATTCTATCCAATTTGAATCACCAGAAAAATAGTTCAATTGTAGAACCATGAAGTCATTGTACTATAAATTTTAAACATCCATTCAGATATAATTTTATCTGTTGAATCCTTCTATCAAAGAGATCTTAGGACATAACTGTGGATTCGATCAATAACTCTATCATTGGAAGGGAAAAATCAACCATCAAATAGTGGCATTTTAGAACCATGTTGTTGAAATAGAATCTTATTTTCCTATTACAATTCAGGCCTATGAAATTACTGGCTATCTGTTTTGGTTATTTAAATTACTTGATGATGTGGTGTTTGATAAAATTATTGTCACTGATCTCACCATGGAACCATGAGAATGTTTCATTTTCCATGGATAATTCTTAAACTCATAATGGAATATTGGGAGACCTAGTAGGTGGATGATGACTTTATGGTCTATTCCAATAATTTCATCCCAACTCTATGAATGATATACAATGTTTTCTTCAATAATGCCACATACTGTTGTTGTTCATCTGGGGGAAAAGATCTTTTGTCCAGCATTGTCCATATGTCATCCTCTAAAAATAGGATCACATGCACAAACTCACTGATGATGGTGGATACACCCTCTTCAATTGTAGGAGGAAAATATTCAAATCCCCATTAGCATATGAGGAACGATAATTAGCAATATGACGGTCATCCTAGAAAACTTATTCACGAGGATAACTGGTTGCTACTTGGGATAATATAGAATATTCTCTAGGATTCCCTCTATATATTGAAACCATGGTAGCATAGGTTTTTGATATAATCCCATTATAATTTTTACCAAAGGGTCCAAGATTGATATTTAGGAAATGGTGATAGTTCATCTTTTGTCAACACATCCCATCTCGGCAGAACATGCCAGAATATCGAGCAATGGGGGAAATAGGGATAACTTATTTATACATCACAGGGTAGGGTCTTTTGGTATCACCTCGGCCTAGCCTATGTTTTAATATGTGGTAATCTCATTACATTCGTCATTCATAGTGAAAAAAACTTTTTCTCAATAAAATTTCAATGAAACCGCCCATATATGGTGATGTGGTATATAAATGATTAATCATAATGATGAAAGAATATGTCATATATGTCCATGGGCTGGCCGTAGTGGTTGTGTTATCACACTCATTTTTTAACAATTATTCACATTATACATTAATAAATAACTGTAATAATAGTTTGATTAAAATGATTTGAATGTGTATACATCACCTTGGAGTTACTCTACTCAACTGTTGAAGGGGTACATAAGGTATTGGTGATATGAGGATGAGACTATTGTACAGAGATGAAGTTGGGTCCTAAACATCAATTAATTATATGTGGTGTCTTGTGAGATAACCATTAGTTAAGAAATTTCTATCGAGACTCTAAAATAGCTGATCAACTAATTCCTAAAAACTATACTAAATACTATTCCTTTATAATCCTGAGTCATCAAGTCAATTGGAAACATTACATCTTCATTGTGTCCAAGCTTGTAGAGCATCTGTGCGGGAATGAGATTAATCACTCAACCTATTTCCACTATATAGGGAAAATCATTCTATTATATTAAAAATAATATTTATGATAATGTGTGAATATTCCCCTTCATGAGAGAAAATCCATCCTCTTTAAATAATGATATGATGTCATGGCACTCAAATTTTATAACCTCCCTTGCATAATAGGATACTCCATTAGGTACTTATTATTTGGACTCGAGGTGAATTTTGTTGATTCTATTATGTAAGCATACATTTCTTTTGATAATATAATGAACTATATGATTTAGTTCTATATATGAGTACTAGAATAATGATTTACTATGTACTAAATCCATGCCAGATGCATGTTTCTTCATAAATTAGGAAAATATTTAGCTGGAGGAATGATGGGAACTACTCTCCCTTCTACTAGATTCTGGTCGGTGATGGATATATCATAATTGTCATAATCTAATGCACATATAAGAACTATAGGTTTAATATGGGTAGGTAGAGACCTTTAATTTTTTGGGTGTCGATGAACATGATCTGGATACAACGTTACATTTTGGTTGGTCAGCAAAATCATCAGTGGTGGTATGATTGATAAACCTAAATGGTAAAATGTTCCATCTTTTTTCTAGGTAGGAACATTTTATTAGTTTTGACCACATTCACAATGCGATTCAAAATGGATTCCATATAATATTATCACCATGCTTTCCTTTGACCATTACATCAATGAAATTTTATGGTGGAATCCTAAGGATTTGTATGTCATTCGTCATCACACATGGTTTTCGAATCGATCTATCAACCCTACTCATTCATGGTGGTATAATATTTCTCATCATCAGGGGGGTCATCCTATTCCCAAAGGACCATTATTCCATTCCTAATTAACTTGGATGTAGCAGGGGACTCTTCTTTTCCTTTCGATGGAAACACATTCCTTTCTAAGATTTTATGGACTTCAGTGTGTCTATAAAAGCATCATAAGTGGATTGTTCGATGACCACAAGTGGATCAGGTAGCCTAAGAAGGTGATAGTGAACACTTGGGAATATGTGATTGCATTTAGGGTCATCCAATCATCATATATTTGAGTCGTAAGACAGAAAAAGTGTTTTTATTCACCTTCACTATCATTATTTGGGTCAATGAAGATATGATCCACCTATTCCAGGACTTTTTATCATTTGAAAAAACAATTATCAACTACATTATGGAAAAATTCATTATGTAAATAGCATTTTTTGATTGTATGTCCAAGGATCATGTGGTAAGGGAAATGATCAAGGCGATCAGTAGGATATGTTTCCAGGGGCTTCTTGTATGTTGGAAGCTTCATAACCACTATTCTTGAGCATTAAATAAATTATTTTGAACCGTTGAATCAATAAATGAATAGGTAATGTTTCTTCATTCCAGGATTGGAACTCTTGGAGCCTAATTCTAACCTGGTTTTGAATCCTTGTGATTTGTTCAAGACATCGATTATTTTTAGGTGGATGGTCATGGTGGGTCAGTGCCTACTGATTTGGAACTGGGAAAAGTCGTGGTAGATAAGGCTATATAATTTAGTGTTTTTTTGCTGTAATTTGGCTTACAGATCTAATGGATTGGGGTAACTCAGCCTATATAGTGAAGACAAACTCTTCCATGGTGATCCTTCTCGCGATAGTTGGAAGAGGAAGTGGGAGAGCCTTGTTTCCCTACTGAATGGATTCTTCCATGTTCTTGGACATGTTAGAAAAATATTAGAATCTATCTGGGATGTTTTGAGTGATGAGGGAAGGAACCCTCACAGTCTTTAATTCACCATCCACTTTGTACTTATTTTATCATAAGTCAGTATCATATATATTGAATATGACATTCCCTTCCACCATGTAAATCTTCTTCCAAAACACTCGTTAGGATGTTTTATTCACTTGAGTATTATTTCAAATCTTTCCACGCACATGGTGGAGTTGAACTGCTAGATAAACTTTCAATAAATAAATTCATAATAAGTTATAGAAATAATAGAATTTTTTTTACAATAATAACAAATGTACTCCAATGTCCAAAAAATTAGTAACTTGGAGGAAAACATCTACATTATAGGTTCCCATCATAGGCCCACACCTTGAGATGAATTGTTCCAAATGATGCAGCAGACCACCCTCCCGACAAAATTTTGAAAATATATAAGTTCACATATTATTGGGGTTCTCGTATATCATCTACACATGCTAGGAATGGCATTACCTATTGTGCCATCACCATCAATCATGTCTACAGTGATCATGATGATTGGTGATAGCTTCTATAATAATGTCTTATTGAGGTTCTCTATCTAAATAAGGATTCCTAAACAACAATGTGTTTTCAGTTTCATCCAGCCATCAAAAAGGAAGAACGGCTCATGGAGTGAGATAGTCTAGGTCTTTAAAGGGATAATCATGTTTCTCAGGTAGATTAGATGACTTATATCTCTGTATCATGCTAGATAATCCTAATCTAAGATTGGCTATATGTGTTTGATGACTATCTGGATTAAGGGAAAATTAGATGTTGAGATCATGTTGATTCCTCATAGTAGGAATATGATCTTATTATGATGATCTACAATCCAACAACTAATTAGTATAGAGCTAATGGATGATCCTTTTCTGATCAGTTAAATTATGAAACAAGAATGAAATCATAGGATTTAACTCTGTATTAGGAACATGTTAAAAAGAATTATAGGTCCTAATATGTCCCGTTCTATTATTGATTTTTGGTCTAGCATGAAAGGAAACTGAGGGAATAATGAGGATGTGTGTCTTCCTTTGCATTCTTGTATATACACCTATATGAGGGTCTATTTGAAATCATTATCCCTCATAAGGTAGTTTTTACACATTGTTCTATGCATTAGAGCCTGAATCCGTCTATTTTTCACATGTACTGGTGATGACCATGTTTACCATAACTATACTAGTATAATATCCTCAATATCAATGGGTATGTCCGACTATTTCAAGATATAAAAGTAGTTTAGAACATCGTACTGTCCCCAACCACATAACACAACATGAGGTAACACATCATCCAAGTTTTTTTGGAACATAATGAGGTTATCAAATAATATTTTATGGATATTTTGGTGGAAGTTGGGTTTCACATGGTGATAGACCATTGAGAGTTCTTCCAACTCATCCATTCAGCATTGCTGATCAATGTAGCTGACATGTTCAATACATCCTTGGTAGACCAATTGAGAGACAAAGAGGTGATGAAGTGTTGCAAAAATATTTCAATAGAAGCGCACAATCTAGACCACAGTGATGGATTCTATAATGTCAATGTTGAAAGTGGAATTTCTATATTTCACTACCAACAACTAATAAGCTGCACGAGTCTCCCAAATTATATCTTTCATGAAAACCAGGACTTCTTCCTAGACAGCCTCAGTTTTATTTACTGATGGATGAAAAATGGGTGATGGTATTGATGTGAGTTATTGTGGTGGAAGGTATCTAGTGGAGGGTTTTTTGTGTGGGTTAAGTATTTCTTTCTTTCTGGAATATTTCTTGAGGTCATCACTAATATAATTATCATGTACTTATAGAACTATTTGTTCACCAATAATTTATGTTCATGGGAAGTGACACACATTAATGGTGTATTAGGTAACATGATTTCTAATTGAATTAGAACAAAAAAGAATATATATATAGTATTATGAGAAGTGTATGAGAGGTATCCTTGAAATGATTGTGACAATTGTACAATGATCCCTTGAAAGTGTAAAAAATCACCATCCACATGAATGTACATATAGAGATATATAAGGATCATATAGGATTCAGCTTATGGGATGGAGAACCTCATCTATCTGCTTGCTTCTCAAAAATAAGATGATTACTAGTAGGGAGAGAGATTAATCAATATGTTACATCCCTCCTCCAAATCCGAGAGGTTGGCAGGGTCGATGATGACATGGCGCTTCCCAGCATTTCTCCCTTGGCAATGAAGGTTCTATATTATTCTCTCAATTTATTTTTTATGTAAGGTAATTAGTATTCATGTGGGGAACCAATATTCAAGGGGGTGGTAGATAATGGATGACCTATTCTCTTATTAGTTTTGATACAATGAGGGACTCTTTATCAGTTTTTTTCGATGTGGGGAGGACATCCAAATTTACTGGTGAAGGATTTTGGAGGACCTCAACCCTTGTTGTATATGAAATACGTAGGAACTATTTATTTTTTAGTACTGACATGGGGATGAACTACATTCATAATAATAGTGATATTATTTTGATGACTCCATACTGGTGGGTTGAAGCATGAGAAGGACTTTCACATTGATTTAAATGGGATTGGGGTGGTTCTCTAGTTTGTGGAGTGTTAATATAGTGTAGACCTATGTATTGGATGTTGAATGTTCTAGGAGGACATACACTTTTGTTGATGGAATTATGTGGAGGGGGATTATGTTTAATGATGTTGGAGTTCTGGTGACCACCAATATTGTTGGTTGTGACATGGGGATGACCTCTATGGTGGTTGATGATGAATATGGTAGGACCTATGCTTTGATTGTTGCAAGAGTGTGTATGACCACATCTTGACCATGAAATTGTACAAGGAGTTCATGAATGCTGACTGGAAGTTACATGGGGAGGACCTCCATGATAGGAGGTATATATATGGTGAAGACCATTTAAATGTCCATCGATTAAGTGGGGATGATAGACACTTTGATATATGGGAATAAAGGTAGGTCATCCATGTTTATTTTGAGAGTGTAGAGGACATCCACTTTGATTGATGATTGTATAGGGAAGATCATCATACTGAATCACATCTTCTTGATCCTTTCTCTTTAGTTTATCAATGAGGTTACTGTGGTTTCAATCTCAACGAAGGATAAATTAGTGAATTATCCTCTATCATATGGATTTGGAAGAATGAACAGGTAGTGGCTGGAGATACTGATGTGGTGGAAGATGATTCCACTTGTCTTTCATTTACATCAATTTTTCCGGAAATTAATGTCCTATGGTATGGACTAGGGATGATAGTGTCCAACTAAGGAACAAATATTCATTGTTCAAAGATCCATTTCATTGGTGGAACTGGCAGGGCATTGTGAGATCCCTCAATGAAAAAATATACATAGTATTCATGCTTAGGATGACTCATCTATCTCCCACCTCCTCAATATATTGATTAAAGTCATAGTATACCATTGGGGAGAGGCTCCCAAATCATTTGACTATTGAAATAGGGGATCTCTTCTCTTTGTGAAACCTTTAGGGATACTGTGGTGGAGAGTTATTGAAGCCTCTGTGTCTCTGTGGACCGTATACCTTATGTTAATGACCCCCTCTAACTCATACAAACATACGAAGGTGTCCATGACCATCCTCAAGATGGTTTCCTTGTGTGATATGGGAAATTTGTGCCAAATAGATACGGTCTTAGCGGATGTGTTGATGTATGGGGTTTAATTTAGGGTTTTAATATTTACATTTCTCTAACCCCGACACTTATTGGCATTTGGTGGATGGTTTTTTGTGGAAGGGGTCCTACAAATCTGGTGGATTCATCCATCAATTTCTATGTAATGAAAGTAGTTTTCAATTCCCCAGTTTTGTCCAATCATCCGAAGGTGAATAGGGATCCACACTGACAGTTCCAAAAATCGAGGAATTCCCTACATATACTACCCCAATATCTACAGAGTTCCCACTTGGTTCCACAATATTAATGGTGGGTCATGGCTCTATATTTTTTTAATGTAGTGGCATTAAAATCTATTGATGTCTCAAACACTAGTAGTCCACATGTTACATATAATTTTTTCATGTTGGATTCATCATTTTTCTTTTTGAGAATTTCATTAGGACCACCACATTTCAGTTAATGTGTACTTTGATTCTTATTACACCACAATACCTCATTCAAGTGGTAGTTGAATTTCATCACATCAGATGATGATGTATTTTAAATTGACGAAATGGGATGATGGGATTTTAGTTCCTCCTTCTTTTGATTTATCATTGGAATTTTCTTGCTTTTATAGGTCTCCTTCAATGAGTTAATTCAGGTTTGTGAAATTCATTACTAGTACCATCTCACTATGGACATCAATTAATTACAAAATGTTTGTCAATACAATCATTACATATAGGTAGGTAAACTACAATTGATTAGGAGAGTAATCAATTTGGTAATAACTAGCATGTCTGGATGCTGGGAACAAAGGACACTGGTATTCATCCTCTTAGGAGAGAATATCATGGAGGCATCTTTGGGTCAGAACACATGACATCCCATGTTGAAAATGTGGTATCTAACAATGGAGTCATATATCATTAAATTATTTAAACTCAATTATCCCATGTTTTTCAGGATGTCGATGAATCGATGAGTGAATATCTTCTAAATATTTCTCCTTAGGCGTCCCATGTTTTTCATGGGGGACGTATTTGTGGTCTATTATTATGTTTAACATCTTTTGATGTTAGATCTAAAACTATGGTTGATATAGATCATTTCGTGATCATAATATCTAGTGGATGTAGAGTTTATTGATCAATAATTAAGCTAGAATGAAGATTAAGGAGGCATGTCCATAGGATGGATGATGCCACACCCAAAAGTTTACAAATGGATGGACCATGATGCCTCATAAAGATGAATACGGTAGGTGTGCCCTATAATGGCGTGATGTAAATATATGACTATAGACCATGAAACCCCAGTAGGTTGAATATAAAGGTGCATCTCTAAGAGGGATCAGTTGAAATGTTTTCCAATGGATGGATCAAAACTAAATATAGAGGAGGATCTTGGTGGTGTGTCACATAATATAAATATATAACACCATAAATGTTGATCATAACACCCCTAGAGTTGGATCAAGGAGGTACATTCCTAGAAGTGTGTGCATGAGTTTACTAATCTTAGAGGTTGAAACACAAAGTGTAATTCCACATAACCTATTAAGAATAAATGTATAAAATCCACGTAGTTCGATATCATAGTGTAAGGTAGTGTGATAGGAATTATCCATGTAGTTTTACATCATGTGGTGATGAACCTTTCATTGATAGATGAGTTTCAATATGGGATTATGTGAGGAATACATGGTGGGTTTCCCTTATCAATAATATTTATCTTGGTTGGAGTTCTGGTGTGTACCACACATTATGGTTCTCTAGGAAACTGAAGTATATGTGGCCTCCCATGGGAGGGACGTGAAATGACTAGGTATACGGTCTGAAGAAATTCCGGATGGATTTAGATGATATCTTTTTCCCTCAAGGTCTATTCATACATATCCAAGATAAATGGAAATAAAATACTCTATAGTTTATAATTGGATGGGTTTTATAACTAACAAGGAGTCCGAAAAGAGAAAGTGGTTGGGGATCATCCATGAAAGCATTCCATTGGTGTTGAATGACTAGGGATTACATTAAAGGGAGGCCCATTAAAGTTGAGGACTATTTATTATACTATATAAGAGTCCCATTGTGGTGATATGGTATATATTATTATCACAACTAACATGTAATCCAAGAAATTTCATGCCAAGAGTGCAAAACAAGATGAATTAGTAGACCAAATGATTTTTTCACGAATGATGTGTCATCAATAGATTGTATAGGGATTACACATGGAAGATTCCCAAGGTGGATGTCATTTAATGTGAGGAGGATCTCATTACATTTTAGGATTATCTCATTCCCTATTATAGTATCCGATGTGGAGACCATCACATGACAATCATAAATGGTGCATAATGTTCTTAATTTATAGGGTAAGGATGCAATTTAACATCATGTGTTGAGTTTAAACTACTATAAATTAAGTTTATATCCATGGATATATAGCCACAGTTTTATTGGTGCATGGATATATCTTCCTAATTTCCACGGTTTAATTTAATAATAGTGGCTATACCTTGTCTCTTCCTATTTTTCTTTGGTGTCCCCCGATTTGCTCTCTAGGGCTCCTCCCGACTTTTTCTCCTCCCGAATTCTTCTCCTCCCGACAAGTTCTCCTCCTCAACCTTGCATGCCTGTGTCGCCCTCCTCCATGACCTCGCCTGACCGCGTCACCCTACTCCCCTGATGACTTCTCCCACCTGATGCTTTCTCCTCACCGCGGCTCCCCCCATCCCGACGACTTCTCCTTCCCGACCTCTCCACCTCGTCCTCTCCTCACCGCAACACCCTCTTCTCTGACGTACTCTCTTAGAGCAGTTCCCTCCTCACAACGTCCTCTCTCACCGTGGAACCCTCCTCTCTAGATACCTATCTCATCGTGGTGCCCTCCTCTCTGAAGACCTATCACCACGACTCCCTTCACCTGTATTTCAATCCACATAGTTAATTTAAACCATATTATTTTCTCAATGTTATGATTTTGATGTTATACTGTGATTTGAATTTCATGTGATGGTTATTTAGATCTCCCTTCCTCTTGTATTTATAGAAGACATGGGTAGAGTATAAGTATAAATTGAGTCATATTTATGTGATGATGTTTAACATATAATGGAACCATACATAGTGATGGTGATATAAGAATTATTGATAATAAAATATATGTGTTTCTTGTGTTCATATAGATGGATTCCAGTTAATATATATCTTCCAATGTAACCATACATAGTAATATGATTAATGGGAATCAAATTTGAACTCTTATTATGATGTGTTCTCTACCAATAAGGATTTTAAAGGGATTATACCTCATGAACAGAAGAAATATCCCATATTACACTGAATTTACATTAATGGATTCGGTATAGTAGATGATGTTTACAATCCTTCACATGGTTATAATCTTTCTTCTTACTGACTGTCATATCCCCTTGATTTTATTAAAACAATTATTTCTAATGACACTCTTTTTTTTACCACTCCTCCATTGGTTATCCTACATGTTGGTTAATTCCTCTCGAGATCTAGAAGGTTTAAATATTTTCCACCAACCAATTTACCAAATTTTTTTGATCACACTCATCTGCTCCTTGAATTAACTTATAAGTGGTTGGATCTCTAAGTGGGACTTATGTCCTAGAGGTAACTTCTCTCTTGAATGTGCATGACCTTTTTAGGTTTGGATGAGATGATCATAATTCTCTGACCAGTTACTTTCTATCTTTCTTTATGAGGTAGTATGAACTTCTCATTTCATCATGTATCATCAATAAAAACTTAAAGGGATAATTATCCATTGGTATCATAGAACTAATTCCTTCATTTTATCCCATGGAAATGTAGGGATTTATGTTTGGGATTTTTATTTATTTGGTGGAATACCTCTTCTCTTTAGGAGATGTATGAATAAAATCTTCCAATTAAAGATTTTTGGGATGACACCTCATGAGGTTCGATATTGGAAAGTGATGTTCTCCCCATTTTAAAGGATATGTTAAGGAAGGATATGAACCTAAATTCAATTGTTTCTTTTAAGGATTGGATTAATATATTTCTCAACCAAAGCAGGTCTCGACCAACTTCTATACACCCTTATCGATTCTCTTCATAATAGGTTCACGATAGAACAAGATTTTATTGAGCCATCCTTGAAGCCAGGGAGTATAAAACATGGGGATAATGACTAAGACTAGAGGTATCCTCAAGAATTCCACTGGAGGGTTTTATAACCATTTTTTTAATTGATAGATTTTCATACATGGGGACACATTATTGGGAATTCAAGTAATCATATTGGTGATGGTAGTCTGATTGGGATAGGGGTGCCTTATTAATATAGTAATTATGACTCTTGGATACCTTTATCAACTCCACATTCATATTAGGTAAGGAAACATCCCTTAATGGAATGGGGGACCCTTACAGTTCTTATTTGGATAGATAAGAGAGCATCTCAGGTGTTACAAATATCATAACACTAAAGGAATACTTGATGATTTGATATATTATCGTATTTTGAATGTTTCAAGGGTTGGGGTGATGTCACTGGGTCCTTATGAGGTTATTGGCATGTTGATACAACATTATCATTTCAACATCATTCCCTATACTGTACCGTCTAGAATAATTTTTTATAATGGAAGGGGATCTCGGGATGAGAGGTCATACAATATTTATCTATAGGATGGGGTTTTTATGGTTCTATATAAGAGATAACTATATACAATGTATATTCCCCCTATCAGTTTTTTATCTAGTTTGTTTTCATTTAAAGAGTTTCTCCTATCCCTTAAGATGTTATGAGAGTGTAACAACATCCTGGACTTATAAACCAAATTCATCTTGTATTGTCATGTGAAGACAAAGATGTTGAGATTATTCTTCAACTGGTCGATTGACTTATCTTCATGTCTTATGAATATACCAAGGTTTCTGTGGAAGATCATCTGGGTGGTTTATTGAATCGACTGATCAATTACGTACATGAGACTTGTGCTTCGTTGAACAACGTATATGTAGTAGAAATGGAGTTTTCTCAGGACTTAGGTGATCTAACAATGAAGTGTTATCATCATATTGATGAACATACCATTAGTGGGAAACAATTTTTTAGGTGGATGGTCCCTTAATATCAGTTATGTATGATGTGTAAATTGTGAGGAGAGAACATAAAACTTATTCTCTTTATTCTTCATGTTCTTAGATAATCATTCCTACTTTTGGCATACCCACCCAAGTGGTCACAGATGTTGGATCATATTATACCAAATATACACAGGAAGGGGGTGAATTTTTTATTTCCAGAAATAATTTTGAGATTGTGTTCATCCCTTTAACTTTATTCAAATGAATTGATGAAGTATAAATTTAAATAGTAGAGACACAATAAGTATAGTTGTTTGGCGAACAGAAGGCCCCTAGTCCACTCCTCCAATTCTCTGCTCCATGAGCGTGGTGATTTTCACTATCTAGACCTCGTTTCAACAGACCTTACAAAAACTGAGTATAGGCAGTTGACACCTTTACAGTATAAGAAAAAACAAAGCCTGCTAGTTCAATCACAGAACCGACATATCTTAGTACAAGAATCCCATCACTCAAGTAAAGAAAAGAATGATTTTTGTATTCTGAAAATATGTTCCAGATGTTCTTCACAATTGCAACAACATTAAATTGATAGTATATGGATCGATGCCTTCAGAAATAATGATATTCCAAAAAAAGAGTCGTTCTGAGTCGATCTCGTTGCCATAGATATAGAAATATAACTCACAACTTCAGTAGTATCATATTCACAAATGATCTTCGATGTATGACAAATGAATCTTTTATTGTGACTTTTCTTCATCAGAAAACCGAGCTTTGTCGTTCTATTGAATCCGTAGATCTGAATTCTTGATAGTCTCTGTTTTTTCATCCCATTTCTTAGAATGATCGAGAGATCACATAAGAACATTATTTTCATGTTCTAAAAAGCACATATATATAAAATAATGATAAATACTTCACTATTTGATAAAAATATCGACTTTAAATTCTTTGATGCCAAACGTAAGGTTGAGTTGTACTGTATGCATCCAATGAATGTAAGGTTGGTGACATAGTCTTCAAACGCAGGGTTGATCACGAACCTATGGTTCATGTCACCTTCATCAAACATAAGGATGATCCCAAACGTAAGGTTCATGTCACTTTCTTTAAATGTAAGGTTGATCATAAATGTAGGGTTAGTCATCCATACATTTTTCATCAACATTCAAATGTATGATAAAAGATCCATACTTTTACTTGATCCATATTTCTCTTATATCATAAAGTATACACTTCATTTTATCCTTACGCAATGTTCCTCCACGTAGGGTATGAACAGTGTTTCCAGAACACGCTAAAGCAGATCCCGAATAAGTAGGGTATGAACAGTGATTCCAGAACACAATAATGTAGATCCCGAATAAGTAGTGTATTAACAGTGTTTGCAGAACATGCTAAATGATAATACTTTATAAATAAAACCTCGTTGTTCAAGAACTTAAATATTTAGTCCAGAAATAAAAATATAATGAATAATACATTCCTAAAAAATACATAACAAATAAAATCATTAGAAAATAATTAAGGGTATTTGTGGGGCATCAAAATTGTCATAAACAGATAGTGTATATTTCCCAACATACTCCCCCTTGAAATAAAACATTATGTATTGTTGAAAACAAAACTTGCAGAACAATCTCCCCTTTTATGGTGATCACAAAAACCATAAATTAATTAAAGAAATTAACTTACACAAATAAATAATTAATTGTATATAGTTTTGAACTTTAAAAAATACAATATTAGAATTAACATAATTTATACCTTTTAATGATCCATTTTAATTACTCCCCCAATTAAATGAAAAAAACAAAAAAAAATGTTTTGTTTGTCCAAATTGCTTCCCATTTTTGTGATATAAAAAAGAATGATAAATGATGGAATATAACGCATTTAATGTAGCATTGAACTTAAGTAAATGATAAGTAACTGTTTTTCAGTAATGAAATATGGATTACTGGTATATCTAATCAAATAATGTAAAACAAAATAAATATAAAGAAATATAATTTCATTAAAAGTACAGAAATTGATAAATACAGAAAAAAATGTTTCATTGAAATTATAGAATTGATATAATTATGATGAAAAATGAATCGTGTTTTTATCATGTTATAAAATAGGCACTATATCCTCTGAACTGCAGACTTGATGTCTGTCATCTATTCTCTGAGTCTTCACATCATTCCATAACCATGCTGGATAATATGATCACTAGTCTCTTTGTACATATGAATGTCTTCAATGAGATTGACTCTGAAAAACTCATGAATTCGTTCTTGCTTCTCCATAAACAAAGACAACTTATATGTGAATTTATTTATGACGGATCTGATTCTGGGTTCACTGGATGCCAACTGATCAACCAAAAATTTATGATTGTCTAACATGAATGATAAAGAAGCACTGGTGCATTTAAGATCATGCAATCTATCACTCATATTCCTCATTGCAGTTGGGATAGCCAAAAACATTCTGAGTAAATAATGTGAAGTACCTGACACACTAGCAGCACTAGTTCCAATAGATGAAAATTGTGTCTCCAGATATCCTTTAATTTCTAACAGATCTGACTTCTTCACCATTTTTAATTTTATCTTTGAAACCTCTTTCAACATCTCTTGCTTAAAATCTTCTACTTCTTTTCATGAAATAGTATTATTCTTAATTCTCTAAAATTTGAACTGCTCAATTTCTAAGGCTCTCCTCAAAGTATCATTTTCATATTCCAATTGAGACACCTTCCTATATAGCACTTCAAATTCCTTATTCCCTGAATCAGAGGCACCATGTGCTTGATTATAACTCTCAGGTTCAATGTGATCCAACAATAATAAACGTAGTTAATCTCCATCAGACTTGTCTTTTTTCCTTTTCTTGAGTTGGATGGTCCACATATTTTTCCTCAGAGTCTTTTCCAGACTCTTCCATAGAAAAATCCTATTAAAGTACTTATTTTTGAGCATCAAAAATATTATCATCACGAACATCAGCAACTTTTTATTCCAATAGATTTTCTAACATAATATCTTCTGGTTTGTCTTGAGGTCTAGAGACTTCCTCAACAAGCTCTGACTCCTTTTCTTGATTAAGTTTAACTTCAAAATCATCTACAACTTGTGGTTCTGATGTTTCAACTTCAATTCATTTGGGGTAATGTTCTGTAACATCCATATCCTATTCCTGAGATAGTTCATCAACCTTTTCTCTCAAAAAGTTGTAAGAGAGCAAATATCCTGTGGTCATTATAGGGGAAACAAGTTCCTCATTAATATGTATTTTACACTATGTGTGAAGTCCCTCCTGACTTCTTTCTTCCTTAGTTTCTTCCATGTAAAATCTTATTCTCCTTGTAGAAGTGATTATTCTTGATTCATCTTGTCTCTCATGGGACTTAGCAGACTGAGCCTGATCACTCTCTGTTTCATCCTTAGCTCCTACTGGAAAAAGTTTTCCTTTTATAGTACTTTTGAAATAGCCAAACATTCTTAAAGATCCAACATTAAACACATTACTGTGATGACAATGCATTCTGGCATCCACCAGTCTCACCATATCCTTCTTAAACAACAGTTTGGAAATGAATCGTCCAAAAGGTTAGAAGTTCATTCTCGCTTTGTTGTGACAACAATAATTATGATACCTCACCATATACCTAGGAAAATTGAATTTGATATCACTGAGAAAAACATAAATTATATACATGTTGGGATATAATATCTTCTCTATCTCAGTCATCCTCGGTGCAATCCCTATTTGCACAAACATTACAAAAATTTTCTTATCAGACTCCAAGTCCTTTATGAACATATTCTTTATAGATGTAGTACCTAAAATAAAAGACATTATGTCCTCTGATTTATGTACATAATATCTAATATTTTTCAAAACCTAATAAAAGACTCCCTCGTGAGGGTAGTTAAAAATCTGACCAATTTAAACTGAAGATATTTGAAGAAATATTGAAGTTCTACCTCTTACCAAAATTCAGTATTCTCAATGTTAAAACTCTATTCAAGATTCTGAAATGATAATGCTTGTTTAAACAGGAGATTCGTCTAAAATAGACATCAGAGATCAATTACCTTTCCCTGTATGATATTCCTTCCTTCTGATTGTTGTCTCTTGGCACTGCTAGTCTGGCTTCATCAGCTCTCTTAGTATTTTCCATCTCTACGAGAATCTCTGAAGGTTTAAAGTTTAGGGTTTTAGATGATTGAAAATTAGGGTTAATGAGAAGTGATGTGGTTTTGCAGGTTCGAAAAGGTTTTAGTAGAAATGATATTGTTTAGAAGTAGAAAGGGTTTCTGAAAACCTTAATTCCTGTGTTTTGAGTAATCATTACGTAGATTTAAAAATAAATAAAATTAATTACATGGGGAAAAGAAAATTATTCTGTTTGAAAAACAAATAGATATATTATTTTCAACAGAATTAAAATAATGAAACAGAATAGAAAAATAAATCTTTTTTTAAAATTAAATAAACCTAACTCCCCCTTAATAAAATCAAACCTTGCAGTGGGAAGTGGCTTACTTAAAATATTTGATAATTGAATTTCATAATTTACAAATTCCAAAGAAATATCCTTTCTACGAACTTGATCTCTTATAAAATGATGTCTGATATCAATATTCTTAGATCTAGAATGATTAATTGCATTTTTTGAGATATTTATAGCACTAGTATTATCAGATAAAGTAGATGTATTATTAAAATATAGTCCAAAGTCCATAAAAGTGTTTTTCATCTACAACACTTGTGCACAAAAACTTCTAGTAGAAACACGTTCTTCCTCGGTTGTTGGCAGCACTACTCCAAAAAAGTGCTAGGGATGTGCTTCACTATTATCAGCACTAAAAAAACGCTAATATATGGGGCCTTTATCAGGGCTAAAAAAGTGCTGATGAATGGTCTCTTTTATCAGTACAAAAAAAGTGCTGATAAAGGCCCATTTTATCAGCATTTTTTTAGTGCTGATAAAGGGTGGATTTATCAGCGCTTTTCATGAGCGCTGATAAATCTTCAGTTTCAAAAAAAAATTCATGAAAAATATTATTTTTTTTATATTAGTATATTTATATTGATATAAATACAATATATATTTTTTAAATATGCTATAGATACAAATAAATTGAATCTTACATTTACTATATAATAATTTTAGTGAATATGGCTTTATAATGTGTTAAAAAAATTATTATTTAATAATTTTATAATTATTATCGATGAAAAATCATTTAATAATAATTTGAGGACACAAAATATCAAAACAATTAATAAGATATATAAATTATGTTGAAAATGTAACTCAAACTTCAAAGGGCCATAAATTTGGATCAGAGTGTCCGTTTGAGCTCTACATCATATCAAATCGAAGCCTGAGAAGATCTTTATGCACTGGTAACCAAGGAAAAGCCTCTGTCAGGTTTTTTAAGCCCATAAAAGGCCACAGAAGGCTTCCAAAACTGAGCTTTTTGTCAGGATACCCCGATTTTTTAACATTCAATCAAGTATAACTTCTGATCCGGATGTCCGTTAGGCCTGTACGACATATTATATTTAATATTGATTCATTTTCTTCGATTTTACTAGTTTTGGCGTTGAAACGGAATTCTATATTATATGTTATGGCCTTTTTAACATTCTATGTCTTTTCAAATACACATATATATGTATTTATTCATAAATATATATGTGTCTGTGTGTGTGTGGGTGTCTATGTGTGTGTCCATGTGTTGTATATATTTATATACGAATGTATTTAGTTATTTACATACTTATAAATGCACATCAAAAACATATTTTTTCATAAATGTAATTAAAATTAATCTTTAAAAGAACATTCTATGACTTTTCAAATACAAATATATATGTATCTATTTGTAAATATATATGTGTTTGTGTGTGTGTGTGTCTCTATGTGTGTTTGTGTGTTGTATATATCTATGTATGTATATATGTATGTATGTATGTATGTATTTCTTTAAAAACATAGATAAAAAACATATTTTTTCATATATGTATTAAAAAACTAAACTTATAACTATATATTAATATACAAATAAATATACTTATAAAAAATTATAACTAAAAATATATATATAAATATACTAAGATAAGAATTAATATATATATTCTAATATATGAATAAATATATTTATATTAATATGAATCTATATCAACATATGAATAAATATAATTATATATATATAGATATATCATTAAATAGAGAATAAAATGAAATGGCATAGTGGTAAAGGTGCAGTCGCGAAAGGGGGGAGGTCTCGAGTTCATGTTTGGGTAGAAGCGAAGGGGGTGTTTTCATATGAGGATGCACGAGAAGTGCAGTGAGCAGGAGACCTCCTAGCGCTGATAAAGGGGGTGTGAAACACTGATAAAATCACTCCCTCGTATTATTTTTATTATTTTTTATTTTTTTTATCCTTTATCAGCGCTTTTCGTTGAACTAATAAAAGGGACCCCCGCTATATTTGCGCAGAGCTTTAGAGCACTTATTTAGCACTGTTAAAGCCATATTTAGCTATAATATAAGCTGTTTTTGTAGTAGTGCATGGAAATTGAATGTTGTATATTACTTGACAATGGCACAAAAGATTTCCCTAAAATTTGAAAAGTTCCGGAAGTGCTTTTCCTCTCTAATATACAACTCCCAAAGTCTATATCTAAATAAGAATTAAAATTATAATCATAAGTATTGGGATAAAGAAGATATTGAAAAACAGTTCCTTTTAAATATTCAAAAATTATTTTAACAGATGTTAAATGAGATTCTTTAGGATTTGGATGAAATTTTGCACAAATACATACTGAATACATTATATCTAGCATGCTTGCAGTAATATATAACCAACTACCAATCATACATCTATATAACATGTAATCAAAAAAAATTTCCAGTTTCATCCAAATATAGTTTTATATTAGTACACATAGGATTTGTATATGTCTTGCTATTTTCAAGAGAATATTTCTTTAATAAATCGGTAATATATTTTCTTTTATTGAAAACACTTCCAAAATCTTTTTGATAAATATGATGTCTTAAAAATAAATTTAGTACTCCCATCATACTCATTTCAAATTCTTTTTGCCTTAACATTGAAAAATCATGACAAAGGGTTTTATAAGTTGATTCAAAAATTTCATCATCAATAAAAATTTGAACTACTAAAAAATTAGAATTTTTAGTTTTCTTAAAAAGTGTTGGATCTGCCATTCCAACAGTAAAATAATTTTTCAAATGAAAAGCGCTTAATCTTTTATACCAAGCTATAGGTTCTTGTTTAATTCCATAAATAGATTTAGTATGTTTAAAAATAGAATTTGGGTTTTGATAATTTTCAAAACCTGGAGGTTTCTCAACATAAACATCTTCTATTAAATTACCATTTAAAAATGAAGACATAAAATCCATCTGAAAAAACATAATGGTCTATAAGAGATGCATATGCTAAATGGATTATAATGGCTTTTAATCTAGCTACAGGTGAAAAGATCTCATCATTATCTAAACCTTATTCGTGATTATATACATTAGCTTCAAGACTAGCATTATTTCGAGTTATTATTCAATGATAATCTTGCTTATTTCTAAAGACCAATTTAGTTCTTATCACTGGATAGTTCTGTGGTCTTTAAACTAATTCCTAGAATTCATTTCTTTTGAACTGATTTAGTTCTTCTTGCATTAATATCATCTATATTTCATCATTTAAAGCTTCTTCTATAGACTTAGGTTCTAACTGGGATTGAAAGGCAGAGAATTCTACAAGATTCCCTATATTTCTTCTAGGTTTTACTCATGTGTCTAAGTCACCTATTATAGTCTCTAAATTTTGATTCCTTAGGGTTCTAGTCTATCTAGGTAACACACTCATAGGTTCATCAGTATCATGTTCTGATGATATAGACTGAATTTCATTTATATCTTTTTAAAAATAATTTTTAATGTTCTCATGTCTCATGTAATCATTAGAGTCAGATTCATCCATTTGATCTATCCTTTCTCAAAGGGACTAGACTCATCAAATTTCACATGAACTGATTCATAAAAAATCCTCGACATCTTATTAATGACTCAATAAGATTTGGAGGTATCTGATTATCCTAAAAAATGCTTTATAAGATTTTAGATCAAACTTACCATGATTTTCATTGGTGTTCAAGATGTAAACCTTGCATCCAAAAAAATTAAAGTAATTTACTTTGGGTTTTCTGTTATTCCAAATTTCATAGAGTGTCTTCTTTAACATTGGTCTAATTAAATATCTATTCATTATATTGCAGGTTATTTTTACAACTTCTGTCCAAAAAGATGTAGAAAGACTCTATTCATTTATCGTAGTCCTAGCCATTTCCATAATATTCCAATTTCTTCTTTCTATAATTCCATTTTTTGAGGTGTTCTGGGTGTAGAGAAGGTGTGTTTAATACCCATATTTGAGTAGAAGGAATTAATTTCTTGAATATCAAATTCTCCACCATGATCCCTTGTAAATGAATTTATTTTAAAACCTCTTTCATTTTGAAGAGCTTTACATAAACATTCAAATAAAGTAAAAGCTTCATTTTTAAATCCTAAAAATAAAATCCATGTAAATCTAGAATAGTCATCAACTAAAACATATAGATATAATTTACAATCCAAACTAGCTACACATTAAGGTCTAAAAAATCCATATGAATAAGTTCTAGAGGTTTAGATGTAGAAATTTTGTTAAAATATTTGATGGATGATTTTTATTGCTTGCCAAGTTGACACACATCACAGAATCTATCACATTCAAATTTGAGACTAGGAAAATCAGAAACTAAATGTTTCATAGATAACTTCTATAAAACATATATGTTACAATGTCCAAGTCTCCTATGCCAGATCAAATATTCATTCACTTTAGTAGTTAAGAAATTTACTTGTCATTTACACAAGGAATTTAAATCTAGGGTATAGACATTGTCAATTCTAGGTGCTCTAAATTTAAGAAATTTATTTTTGAAAACAGAACATCAATTGTTAGAAAAATCAATTGCATAACCATCATCACATAGTTGAGAGATACTTATTTGATTTTTTTTCAATCCTTGTATATAAAGTACATTGTTTATTGAGACAACTTCTGGATCTCCAAATATTCCAATACCAATGATTTTCCCTTTGGCATTGTTACCAAAATTGACAGGTCCACCATCTTTTCGAGTGAGTGTAGAGAAATCCGATGAGTTTCCACTCATATGCCTTGATCAGCCACTGTCCATTTACCATATGTCGTCTTTTCTTTTGTTACCTCCTCTCTACAAAAGAATTTACCCAATTTTCATTGGTACCCATATTTTTTTGGGTCCAGTGGTGTTAGCCAGCAAGGATATAAGAATCAAGACTTTCTTTGATTTTCTAATTTCACAAGAGTCAAAAAAATAATTCGATACAAAAGTATTCTTAATACCACTTATTTGGGGTTGTCTTAAGAAAAAAATTTTATAAATATGTCCCCTTATTCCATAGTAATAAAAATTTATCATTTTTTAACTTGGAATAAAATAATTTCTGTAATGCTTGGGGTTTTCACCTTTACTGCCAATTCCAAATCTTCTGTTTTTAATGACATTTTCCCAATAATTTCATTTAAATTATTTTATCCTCTATTAAAAACAAGGGATGCATTTTTATATGTTTCCACTTCAGTTTTCTTTTATTTTATCTTTGATTTTATCTTTGATTAGTAATCTGTATTATTAGTGTTAATTGAGTCAAACTTTTCAGTTAACTCCTTATATTGTTTCAATAGTGTATTTCATTCATCAGAATCATCCTTATGAATGTTTTTAAACACTTATGCTTCTTAAATAGAGAATCATATTTTTTTCCAAGCATATTGCAGTAGGCTGCAATTTTTTCATTAGAGTAACTAGATTCAGAACTAGTGTCAGAAGAATATTAAAATTGTACCTCATCTGTTTCTTTCATAAAACAAATTTTAGATTTCATATTTGCTTTTCACTTATATGGGTCTAATTCAGAAGTACTACTGGAGACTTTATATAGACTCCATGTAGCGTTCATAGACATCTTGTCTTTATGCTCATAATCATTTCTTTTGAAGAATTCATTTCTCTTGTCTTATTTTACCTGAGGACAGTCAGGTCTAATATGTCCCATTTTCTTGCATTCATAACATTTGACTTCATTGTCATTCTTTTTGAAGGATTTTCTAAATCCCTTCTTTTTTCTATATAATTTAGTGAATCTTTGGGATACATGATCCAATTCCATATTAGAATTAGATAAATCAGAACTTTATGATTTCTATTTTAAACTTTTCATCATATTTCTATTTTTTCTTTGTGAAGATACATTCAAGGAAGTTTCAACTCATTTGACAATAACATTATGCTCATTTTATTCATCTTCCATATCTTCTTCATACATCATTAATGTTCCAATCAGTTATCTCATAGTTAAATCTTTGACAGATGTCGACTGTCTGATTGCTGCAGAGATTCCATTCCATTTTGTAGGCAGTACTCTCACTACTTTTAAAGCATGATCAGCTTGTTTAATGGGATCTCTCAAGGAAGTTATATTATTGAAAATCATTGTAAATATTCCATTCAATTGAGTAATAGTATCACCTTTAACCATTCTGAAAGTATCAAATTTAATCTTAGCAGTTTCATATCTCATTTCCCGAAAATTATTAGTTCTTTCATAAGAAAAAAATAGTCTAACACATTTCATATGCTACTGGGCATTGAGATACACTATTAAATTCTTCAAGTTCTAGAGAACATATAATTGAATTCATTGCCTTTGAGTTCATATCATAATCTGATTTACTAGCTACACTCCATGTTTTAGGTTTTTAGGGTATTTCATATGGAGTCAGTATCTTAGAATATACTCTGTATCCATGTTTTTTTCATATAGATAATCATTATCGATTTCCAGTATCCATAGTTTTTTCCATTGAATTACAGTGCTCTGACCATAGACACTCACTCTCTTGTATTAGTCATCTTGCTCTGTGAATTATCACTTTCATCTTGTTAAGGATTTATCAGAATGCTCAACCTTAGATACCAATTGTTGGATTGGATTATATAAAATATACACAAGAGGGGGGTGAATTGGGTCTTTTCAGAAATATTTCCAAGCTTGTGTTATTCCATTTATCTTTAATCAGATGAATTTATGTAGTAGAAATTTAAATAGAAGAGACACAATATGTATAGCGGTTCAGGGAACAGAAGGCCCCTAGTCCACTCCACCAATGCTCTACTTCATGAGCTTGGTGATTTCACTATTTGGTCATCATTTCAACAGACCTTACAAAAACAGGGTACATTCAGTTGACACCTTTACAATATAAGGCAAAACAAAGCCTTCTAGTTCACTCATAGAACCGGCACAGCTTTATAAGAGAATCCGATTACTCATGTATAGAAAAGAAATATTTTTGTATTCTGAAAATAATTTTCAGATGTTCTTCACAATAGAAACATCATGCAATTGATAGTAGATGGATCGTTGCCTTCAGAAATAATGATCTTCACAAAAGAGTCGTTCTGAGTCGATCCGATTTCAGTAGATATAAAAACATAACTCACAACTTTAGAAGTAGAAGATTCACAAATGATCTTTGATATAGAACAAATGAATCTTATATTTTGATTTTTCATCTTCAGAAAATAGAGCTTTGTCATTCTCTTGAATCAGCATATCTGAATTCTTTATAGACTATGTTTTTTCTTCCCTTTTCTTAGAATGATCAAGATATCACATAAGATCATTAGTCGCTTGTTCGAAAAAGCACATATATATAATATAACAATAAGTACTTCTCTGTCGCAAAAAAAATATTGACTTTAAATTCTCTAACGCCAAACGTAAGGTTGATTTGTACTATATGCATCCTCTAAACGTAAGGTTGATGGAATAGTCTTCAAATGTAGGGTTGATCACAAATGTAATTTTCATGTCACTTACATAATACATAAGGTTGATCACAAATGTAAGGTTCATGTAACTTTCTTCAAATGTATGGTTGATCATAAACGTAGTGTTGGTGATCTATGCTTTTTTCTTTAACTTTTAGATGTATGATAAAAGATCCATACTTTTACTTAATACATAATTTTCCTAGAATGTATGGTTTTTTACAAAATCAACGTTGATGAATGATACTTTTGACAAAAAAAATGTATCTTCTAATACTTACATACGGGTTTCTTCCATAATTTTCTCTTATCTCATAAAGTATACGCTGCATTTTATCCTTACGCTACGTTCCTCTACGTAGGATATGAACTGTGTTTCTAGGACACAATAAAGTAGATCTCGAATAAGTAATGTATGAACAGTGTTTCCATAACATGCTAAAGCAGATCCCGAATAAGTAGTTTAGGAATAGTGTTTCCAAAACATGCTAAATGCGAATACTTTATTAATAAAACATCATTGTTCAAGAACAAAAATATTTCGTCTATAAATAAAAATATAATGATTAATAAATTTTTGAAAAATACTTAACAAATAAAATCATTTGAAAATAATTAAGGGTATTTGCGAGGCATCAAAATTTTCATAAAGAGATAGAGTATTGTTCTCAACATACTCCTCCTTTAAATAAATCATTATGTATTGTTGAAAACAACACATGCTCAACAACATAAACCCAGGAATCATGAAGGAATATCTGGAACAAAATACATGCCCCGATTATTGAGACTCACTTGGAGGAGTTATTTGGCCAATGGGAACACCTACACTATCTTTTTCATGATATGGGGGCTGGTGGATTTGATTACCATCCATTGTATGATATCCAGAGAAACTTTTTCCTAACGCTACAGAAATTGGTTAGTAATGACGGGGACTTTCATAGTTTTTATGATAGGACTCCCCTGTCTGAATTAATAAGGGAATCTTAAAAGGTTCTTAAATAGAAATATTAGATAATCTATCAGATGCATGCCCATATAGATTATTTGACCACTCAGATAAAAAAATAAGAGGACATTGTATCCTTCTTAAATTATAATATTTTGACTTCATTACCATTATTAGAGACTAATCTAAATAAATATTAAGAGATTTCATATTTTATCAAGACTCTTCATTTGTATGAATGTATTGATTCAATCCCTATTTGGAGTAAATAATACTATATTTCTTATAAAAGGACAAGATGATCTCAAATTTTTAATAGTAGAGATGATAATTCATTCCCATATTTATATCTTTGGTTTTATTATCAATAATGGTTATATGGAAACATTTCATTTTGAAATAAAATAGGTATTGAAAACAAATATGAAGTGGGAGATCGAAGAAACCAATTGATTTATTGAATTTTAATTTTATATTAATAATTTTATTCAATGAAAATTGAGGGATTTTTAATTATGAATATTTTTGAACTATTTATTATTTCAAAGTCATTATCTAATTACACTTGGAGAAGTGAATATTGTTTACAACATTTTAAAATGGAATATTAATGTTATAGATGATCATATTTATGTTTTTTTCTATTTGATGTTGAGAAATGGATTGAGATTGTATTCAATATTTAGACTATGATTTAAAACAAAATAATGATCCTTTATTAGAAAATGGTGTTAACCATAGACCAACCAAGGATGACCACTTCTTAGGAAAGAAAGAATGTTTAATCACATAGCTGATTGTAGCCAGTGAGAGTGTATAACACTCACATGGAGTGCCTAAGTATTTTGGGATTCATAGTTCCGGAATGGATGTTCTTTGGTTTGATCACATGTGAGGAGTGTGTATGTGGTATAACATAGGGAGGAATGACCATATAAATCCCATGGTGTGTGAAAGTGTATCAATGTGTCAACCCCAATGTCAGCTCGAATGCAGGGAGAAAAACCTATGTATTACTAAGGTGTAACAGTCCGAGCATATTATTGATTTTGGAAAAGTTCTATGTGGAACACTTGTCATCCACTTCAAATGTTGCATATATAACTCCATATATTTGATATGTTTTATTTAAGCTACATAGTCTAGCTAAGATGTTGTATTCTTCCTTATGTTTCATCGTTGAAGCTTCAATACATTGTTCATTATTTCATAATTATTAGTGATCAAATTCATCTCATCAAATCCAAAATGAGGATGAATATGGTTGTAAGATTCCACAAATTAATAAACTGAAGTTAGTGGTATATTAAATTATTATAATTAGCTAACAGAAAACGGTGGCAGTGAGATTTGTTTTACAAAGATGGTGTATTTTATAATTGTAGTTCTTTAAGTGGAGTGGTTTATATATATTATTGACGATGCACATATGAAGTGGGAGTAATTTGGTGGTGTATTCTCCATTAACACCAAATCATTCTCATTTCTTGGGTAAAAATTGTAAGAATATTCAACAGATAATTATGAAAATATAAGAGTGAAATTGGGAAAATAAGAAAAGTCAATATTTGTGTATGGTTTCTATGAATTCATACATATTATTTCTATACATTCATGTTTTCATTATCATGGTTTGATTGCACAATAAAGTGTATGATCCACACTATATTTTATGAGGTACATGAAGTAATTTTCACATATACATCTATTACGTGTGGTATATAAGTGCGAGATTAGTTGTGTGAGAGGGGGAAGGAAGAGACATCATGTATTCTATTATACCATACATGAATGTTAAAATAAATTGATCAGATTAAATATAACAGTATAAATTCTTTACTTTTTAGGATGGAGAAAAAGAGTGACATTATTGTTAAGCAGTGAGTTAGGTGAAGAGTACAAGAAAAAAAATACATTAATTAATATGCATGAATGAGTTTCTATTAATAGAAATTAAATTAATTCATTCACTATACGTGATTATATTGTTAATTTTTTTATCTAATTGTTTTTAATTTAAGGGGGTTCATATTTTCTTACATTAATATTGTTTGAGAAAAGACCATGTGATATATTGTTCATAAATATTTTGTAGTGTTTTGAGATTAATGTGGGTGTAGTATCATAAGATTTATCAAAAAATAATTTATTGATTATATGAGGCTAAAACATCTGAAGAAGAAATAATATTTTCCTAAACATGGTTTCCCTTAACCAATTGATCATATACAAGTGGTTAAAATTATTAAGAAAAATTTACATAAAAGGTTTGTTTCTGTTGAATGTATTTGACGATGTACATTAGAAAACCAAATATATAAATCTCATTGATGAAGATCATGAAATCATCATATAATGGATCAAGATAAGAAAAATGACCTTGTGAATAGGGGGACCAGTTATTGAAGAGGCTCAACACTAGGGGTTATAACCATTCAAATGTTTTGGACCTAAATAAAGGAGGAAAAAGAATTGAATCACTGGGGGTATAATTTGGATCAAATGGAGTAATAACTAATGGGGATATAACCTATTGATTCATAAACCATTATATTTAATAATAATAATATAATGGATAATCTATAATTGGGGTATGTATAACTAGTTTTAGCAATGGGTAAGTGTTAGTATTGAACAATATAAAAATATTTTTTTTTATATTTCATTTAATTTTCTCATTTCATATTAGTTCCACTCATCTTAATAGGTGATAGAGGTCCAAAATAAGAAGGGGGAAGGGTGGAAGGGGTAGGGGGAAGGGGGTAGGTCTGCAGGGTAGGGGGTAGGGGTAGGGGCAAGGGACATGGGGCATGGTGGCAGGGGGCATGGGGCAGGGGGGAGGGTGGAGGGGTGCAGGGGGCAGGGGCAGTGGGAAGCGGGCTGGGGGTGGGTCTTTAGGGTAGAGGTCAAGGGTAGGGGTAAAGGGGGGAAGGTGGAAGGGGGAGAGTGGATAGGGGCAGGGGGCGGGAAGGGGGTGGGTGGTGGGGGTAGGGGGAGGGGGTAGGGGGAATGGTGGAGGGGGTAGGGGAAGGGGGTGCGTGGAAGGGGGCAGGGGGCAGGGGGAGGTCTATAGGGCAGGGGGAGGGGGAGGTCTTTAGGGTAGGGGGTGTGCATGGTAGTGTGAGGGGATGGGTAGGGTGGAGTTGGGAGGTCCGCAGGGATGTTGGAGGGGGTGGTCTGCAGTGGGGTCTGCAGGACACCTATGTTACAACTATTGACAGTGCAAAACAACATCAACTCCCCTCACCTTCACATAGTTATGAGATGCTGGACTAAGTAGCAGTTTAGAATCCAGTTTTCAATATTAAGATGGTTGATATTTGTAAAACACAACAAATTCAAGATAATGACGAAGGTCTAGAACTTCAACAGAAGCATACAACCAGCATCCCCTGTTATGGCTGAATTCACCACTCAGAAACTAGGTGACACATATGGGGAATCTAATCACATAAAACTGGAAATAGAATGCATAGTGGTACAGAAGGATACTGAGAACAAACAAATGCACAAAGAAGAGGTTCTACAGGTATTGAGAATAATTATATCTCTCATAACCATTCAAGGACATTGCAGGGAAAAAATACAGCGACCCCTAAAGAGAAATTTACAAGGAAATTAAGAAAATCCAAGTGCGGAAAGAATTCAAGAAGTATCAAAAACCACGTTCCTAGCCCCAAACATAAGTATAAATGAATATTTTATATTGGAACTGTCAGGGTATTGCTAACCCTGACACCATCACAAATTTAAAAAATTCTCATTTTACTCATAAACTGATTCTTTTTGCTATCTTTGAACCTAATGTCACTTTTACTTCTATATTTAATAGTCTTGAAAAATATAGTTATACTTTTATAGGAGTAACATCCAATAATAACAATTGTGATTCATTGTGGGTCTTTCCACATATCTCTATAGATAAAATTCATATTCTTAATAATTATTCTCAGTGTTTGACATGTGAAATAAACATGCATGATAATACTTTTTGTTGTACTTTTGTGTGTTCCTGAATAAATATCAAGATATAAGAACCTTGTGGCACAATATATCATCCCTTAACAACACTATTAAAGGAGAGGGGGGTGTCCAGGCGGGTCTGTCCAGAAATGAGAGGGGGGGATTGTCCAAAGGGGATGGGTTTGTCCAAGGGGGTGGGGGAGGGGGGTTGTCTAGTGGGTATCTAGGAGGGATGAGGGGATGTCCTGAGGGGGAGGGTAGGGGGTCTGTCAGAAAGGGGGTCTATCCAGGGGGGTGGGGTTTGTCTGGGGTTGTGTGCAGGGGGGGCTGTCCGGGAGGGGGGTGGGTGGGTGGGGGATCTGTCCAGGAAGGAGGGGATGTATTCTTGAATATGTCCTTTGAAACTCAGTAATTTACAATGTTGTTTTCTAATTATTGAATGCTATCTAATGTGGAATATATTTATTGTAATCTGATGTTGATTTTTCTTCTTTTTATGTACTTCAATGAAAATATCCAGGTTGGGTGAAAAATATAAGAGGGTGGTTGGCTCATTTAAAATAATAAAACTGTATCGTATCATTACATGGGAGTATAAAATTTTGTTTTTACTTGTTTATAACAATTCATTCATGCTTCCAATTATTGGAACCCTTGCATGTGTGTGAAGGTGTGTATACCCAGTAGGGGAGCATCAAATTTTAGTTAGAAAGCTCCAAGATCTGATGTGGAGGTTTGGCTCTACCATGAGGTAGGATCCCTATTATAGCCTCTTTATTTCAAAGATGATTTTAATTGAATTTAGCTTCTTTCTTAATTATTCTATTTATATTCAGTTGAATTTCTTGAAGTTGTTTTCGTCAATATAATTGTTTCGTTTGATAAATAAATTTATGTTTTTATAATAAAACCCCTCCATCGGAGGTGCGTTGTCTGCGAAAACACACTATGATAGGTATATTGATCTAGTTGCTTAAATTATTTCATTTGATTTGTGCTGAATGATTTTTAGAATAAATGTTAAATATAATTAAATGAATTGTGTGATAAATCAATGCCATGATTTTATAATAAAACTCCTCCAATGGAGGTGCACTGTCTTCTAAACTCATTAGTATTGATAGTTATTTATATCATGTTTCGATTTAGTTTGAGTCATTCATATGCCTTATTTTATGGTTGTTTTGTGGCTAGTAAGATTTTGTATTCATTTAGTAATATAAATTTTCTAATCATACTCATTTAACTCAAATGACATTGCATGTTTAGGCATATGCCTTGACAATGACACTTTCCTTTTCACGATTTGAATATTATAAATAAAATTTCCATGTTTAGGCAACGTGAATAAATTTGTAAATGGTTTTTGTAGGGTCTATGATTCTTTTACATTGTTTTGATTCCCTTTAGATGTTGCGTCCCTGTGCAGATCGCCAAAAACTTCTCTGGAGATCCCATGTTATTGAATATTAAATAGTTGATCTATTCTATCATCTGCAAGCGGGGCGACGGTCGGAATGTTGCCCCGCCTCCTCTCGCTCCCTTCGCTCCTGGCCGGAAGATGATGCCCCGCAGATGTCACTGGACAAGACCAACATGCCGTGGTCCCGCCTCGGTCACGCCACGGTCACACCGCGGTAATGCCGTGATTTGGCCCTGCCCCAGGAGGACACCCTGCGGCGGTTCACAGTGATAG
This sequence comes from Viscum album, assembly GCA_963277665.1. Taxonomy (NCBI): domain Eukaryota; kingdom Viridiplantae; phylum Streptophyta; class Magnoliopsida; order Santalales; family Viscaceae; genus Viscum; species Viscum album. Next base: position 1,235,018,750 of record OY728130.1, on the reverse strand, counting down.
TATTCCATGAGTCTTGTGATCATTGTTGAGACTGACTAATCAAAATTTCTGCCAACGAGGCGATGATCGGAATGTTTCCCAACCTCCTCCTGCTCTCTTCACTCCTTTCTAGAAGAATTTTCCCCATGGATGTCGCTTGTAACACCCCAAGCTTCTACGGTACGTTTCCCTTCGAATAATGCGATAGCGTGTGTTGTACGCAACCTCGAGTTCTAACACACACCACAACTAATTAAACTAGCCGTTGTGAATCGTAATACCTACTTTTTGAAATCATATATATTCTATATTTCAAAATGGACTTCATTTTTGGATTCGGAATATCAAAATTAGCCTAGGGTGAAATTTTGGTACATTTCGGATAACTTTCATATTTTGATGAATAGTGAAAATTTCTAAATTTTAATTAAAAACAACATTTTTAATCAAAATAATTAATAGTGATAAATTATGAATTTGAGTGGTTTTAAAGTATATTTAGAATATATTTTTACCATTCAATTTAATGTTTATCATTGGACATAATTTTACAATTAAACCGAACATAAACAAGTGTCAATCTTTTGATAGTTATTATCTCTTAAAAACACGCTTTTTGTTTTGACAGCGGGAATTAATTTTAAATTAATTTCTGCCACTTATGTGTTTTGAATTTAGGAAAATGGATTCCATATTTGGAATCAGGACGTTCAAATTGTGTAAATAGGTAACTTTTATTTTTACACATTTTGAATAATTACTGCGGTAAATATTTTATTTACCATGGTTAAAGGGTAAATCCGGTAAATAAGGGTTAAACAAATAATATTATAATAATACAAAATTACCCTAAAACGTGTCCTAACCTTATTGGTGGACACATACCCGACCATGGGCATCCTTGGGCCAATTTGGGGACCCCTTGGAGCCACTTGTATGTGGTAGGGACACTTTATATTAATAAAGTTAAAATAAAAATAAAAATGGCATAAGCTTACATCTTTTAGAAGAACAATTTTTACATAGGGTTATACATGTTGGATTTTCGATTATAAATATTCATTAGAAAGCTAAAAGGATTTCCTACATAATTATATTTTACTTATACTTTTTAGACATTAAATAATTTATTTTATTTATGACACAATGATGATGCAGTAATTACTATAATAGTGAAAAATTAAAATAAGTGATATTATAAATACCCAAATAAATATAATATGAAACTTTTAATGAATTAAACTAATTTTCTAGGATAATATGATATATTAGGATTGATTTAATTGACTTTTTTCGAAGTAATAAATCTGTTATGAGTTTCACAAAAATCAACTAATGAATAGTGTCAAAATTGACATAAAAGAATTCTTAAAACAAATATTATATTATTAATTGATATTAAATTCCTAAAAATCTAAGGTTCGGCCAAGAGACTTATATCATGATAGTTTAATCATTAATGGACCACTTGGGGGTCTCTTGGATGTATATAGTAAGTTTATTAACCATAATATATAAAATACAAAGAGACATTGTAAAAGTGAAACTAATTAACTTAGAGTTAATACTTAAAGATAAGGTTAATATAAGTACCCAAACCTGTCTAAATTCTATTGGATGAGTTGCTTTCGACCTATCCCCACCTCATCATTTGAATAGTCAACTTTGGAGCCTTTAGAAACCGAATATGAATTTATTATAAATTAATATTTCTAGCTTTTCCAAAGGTGCCCCTCACCCCTCTTATAAAAGGGCACTCCTCCTTCTCATTTCTTCACACCTTCAAAGCCTTTTGGTTCGGCCAAACTCTGCCCAAATAATCTCCCAACATCCCTCACTAAAACCTAGAGGCCTTAGTTTGATCAGAAAGCCAACCTAAGGAGCCCTTTTGATCAAATCAAAAGGAAGAACCCGAAGAAGATGTAATGATTTCACCACCCTTTTCTAAGTTCATTTCTTCTTCCACTTCTTCTTCCTTTGTTCTTACCATTCTAAAATAATAATTCCAGTATCTCACATATACTGTGATGTTATTATAAGTATGGTACAACCATATTCAGTATTCTATCCACCCTTTGAATAACATGTCACCATACGTGCGTACGTACGGCTTACCGTCTCCACGTCGTGGTGTAATTGTTATTCAATATAATATTATTTGGATGGGTATAATAATGATGTGTAACTCATGTAAATAATAAATATAACATGTTAAGGATTCTTTATATATGATATACCATTCATTTATATATTATTTTAATATCAAAAGAATGATATTGTCGCTCGTGCGTACGTACGGACTACCGTCTCCACGAACGCGATGAGATTCATTCTCCATCGTATCCATTCAAGTATAATTATCATTTTATGATTTAAAAATGATGTTTAAGGACTTGATATCATTCTAGATATGAATAAGATACAACAAACATGGCTTATGTAACAAAACATATAAAAGAAAATGAGTAAGTTAACACCCGAAACGATGATAATTCTAAGATATTATTAATAAATCAATGTTAAAAGATCATATATGATATCATATTAATATATATGATTCTTGTATAATTTAATAACAATTATTTCACCATTATACAGGAGGTTAACCTACCCCAACCAAGGAAAAGTACAAGGTAAGGGTTATTTCACAATCTCTTCATTATCCGAGGTTGTATATACGTAATAATCTACTGGGATCTCTTTATCATCCACATCCATGTTTCTTAAAAATGTATTTCAAAACATTATTAATATTTACAAGAATATGGGTTAAAGTCATTTATACCCTTTTTTGACTTTTTATAAGAGGTTTATAAAGGAATCTTTCCGTCGTTTTCAAAACAAGGTCCTTTTTAACCTTTTCGACAGAATTGAGGTAAGAATGTTTTTTTTATCTTATACGGCGAGTGCGGTTATTTTACGCCGTTATAAAATCTTCAAAGCTTTCCTTACAAGCTTATAAGAATATTTTCAAAGAAAATGTTTTATTTTATATGGATCTTAAATGATTTCAAAATAAAAGGAGATATTTCTTTAAAAAGAATTTTGATTTCATCTATGTCAACATCCTTTGATGGATTTTAAGATTATTTGAAGTTGATTTATTATGATACAAAACTTCTATATTGTATTGAAGGTTTTGTGATATGTTTGACTGTGGATGTGCTATTTTTATACCATTCATAGTTTATTGTGAAAGTATTGACATTTCGTATGTTAGTTTTAATACGAATGTTTATGTTATGTTTAAACCTTTTCATATGGGAATGCATTGGACTTAATAAGTGACGGGTGGAGCCCGCTATAGCTCCTCGATGCATCGGTAGGTCTCATGAGACAAACTAGTGTCTTGGCACAAGGCCTTGACAAAATATTATTTGTAGTCTTGGCACGAGGCCTTGACTATGTGGTTATGATAGTCTGGCATTATGCATTCCAACATTATGAAAGTGGTTATTGATTTTTGCATGTGATTATTCGATTAGTAGAATATCCATGTGAGTAAGTAAATGGCATTATTTCATTTTATTTATGCCATACCATGTTGAAAGTTCATGTTTTAAAGGCTTTTGTTTTAGTTATACATTGCCTTAAAAGTTTATTCTTATTTATGAAAGTTTCCGCTATTTGGTTATCCTTACTGGGCATTTGAGCTCACCCCTTTTCTATGTTTTATTTTTCCCAGGTAGTGAAGAAGTAAATTATGAATGACTTGCAGGGATATTATGAGGGGTTAATACTGTGGATATGAAGACTTTGTTGTTGTAGTAGTTTTTCACTTTGAAATGTAATGTAAAACTTTATGATTATATCTAGTGTTTCCAAGGCTACTAAACCAATCTGTCTTTCGGGATTTGATCTTTCTTGTGATCATGCCAATGTTATGTAAGTAATGCACCGACTCTGGGTAGCTGGGGTCGGGGCGTTACAGTTGGTATCAGAGGAAGTTTAGTACAAACCTTGGAATCTAGATTTAGATAAACTCTGATTAGAGCACGTAGACCTAAGATGAACTTTGAGGATTAGTATAGAAGAACTTCCTAGAATTTTGGTATTGTAGAGATTTTGTGAGTTTTCCGAGCAATACATCCCTGTCTGGATACGAGCAGGTAGAGGCGGCTCTGGCACAGATGTACCTAGGGGTAAAACCCGAAAACACCGCTTTGAGCTAGACTCGAACGGGAACTGGTGCACGACAACGGGCCTTGCTGCACTCTTGGTTACGACACTCCCGGGGGATATGCTTAGGATAACTCTCACTTTCTTTACAAATCATTATGAAGGGTTTATGAGTATATACTTCCTCAAAGAAAACATATTTATGATTATGGATTATATCCATAGATAGTTCAATTTATGTTAAGTGTTTTATAAGTATGGGATTATGTATTTTGATTCATAAACTGATCTAGTTTATGCCATTGTTTAGAAATGGCGCCTAGTGGAAGAAATGGAAACCGTATCAATGCACGCACTCCATGTAGGGATTGCCCTCCTGCTCAAGATAATTATAGTGGGGCTGGTGATGCAACTGGTGCTGATCAGCTAATCACCGTACTGGGACAACTTACTCAGGTTATGAATAATAACCTTACCTGTATGGAGCACCCTGATCCGCAGCGTGGAGGATCAATGTTAGATCGATTCATGAGACAACAACCACCAACGTTCAATGGAAGTACAAATCCCTTAGTAGCTGAGCAATGGATATTTTCCCTAGAGAAAATATTTCAGGCTTTGGGGAGTAGTGAAAGGGAAAAAGTTACCATGGCAGTTTACCGCCTCACTGGAGATGCTGATCAATGGTGGTCATTGATTCAAAACATGAAGGAAGATGATGAAGTATCAAACATGGAATGGAGGGAGTTCAAAGATCTGTTTTTAGAAAAATACTTTCCTCGCGACCATCGAGCAGATATGGAAAGGCAATTTCTGAGTCTGAGACAAAAGGAGGATGAGAATGTCACAAAGTATGAGGCTAACTTTACAAGGTTAGCGAGGTATGCTGGAGATTATATTCGCAACCCAAGAAGTAAGATTGATCGTTTCTTTGATGGGTTAAAACCATTTCACCGTCGAGCATTAGTCTCACAATCCTTTTCATCGTACGAAGACATTGTCTCATGTGCTATCAAGACCGAAAAGGAATTCTCTAAGTCGTATGACTTTAAAGCAAAGCAAGAGAAGAAGAGACCTGCTGATCAATCTGGGAATGGAAATAAGGGGAAGAAGGGAAAGGTTGAATATCCATCTTGTGGTAAGTGCGGGAAGAAACACCCCGGTGCTTGCCTGAAGGGAATGGGAGTCTGTTACAAGTGTGGTGAAAAAGGCCACCAAGCTCATGATTGCAAGGGGAAGAAGGAAGCTACCAACGTTCAGTGCTACAATTGCAGGGAGATGGGGCATTATGCAAATGCATGTCCTAAGCGTCAGGAGAACTTATCTCAGAAAAGGCCAAGGGATCAAGGCCAGGCTTATGCTATCACTACTGCTGAGGTAGAAACTCCGAAAGACGTGGTGGCAGGTAATTTAATGGTTTCCTCAAGTTTAGCAAATGCATTATTTGATTCTGGATCATCGCATTGTTTCATATCTTCCCAGTTTGCTAAGAAAATTAGATATTTCCAATTTGATTTAATAAGGGAGTTGTCAGTTAAAACTCCTAAGGGAAGTATCGTTGCAACAAAGTTTTGTGAATCAGTCCCCATTAGAGCACATAAATTTTCTTTATCTGCTGATTTCATCGTCATACCTATGATTGAGTTTGATATAATCCTCGGTATGGACTGGCTTTCGGACTATGATGCGAAGATTTATTGTAAGAAGAAAGAGGTTACGATTCTTGATGATAATGATAAGGAACACCTTATTTTTAGAGCAGAATCGTCACCACCTAATTCTTATTTAGACCCACCCCCAGTAGCTCAACTTAATTCAATTATTGGGGAGGAAGAGAATGAAATAACTGTTGGTGAGGAAAGGAATGTTCAAATAGAGGATGTACCTGTTGTGAAAGAATTTGTAGATGTATTTCCGGAAGATTTACCTGGACATCCTCCAGAACGAGAAGTTGAGTTTTCTATTGATTTGATTCCTGGATCAAGGCCTATATCGAAGACCCCTTATAGAATGGCCACTGTAGAGCTAGTCGAACTAAAGAAACAACTAGAGGAATTGAGTAATAAGGGATTTATTCGCCCTAGTGTTTCTCCATGGGGAGCCCCTGTTCTTTTTGTTAAAAAGAAAGATGGATCTATGAGGTTATGTATCGACTACAGGGAGATCAATGCTATAACGATAAAGAACAAGTATCCCCTACCTCGTATTGATGATTTATTTGACCAACTGCATGGAGCTCAATACTTTTCAATGATTGACCTTCGATCTGGATACCATCAGTTGTGTGTAAAGAAGGAAGACATTCCGAAAACAGCATTTCGAACCAGGTACGGGCATTACGAGTTTACTGTAATGCCGTTTGGATTGACTAATGCACCCTCTGTATTCATGGATCTGATGAATAGAGTTTTCAAGGAGTATCTCGATGAATTTGTGGTGGTATTTATTGATGATATCTTGGTATACTCCAAAACCTACAAAGATCATGAAAATCACTTGCGCATTATCTTGAAGACTCTGAGGAGGCATGAATTATATGGAAAGTTTAGCAAGTGTGAATTCTGGCTTCAGGAGATTTCTTTTCTTGGCCATATTGTCTCTAAAGATGGAATCTCTGTTGATCCTTCTAAGACCAAGGCAATCCAAGAATGGCCAGCACCTACGAGTATAACTGAGGTACGTAGTTTTATTGGTTTGGCAGGTTGTTATCGACGTTTCGTCCAGAATTTTGCCCGATTGGCTAACCCATTAACGAAGCTCACACGTAAAGGGGTTAAATTTGTTTGGACAAAAGAGTGTGAAGAATGTTTCGAAGAACTGAAGAGAAGATTAGTCAATGCTCCTATATTGACTCTACCATCGGGGAATGATGGGTTCGTTATTTATAGTGATGCATCAAAGAAAGGACTTGGCTGTGTCCTTATGCAGAATGATAGAGTTATTGCCTATGCATCACGACAGTTGAAAATTCATGAACAAAACTATCCTACTCATGATCTCGAGTTAGCAGCAGTGATCTTTGCTTTGAAAATATGGAGGCACTACCTCTATGGTGAAAAATGTGAGATTTATACTGATCACAAGAGTTTGAAGTATATTTTCTCACAAAAAGAACTCAACATGAGGCAAAGGAGATGGCTTGAATTACTCAAGGATTATGATTGTACGATACACTACCACCCAGGGAAGGCAAACAAGGTGGCAGATGCTTTGAGTAGAAAAGACCATGGAGTTTTGAACAATATGAGAATTGAAAGGGATCCAATTTTCATGGAGCTAGTGAAGATGGACATGGGAATAACCAGGGAAGGTGAAACATCAATTCTTTTTCAAATGGTTGCCAAACCATCTTTACTAGAAAGGATTAAGAGTTCTCAGACTGATGATGAAGAATTCCAAAAGAAGATTAAAGCTGTGAATGATGGGAGATTGAGAGACTTTGCGTATGAAGGTGGAATTTTGAATTTCGGTAAGAGACTTTGTGTTCCCAATATACCTGATCTAAAAAGGGAATTGCTGGATGATGCTCATAGTTCCAATTTCTCTATACGCCCTGGGAGCACCAAAATGTATAGAGATTTGAAGGAACATTTTTGGTGGGACAACATGAAGAGGGAGATTGCTGATTTTGTGTCAAGATGTATGGTTTGTCAACAAGTTAAAGCTGGAAGGCAACAGCCTGGAGGAGTCATGCAACCTCTTCCCATACCGGAGTGGAAATGGGACAATATTACAATGGACTTTGTCATGGGGCTACCAAAGACTCCTAGAAGGAACGATGCAATATGGGTTATTGTTGATCGTCTTACCAAGTCAGCACATTTTCTTGCTATAAGAGAAGATCTACCCCTGGAACGTCTAGCAAGACTATATATTAATGAAGTTGTGAGACTTCATGGAGTACCCCTATCGATTGTTTCTGATCGTGATCCCCGTTTTACTTCAAGATTTTGGAAAAGTCTTCAGAAATCCCTGGATACTGAACTTCATTTGAGCACTTCTTACCACCCTCAGACAGACGGACAATCAGAACGGACTATTCAGACCTTAGAAGTCATGTTGAGATCTTGCTCACTTGATTTTCAGGGTATGTGGGATCAATATTTACCACTAGTAGAATTTTCCTATAACAATAGCTTCAATTCCAGTATTCAGATGGCACCATATGAAGCGTTATACGGAAAGAGATGTCGTACACCAACCTGTTGGGATGACGTTGGTGAAAGAAAACTTGTAGGCCCAGAACTGGTGGAGGAAACGGTGGAAAAGGTGAAGGTAATCCAAAATCACATTAAAGCAGCTCAAAGTAGGCAGAAGAGCTATGCCGATAATCGAAGGAAGGATTTGGAATTTCAAGTCGGTGATCATGTTTTCCTGAAGGTATCTCCGTGGAAGGGAGTCATACGTTTTGGTAAGAAAGGTAAATTGAGTCCCAGGTACATCGGACCATTCGAAATTCTAGAACGAATTGGGGCTGTAGCTTACCGATTGGCAATTCCGCCAAGTCTCTCCAAAGTTCACGATGTGTTCCACGTATCTCTGTTGAGGAAATACATGCCTGACCCAACGCATGTACTCACCTATGAGGAATTAGAACTGGAACCCGATCTTTCCTATTGTGAAGAGCCCGTCAGGATTCTTGATACAAGAGAACAAGTACTGAGAAACCGGACGACGCGTCTGGTAAAATTTTTGTGGAGAAATCATAAGATGGAAGAGGCAACGTGGGAACCCGAGGAACTTATGATGAAGAACCACCCGAGTCTTTTTATGCAGTAATACCCTAGAAATTGCGAGGACGTAATTATTTGAAGGAGTGGAGAATGTAACACCCCAAGCTTCTACGGTACGTTTCCCTTCGAATAATGTGATAGCGTGTGTTGTACGCAACCTCGAGTTCTAACACACACCACAACTAATTAAACTAGCCGTTGTGAATAGTAATACCTACTTTTTGAAATCATATATATTCTATATTTCAAAATGGACTTCATTTTTGGATTCGGAATATCAAAATTAGCCTAGGGAGAAATTTTGGTACATTTCGGATAACTTTCATATTTTGATGAATAGTGAAAATTTCTAAATTTTAATTAAAAACAGCTTTTTTAATCAAAATAATTAATAGTGATAAATTATGAATTTGAGTGGTTTTAAAGTATATTTAGAATATATTTTTACCATTCAATTTAATGTTTATCATTGGACATAATTTTACAATTAAACCGAACATAAACAAGTGTCAATCTTTTGATAGTTATTATCTCTTAAAAACACGCTTTTTGTTTTGACAGCGGGAATTAATTTTAAATTAATTTCTGCCACTTCTGTGTTTTGAATTTAGGAAAATGGATTCCATATTTGGAATCAGGATGTTCAAATTGTGTAAATAGGTAACTTTTATTTTTACACATTTTGAATAATTACTGCGGTAAATATTTTATTTACCATGGTTAAAGGGTAAATCCGGTAAATAAGGGTTAAAAAAATAATATTATAATAATACAAAATTACCCTAAAACGTGTCCTAACCTTATTGGTGGACACATACCCGACCATGGTCATCCTTGGGTCAATTTGGGGACCCCTTGGAGCCACTTGTATGTGGTAGGGACACTTTATATTAATAAAGTTAAAATAAAAATAAAAATGGCATAAGCTTACATCTTTTAGAAGAACAATTTTTACATAGGGTTATACATGTTGGATTTTCGATTATAAATATTCATTAGAAAGCTAAAAAGATTTCCTACATAATGATATTTTACTTATAATTTTTAGACATTAAATAATTTATTTTATTTATGACACAATGATGATGCAGTAATTACTATAATAGTGAAAAATTAAAATAAGTGATATTATAAATACCCAAATAAATATAATATGAAACTTTTAATGAATTAAACTAATTTTCTAGGATAATATGATATATTAGGATTGATTTAATTGACTTTTTTCGAAGTAATAAATCTGTTATGAGTTTCACAAAAATCAACTAATGAATAGTGTCAAAATTGACATAAAAGAATTCTTAAAACAAATATTATATTATTAATTGATATTAAATTCCTAAAAATCTAAGGTTCGGCCAAGAGACTTATATCATGATAGGTTAATCATTAATGGACCACTTGGGGGTCTCTTGGATGTATATAGTAAGTTTATTAACCATAATATATAAAATACAAAGAGACATTGTAAAAGTGAAACTAATTAACTTAGAGTTAATACTTAAAGATAAGGTTAATATAAGTACCCAAACCTGTCTAAATTCTATTGGATGAGTTGCTTTCGACCTATCCCCACCTCATCATTTGAATAGTCAACTTTGGAGCCTTTAGAAACCGAATATTAATTTATTATAAATTAATATTTCTAGCTTTTCCAAAGGTGCCCCTCACCCCTCTTATAAAAGGGCACTCCTCCTTCTCATTTCTTCACACCTTCAAAGCCTTTTGGTTCGGCCAAACTCTGCCCAAATAATATCCCAACATCCCTCACTACAACCTAGAGGCCTTAGTTTGATCATAAAGCCAACCTAAGGAGCCCTTTTGATCAAATCAAAAGGAAGAACCCGAAGAAGAGGTAATGATTTCACCACCCTTTTCTAAGTTCATTTCTTCTTCCACTTCTTCTTCCTTTGTTCTTACCATTATAAAATAATAACTCCAGTATCTCACATATACTGTGATGTTATTATAAGTATGGTACAACCATATTCAGTATTCTATCCACCCTTTGAATAACATGTCACCATACGTGCGTACGTACGGCTTACCGTCTCCACGTCGTGGTGTAATTGTTATTCAATATAATATTATTTGGATGGGTATAATAATGATGTGTAACTCATGTAAATAATAAATATAACATGTTAAGGATTCTGTATATATGATATACCATTCATTTATATATTATTTTAATATCAAAAGAATGATATTGTCGCTCGTGCGTACGTACGGACTACCGTCTCCACGAACGCGATGAGATTCATTCTCCATCGTATCCATTCAAGTATAATTATCATTTTATGATTTAAAAATGATGTTTAAGGACTTGATATAATTCTGGATATGAATAAGATACAACAAACATGGCTTATGTAACAAAACATATAAAAGAAAAATGAGTAAGTTAACACCCGAAACGATGATAATTCTAAGATATTATTAATAAATCAATGTTAAAAGATCATATATGATATCATATTAATATATATGATTCTTGTATAATTTAATAACAATTATTTCACCATTATACAGGAGGTTAACCTACCCCAACCAAGGAAAAGTACAAGGTAAGGGTTATTTCACAATCTCTTCATTATCCGAGGTTGTATATACGTAATAATCTACTGGGATCTCTTTATCATCCACATCCATGTTTCTTAAAAATGTATTTCAAAACATTTTTAATATTTACAAGAATATGGGTTAAAGTCATTTATACCCTTTTTTGACTTTTTATAAGAGGTTTATAAAGGAATCTTTCCGTCGTTTTCAAAACAAGGTCCTTTTTAACCTTTTCGACAGAATTGAGGTAAGAATGTTTTTTTAACTTATACGGCGGGTGCGGTTATTTTACGCCGTTATAAAATCTTCAAAGCTTTCCTTACAAGCTTATAAGAATATTTTCAAAGAAAATGTTTTATTTTATATGGATCTTAAATGATTTCAAAATAAAAGGAGATATTTCTTTAAAAAGAATTTTGATTTCATCTATGTCAACATCCTTTGATGGATTTTAAGATTATTTGAAGTTGATTTATTATGATACAAAACTTCTATATTGTATTGAAGGTTTTGTGATATGTTTGACTGTGGATGTGCTATTTTTATACCATTCATAGTTTATTGTGAAAGTATTGACATTTCGTATGTTAGTTTTAATACGAATGTTTATGTTATGTTTAAACCTTTTCATATGGGAATGCATTGGACTTAATAAGTGACGGGTGGAGCCCGCTATAGCTCCTCGATGCATCGGTAGGTCTCATGAGACAAAACAGTGTCTTGGCACAAGGCCTTGACAAAATATTATTTGTAGTCTTGGCACGAGGCCTTGACTATGTGGTTATGATAGTCTGGCATTATGCATTCCAACATTATGAAAGTGGTTATTGATTTTTGCATGTGATTATTCGATTAGTAGAATATCCATGTGAGTAAGTAAATGGCATTATTTCATTTTATTTATGCCATACCATGTTGAAAGTTCATGTTTTAAAGGCTTTTGTTTTAGTTATACATTGCCTTAAAAGTTTATTCTTATTTATGAAAGTTTCCGCTATTTGGTTATCCTTACTGGGCATTTGAGCTCACCCCTTTTCTATGTTTTATTTTTCCCAGGTAGTGAAGAAGTAAATTATGAATGACTTGCAGGGATATTATGAGGGGTTAATACTGTGGATATGAAGACTTTGTTGTTGTAGTAGTTTTTCACTTTGAAATGTAATGTAAAACTTTATGATTATATCTATTGTTTCCAAGGCTACTAAACCAATCGGTCTTTCGGGATTTGATCTTTCTTGTGATCATGCCAATGTTATGTAAGTAATGCACCGACTCTGGGTAGCTGGGGTCGGGGCGTTACATCGCTGGACTGGGCCAACATGCTGCGGTCACGCCGGGGTTATTCCGTGGTCACGTTGTGGTCACGCCGCTATCACGCAGCGGTCACGCCGGAGTTTGGCCCTGCTCTGGGATGACACCCCACAACAGAACACATTGATAATATTCCATGAGGCATGTGATCAATATTGAGACTGATTAATCACAATTTCTGTCGGCAGGGAGACGGTTGGAATGTTGCCCCGCCTCCTCCTTCTCCCTTCTCTCCTGGCTGGATGATGCTGCCCTGAAGATGTCACTAGACCGGGCCAACACACCGCGATCACACAACAGTCACGCCGCGGTACCGCCGTGGTCATTCCGAGGTCACTCCACGATCACGCTGCGGTTACGCCGCGGACACGCAGTGGTTTTTCCTTGCTTCAGGATGACACACATTGGCAGTTCGCAGTGATAGTATTCAATGATTCTTGTGATCAACGTTGAGACTAACTAATAAAAATTTCTACCAAAGGGGAGATGACATAAATGTTTCCATGCCTCCTCCTGAACCCTTCGCTGCTAGCAGGAAGATGCTTCCCCACAGATGTCGCTGAACCGGGCCAACACACCGCGGTCAGGCCGCGGTCACGCAGCGGTCACGCCACGGTCATGCCACGGTAGTGCAATGATTTGGCCCTGCTCCTAGATGACACCCCGCGACGATTCATAGTTATAGTATTCCATGAGTCTTGTGATCAATGATGAGACTGACTAATCACAATTTTTTCCAGGAGGGGTGGTGCAAGGGTGGTCCAGTAGGGGGGCTGATATTCAGAGGGGTCCAGCAGTGTGGGGGGGTGGACTTTTGTCCAGGGGGTCTAGCAGGGGGGAGACCAGGGGGTCCAGCAGGGGGATGATGTTGTCGAGGGGGGTCCAGAAGGGGGGTTGTTGTCCAGGGGGTTCTAGCAGGGGAGCTGCTATACTGGGGTGTCCATCAGGGGGGATGTTTTACAAGGGGGTCCAGAAGTGGGGAAAGGGGTGTTCAATGGGTGCAAGGGATGTCTGTTTGTGGGGGGGGTCTACTATTTAGGGGGTGGGTTTTTAATGAAATGGGAAGATTAATTTGTTTATTTTCAAGTGTATTTGAAAAGTAAGGAATGTTGTCAGCATTGTCATAAATAATGCACGCATTTTCCTCCAGTACTCGCTTTTTCCAGCTGCGATCCCAGCTGTGCTGGTGTTGTCTAATAGCAAACAAAGCTCTCACAGTTATCTCTCTCATTAATTAGCTTCTCATAAACAGCTTCCAATGTAGTCAAATGACTGTGTATTCTTAAGATGTATATATGTCGTGAAAAAAGAAGATATAAAAACCTTCCTTCCTATATCATAACTGAAGATCCATCATTTACATATATGTGGCAAGCATAAGATTCCCTCACTTCTAGAAATGAGAAAGATATTTATGGGATTGTCTACATATACTATGTAATTGAAATTATTGTAAACATTGATCATTAGGATGCCACCTTGATAAGGAATAAAGTGACATTATTAGATGATGTCCACATGGAGATTAAATCAAGAATAAGATTCATGGGAATGTGTTAATTATATAAGAGAAATTGTTGGATTGGTGTTACCCGATTTAGTTGGGCCAAATGTTTGTAGAATCTCTGACCACTGTAGCAGAGCTGACCGATCGAAACTGACAGACACTATAGTAGTGTGAAATACGAGGTCAACTATATTGTTGCACTTTTGACTTCCAGCCAGCAACCACTATTGAACTTCTGACAAAGCTGGCTGTATTTCCCTGTTGCAACGTGGACTTCCTGTGAAAAAAATGAATCATCTTCTCTATTTTATAACCCATTTTCGGGATAAGGTTACTACTACAAAAACTCTGTAATTTTGTGCTCCCAGAATAGTGATGTTTTGTCTCTCTGTGGACGTAGGGATTATTACCAAACCACGTAAATCATTGTGTTCTTGATGATTTCCTTTTTTCTATATTCTCTTTCATTGCCCATTTTTGTCATTTCATCTCCCGACAATTACGCGACAGATAATTCTAACTTCATGTATTTCAATGATTTTATCCAATTTTGTACCATGCCTTCCAAACAATGTTGCACAAGTGGAAACTTTAGTTCCTCCCTAACTCTATATTTCGAAAAATAATTTTCAACTCTCATGATCCTAGATGCTGGATCTTCTCCAAAAAAATTTGGTATCTCTAAAGGTTTAGTCTGCTCACGGCCAAATGGCTCACAGAGCACATCCTTAACATTTCTACGTGTGCCACTAGAATCTACCACCACGTTCTATTTTCAACTCTATTTTTCTTTCCCTATTCGTAAACTACATCTAATTTCCTCTACAACAATAGGCTTTTGTTGTTCTTCTCCCCATTATATATGATTTTTCTGACTTGCTGCTAGGCGAGACACATTTAATGTCAAGTCCCCCATTTGAATCTCCAATAATAGAAGTGCTTCCTCCTGTCATAGTTGAGCTTCGTCCTGGGAAGGTTTCCCTACCACCTATTGCCTATTTTCATTCTGCAGTTCAGCGATTGCCGATTCCTATCCTGACACTAACCCTTCCATTTTCGTGGGCATACAACAGTCTTTATTTTCCTTTCCTTTCCCTCGACAAAAAATTCTCTTAATAAAATAACCAAAATTTTTGGAAAATTTGGTATTTAAATAGGATTTTGATCAATATAAGATTTTTCCCTCTATAAGGTAGTCACTCCCTCCAAGAGTCTCTCTCTCTAACAACCACAACTTCCAAAAAATACAGATATCCTCTCAGGAAAGCCCCCACGCCTCCCATATAATCTCTCCATCTAACTGACTAACTAACTAAGAAAATTACAAGTTTTCCCCCACAAAAAATGTTAAAAATACTAAGGGATAGTTACACCAGCAGTAGGCAATTACACTAGCTGGACATTAGCTATAGCAGCAGCCTGATTCCCCTTCCTTGGGTAAGAATGGACTACGGGTGGCCTAACTCCCCTATCAGTCATTCTGTTTTTCTAACTGGTTACCCCTGAATTTCAACACCACATATTTGAAAATTATTCAATTTGAGACACCACTTTTTGGGAATAATTCCACCTTTTCTAGCAGCTTTTAATATCCTCTAATCACAAAAAACTGATTCCACTTATTATATTATACATAAGTAAGCATGATATTCAACCATGTTGTTGATACAACCTCTCAATTTTTCTTCTTCTCCTTAGTTGATTGATTCCACTAGTCACATGTCTTTATATCAATAATGGCACACCAGATTCAACATAAGACCAGTGGTTGTTCCAATAAAGGCTTTGGCACCTCATTTCTTACTCGAAATCAGGCTTGTTATGTTTGGACTTCATTATTCAATCATGTATGAGAAAATCATGATTTGATTTTCAAGGTGACAGAGTGATCAATAATTGACTTTCCTCCACTTGAATACCTCAATGAGAGCATGAATTTCAAGATTCATTATGATTATCATCCAGGTTTATACATATGTGCCTTTCTGGCACAATCAAACCATGAATCCATATCATTGGAATGCTTAAAAATCATTGATGTTTTCCCCCCCTTATGCATTTATCACTTCCAATAGATACTAGTAACATTTATGTTCATGGAGATAGATGGTACCTCCATCATCCTCGACTTGAGGATTGTGGTTGGTCTTGGTGGACCAACCATTTGTTCCTAGTTTTCTTCCAAGACTTTTTAATGGTGTGATTTTGCATGAAACAACTTGTATATACATACTTTTTGAATGTTTTCTTTAGAGTTCATCCCCACTATTGGAACATGATTCTTATCTAGAGTGAGACTCATCACACTAGTGGAAGAACCTTCAATTGGAACACCATTATTTAATCATCCTTTGTCATACTTCTTCCTCCATTCAAGGGTCACTCCCTCAATTTTCTGTTCTTTCATTATTGTGGTATGAATGAACCCACTCAATCAAGATTCTTGTTTTCCTTCCATGATTACTATTAGAGCAGTCTCTTCCTCCTCTTTTTTCCTCCATATCAGTTTCATCTCTTTCATGGTAGGTTGTTGAGTTTATATTCTCTTTGGTTCTTGAAACACACCTCATTGTCTTTCTTCAGTACTATTTTTCAAAACTGAAATCATTCCCTTCTCTAGAACAGATTGCCTCAAAATTTATTCTCATTTAGTCATAATATCCTTATTTCCTTTCATGATGACTTCTTTGTCCAGGACATTAGAGATACTATGGAACCTCCATTTTCTTTTTCCCATCACCATTATTCAGTATACTGAATCTGGTTTTGAGTGATCTAGAATATGCATTCTTCTATTCATGTCTTCATCTGGTTATTAGAGTGAATGCTCTCCTTGTCATGCCCTGACCCCAGAAGCCCATGAGCCAATGTCCAGGGGAGGGACGTGCCTGTCCAGGGGGGGGGGGGGGTCCAGGGGTGTCTGTCTAGGGGGGGTCTATCCAGAGGAAGGGGGTGTCCAAAGTTGTCTTTATATGGTGGGGGTGTCTGTCTAGGGTGGGGGGTTTCTGTCCAGGGGGTGTCTGTCCGGGAGGGGGGGGGGGTCTAGCGGTGTCTTCCAGGGGGGTTCTATCAAGGGGAGGGGGTGTCTAGGGTTGTCTATCCTTGGGGGTGTCTATCCAGGGTGGTGGGTGTTTGTCCATGGGGTGTCTGTCCAGGGTGGGGGTGTCCGTCTGGGGGGGGTCTGTCCAGGGGGATCTGTCCAGGGCGGTGTCTGTCCAGGGGGGGTATGTCGGGGGGGGGGGGGGGGGGGGGGTCTGTCCAGGGGAGGGGGTATCTAGGGTTGTCTATCCAGGGGTGGGGTGTCCAGGGTTATTTGTATGTCCAGGGGGTGTCTTTCATAGGTGGTGGTGTTTGTGCAGGGGAGGGGGTGTGGGTGTGTCTAGGGGGGTGACAGATAGGGGGACTGGCAGGGGGTGTGGAACTAGGGGTAAAAAGGTAGGGGGACTGGCAGTGGGCAGAGCCGGATGGAAAATTTGGGGGAGACATGCTAGGTGATGGTGGTAGGGTTACTAGCAGGTGGTTGGAAGGTAGGGGGACTAGTAGGGAGGGGTGGAAGGCAGGCATGCATGCCTGCTGTGTTTTTATTGAACTTTTATCTATAGCCACGATTTATAACTGTGGATATAAGGCCTGTTTTTGTTTTACCTCATTCACAATTTCCAACTGTGGCTAGAAGGATTTATCCACGGTTTGAAACCGTGGCTATATGAATTGGCCTATATCCATGCCAATACAAGCCACAGTTCATTCAACTGTTCCTCTAACCTATAGCCACAGTTTCAAACCATGGCTATAGCTGAAATTTTCATTAGTGTTAATTGTCCAAGCTAGTTTTAAATAAGGAATTTTTTATGTGGTGGAGATGACTTCCTATCATATAGGATTAAAAAATCAGATCTCATGTGCTTATGGGCAGATCATGGACATTTCAATGACATGGTGTAATAACAAGGATGAGTCGATAGTCATAGTGTCCTAATTATGGTCCCCATGCTGAGATGAAATAGTGGTTAAAGAACATATTCGTAGAAGAAAAAACCACATGAATTGGAATCATAAGTAACACAATATGAGGGACCGTGAAATTGTGTCCCAGAAATCATAGAGGGGTGCACAAAATTGGTGTATCTAATGTATGGGTGTTGCTTAAAATGGTTTCCACAGAGGTTATCTCTAACACAATAAAAGAACAGAGTTTTAATGAGGGGTTTTTCACAAGGTTGATGTTTCTTGAATGTTTAGGGATTCATGTAGATAATATCTATCCATGCAACTCATATGGGTTGATAGATTTTGGGGGATAATTACTCAACTATGGGCCCAGTCAACCGGGGATATAAATTATATCTGTCACAAAAAATTAACTACCATATTTGTATAATTACTTCATGATGTTGTAGAAAATCAGTATTTTGTCAAAATGAATGTTGCTTCATCTTCTAAAGAGTCACTATAATGAAAGGGGGTTAGTATTTACTTCTATACGGACACTTTGGTGATGGGAATGGATGATTCTGTTCATGAAAACCCATTACGGGGTAAAGGATCCATTTTTGTTGGAAATAGAAAATGCATGATGCCAACCATTACATCACCATCAGCAAACAAGGAAGAATGCTTTCACTCATCCTTTATTATTTTCTTGTATAATAGTTCCAATTGTGAGTTCATTACTTCACTATGAATTCATCCTTTATCGATGAAGTGTAAAATGCCATAGCACTTAGCAGGAAATTTTTTTTTTTCACATTATAAAATCTTTTGAGCGCAAATGGGATCATGCACACATTATATTATTGATTCTGGAATACTCTATTTGGTTTGTGATGCACGCCATAATTAAAAAAAATACATTTGAAAGGATTGTGATAGAATTTTGGCACCAATTCACTTCCCCAATGTGATATGACTTTTTTTTCATATACTCCATTCATTAAATATTATAAACATGTACACTATTTATGAAAAAATAATTATATCATGTTTAAAATTATATAAATTATGGAAAAGGATCATAAAAAATTGTTCAGTATACCATTGTTATATTGTAATTATGATGCAAATTTCCTAAAAAAACTTATGTGATCATAACCGGTTAAGTAAATAAAAATACAATATAGATAAATTAAATATAATTTTAATTCAAAACTAATAATCCTATAAAATGTTGGAAAAAATTAAAGATTTTATATACATTTAGCATGAAATAATTAATGGATATATATGTTATGATTGGATTTGAGTTGTGATGTTTCTTATCTCACATTACCTTTAATGGGTTATAATTATACTTAATTGAACATGTTATTCAGTGTTTATTTGTAAATTTATATCTTTGTTTTCTAGTGTCTATTTAAACATTTTTTATTTGGATTTATATATTTTCACCTGATCACTTAATTATTTAGTTATTATGAGGAATTTTATTATCTTTTTTAGTCATTTTATTTTATCTCAATTTATTTTTATTAATTAATATTTCATGTCATGCACAATTATTTTCATGAATTATGTACAGAATTCCCGATAAATGAAATATTACATATTAAATAATGTAATTAATCATATGTTATATATATTTATATATATATAACATATTATTTTATTCAATTACATTTTAATTCAATTTTTCAAATGCGGCGAGGTCTTTACATTGTAATATCATTTATTTTTTTGATTATTAATGATCATGGATAACTTGGGGAAAAATTATAATAATAATAAAATGAATCACATATATTTTACTCACCTATATTTAAATCTTTTTATACAATATATCATTTATCTATACTATATTTTCAACAATAAATGACTAATAACTCATTCCATGATAAATTGACCATATTTCACTAGTGGTGGATGTAAATTTTCTTCAATTTCCATATTTTTTTAAAAATTCCACCAACAATGGTTTTAAGGATCAACAATAATTTATTAAATGTAATTTTGCCGAAAAATGTATTTTTTATTATTTTTTACAATACATATTAATGTGGATTTTTAAATGATGTAAATTTTACCAATGCTGTGAACAAAATCGTTATATTAATGTATATAACACGAATGGATTTTATAGTTCTGATAAATATTAATTGTATTAAAGGATAATTTAAAATATTTGTATTTAATTATCATTTAATATAATTTTTTCAACAACATGTGAATTTTTATATTTTTAATAGTATTTATTAAAAAAATTATATACCATTTTTTGCACTAATTATTTAATCTATTATTTTATATGATTTTGGTCTATATAAATAACTTTTAATGATTTATATTATTCACTGTGATTAATATGTCAGGATTTAATCCCACATATTTCGATGTATTTAATATTATTATAATTTAAATCTTATATCATGATGCTAATTTCAATACCACATAAAAATCATGTTATGATATAATTTATTATTATATAAAATATTGATGATAAATATTCAAATTAACATATGTTATATTCATGTATATATTGTATTCATTAATGATGATGATAGATATTATTGATATATATTATTATCATGGTCGATCCTGATATATATTATATGGCGGGATAACATGATATATCTCAAAAATACATTAATAAGACTTCCAAGTATTTATAGGAAATATGGAACGAGAAAACTTGGGATGTATATCCTATGGATTTAAAAGGAATCCGGTAATTTCTAAAACAATATAAATTTTATGATGAATTTAGTATTCGATGATAACATCAAAATTTCACTATTATTTACAGGAGTTATTAATGGTTCCATTTATCTTGAATGAAATCACATGGATAACACACCCAGTTTAATGTAATTAAAAATTTATTAATGTATTTTGGGAATATAATTTTATTGGGTTATTTTTAATAATGTTTGGGAAATTTAAAAAAAATAAGACTTTTTAGAGGTGATCAATTTGACAACGGTTAGTAGAATCAGTGAAACATAACTAGGAAAACAATTAAAAGGAAAAAAGTGGGAACAACATATGTTCACGGTTCGAACATGGTTTTGTAAAACCATGCAGCCTCCCTAGTGAGACTATGCATAGTGGAATAAATTGGATGATCATGCATATAACATAGTCTATCTAACCATGAGATCAAATCATTCATGGGGTGTTTGAATGCAATTACATGCACATGGTTTTTGTATATTTTTCCTCAACATGTGTCTATCTATGCACTAGTCAAAATTAGATATGTATGTTGTGGATATAATTTGAATCACATATTTAAATACTCATTTTCCAAATAATCTAACAATAATTCAAATTGTATTCCCCGGCAATGACATTGATACCCTTCCCTTTGATCTATTAGAGACCCATTAGCGATTTTTAGGGCATTTTATACCACATTCCTTGGTTTGCTATCATTATTGGTGGTTTCCATTTTTTTATTCAATCTTCCTTCATACAGATTCATTAATATAATCTGTTCGGGATAGATAATTTTTTTTTCTGGAAAACAATGATGATATATGGTAATTTTGAAGTAATAGAATAATATCTTTTGTTCTTTGTGGAAGATATCAACTTTTTTGATGATTTTTGTGTTGTTATTTTTTAGAAAATTATGTAAGGTAGGTGGAATGACTATAGAATCCTAAAATTTTAAAATGAAGTATTGAATTTCCTGATTTATCATTAAAATGTTATTTTCGAATATTAATATAATCCCAAATTATTGATGAATTTTGAATCAGATGAAATTAGTTGTTGTGATGAGTGATTTGTTTCATTATTGTAAAATGGTGATTTTTAAATATTTATTTGTACTAATTTATTGAATTTTATTGGTAGAAATATTTTAGGAAAATATTTTTTTAATGGATATAAATGTTTTGTTTCCAATGATATTTGGAATAACCAATTGGTGTTTGTTCATTTTCCATGAAATGACCCTGTAGAAGTGGCATGGTCTATTATGGAAACTATTTAATGGTTACCATGTGATAAATAAGTAGATTTATTAGAGGAATATCATTATTATGGAATAATATCCTATGAAAGAATGATTGTTTTTTTGAATGGAATGGATCACGAAATATGGGTTGACAAATCATATTAATAACATTTTTTGTTGCATTTCAAGGAAATCATTTTAATTAAAAATATTTATGTATTTGAAATAATCATTATTAAATTATTTTACATAAATTTTCTTTCATGTTCTATCATATTGGAATGAGTAAAAAATTCATTGGGGAAATCCTATTTAGTTTTATACTCACAACATTATTGTAATCATTAGTGCATTTGAAAATATTCTACATCTAGACACATTTAAAGAAATCTATCCAAGTTCATTAGTGATTCATCACGATACATTGAAAATGTATAGTTGTGTTTGATTTTTGGGAATGATGGGAGTTGATGTAGGTGGTCATGGATGAATTTGTGTTTTGTTGGTTTTTTGGTTTCTGATTTTTAATCTGATATGGTTCACGGTTGTTATTATATTTTTTTGAAAAATGTATTTACATTGATTTATATAAAATTGTTTTCATGTTGTGTATATTAGTTTTTTGGTTATTTTAATCTTTTATTGGTAATTAGTTTTTCAAATTGTGAATTACCACCATTTTTTAATGAAGACCTAGGCATTTATTTGTAGTCTGTGGTGTCATTAAGATGTCACCTAAGGCTTAGTAATCTAACTTATTCTTCCGAATTGAATGGTTGAGGGGGAATAGATGTTAAAAATTATAATCATATAAGTATTACATGGTTCAAATATCTTTTTGGGAAAAATGTTATCAGTCTTTTTTTCCTTTTTTTAAAAGTATATATGGTTTAGTTTTTATTTTGGGATGATTCCAAAGAGTAGGAACATCGACATGTGAAATTTAGAGAATAAATATATTTTTCTAACATATTTATCATGAAGATAATGTTACCAGTCATTTGAATCGATTTTTTTTTAGACACAACACGATGTTAGTACATTATTGTCCTCGGTTTAGCCAATGGGAAGTGCAAGGCAGCAATTTATATTAATTACATCCAAATAAAATTCATAATTTATTTAGAGTAATTACATATAGTTTTTTTAAAAGTGATTATTTTTTAAAATGGTTTGAAATGGTTTTATTTTCAATGAAAAATGGTGTAAATTTCAAAAAAAAAATTGAAGTAGAAAAAATGATCAATTTTTTAATGACTTTTTATGATAAATAGAAGGTGCTAAAATTAAAATTTATCAAAAATTAGTATCTATAGTGTAATAATTAATGGTGTTTTAATGTGTATATAAAAATGGATCTTGTTATGTGAAGAAGAAACCAATTGGAGTATTCTTTTTAGAATGTGTTTTCACAAAATCCATAGGTGATACAATTACTGGGTCAAGGTATTATCTATTTTTTCATGGTTTTGATAGTGTTAACGTATGGGATAAACCATGTCAAGTGTAATATTCAAATCAATTACATAATTAGTATCAAATAATTGTTTGGTGTGAATCAGAACCTAAAAAAATTGAGACGTGGTTGAGTATGATGAATCGAATATTCAATTTCTTAATCACACCAACTGATATGAATGTCAAGTTGGAATTGTATATGTTGTTGGATGTATCATGATGGTATTGGATTTATAAATACAGATTAATTCTACCTAGAAATTATATGGGATTATTTGGAATAACTATTCAACAAAACATTCTATCCTAACATGTTAATGAATTGTAGAATGATATAATTTTTCATCAAGAAGAATAAGAATCTCACAGTGAAAGAGTAGCGAAATAAATTTAATAATTTGGTTAACCATGCACCCGAAGATGTTACAAGTGTTTCCATGATGTAATTAATTATTGAACCCAAGTTATGGATATAAATTCACTAAATGATTTTCATGATTTATATAATGGATTATATAGATGTGTTCAATCGTAAGATGATGGAAGAATGATATATAAAATGTAATATGGGTGGATAAAGAATTTTGATACCTTTGGGAAATAGTGGGAAGTCTAATTTTGATAATTAGAGGAAGAGGGGCACCTATTTTTATTATGGTGGAATGACTCAGAATCAGAAATCTAGATTAGTGATTCTTCCTCTTAAACACAATAGTATGTTTCCATGTTTATAATGTGTTCAATTTAATCACACGAAGAGAGATTTAAAGACACCACTTTGATCATAACAAAATTCCTTCTATATAGTCCATATTCAAAGATATTGACTTATTGTCGAATGTGAGGTTAGAGGGGAACATCTCATGTTTCAAAAATGTCATATTCTTCAACCGAACAAGGAAAATATAATAATTGTGGTCAGTATAAAAGAGAACTCTATGGTGATTTTCGGAATACCATGAGACCTCATAGAGTAAAATTCCAACATATTAATAAATAACTGATTTTTATGGATCTTGGAAAATGATTTTTGATGACCAATATATACAATCAATAGTGAGATGTATAATTCTATATAATTATACCATTACAAAAATATTTTTTGATATGGATTCATCCATTTCATTTTTTCTTATCATTCAATTTATCTTATAGCCATTCATGTTGAGATGATTAATTATATTTTTAACCTTAAATCCCCAATTGGATAAAGATAATTTTTATTCATAACATCGAAAATATGTTTTATATCATTCAATAAAGATAAATTTGGAATTACCTGAACTATTATAAATAAAATTTCCCATTTGGATTAATTTAAAACAATTAAAATACAATATTGTTATAGAAAAATCATGAACTTATTTTGTTTTATGATATCTTATTAGACTTAAAACCTCATTTAGAATTATTATTGTTGATATTATTTCCATTGAATAGTGATCAATCGATTAATATAAATATGGGGACATAACAAATCTAATTAGTATTAGTACATGATGTGAAGGCTTTGAATAGTAGTATCTTACTCATTATTCATAGTAGGATACTCTCTATCGGGTTAATTGAGTTCCTAAAAAAAATTCTATTAATAAATTTATTGAAAATATTCCCCAAATTTAAAATAAAACAAGACATTTAACTATGGTCGTAAAATTATAATATTTTGACTATTCTAATAGTTTCTCAAAAGATCGATTAATTCATAGTTTTAACAATATGATTTTTTGAAACATATATCCAACTAATATAATAAAAAATAACGTTTTTTTACCATTATCCATGAATAGATATCAATGAAAAATTTACATTAATGAAATATGTGTGAAAAACAGAGAATGACTAAATTGAAAGAAACCGTAGATAAAACAAGTTGTTTAGTGTAATTCTAAGACCTAATCCACTATACATGGTGATCATACACCACCAATATATATATATATATATATCTGTGTGTGTGTGTTTGTGTGTGATCTACACAATGGAAAAGGCTTAACAATAGTACACAAGACTGTCTAGGTCACAAGACCTCCCCCATATCTCTTAGGGAGAAAAATGAAAACACGGTCACATAAGACTTCTTCCACGAATATAGGTGGGTGAACCAAGGAGTAAAATATATTTTATAGATAATATCATGTATCCTCCGGTTCAGTGAAAAATATAGAGTGTTTTTAATACATATTCACACATTCCTCTTAATGATTAATAAAACATTACATAGTAAATATGGTATAATGATAAAAAATAAGATATGCTCTGAGTGTTTTTCTAGGCCACTCTAGACTTTTAGGATGTAGCGTATTTGATTTTCAAGTACAATGGTATAAACAAAGTGACATGAGTCTCGTGTTCTAGTTTCCAGTTTGGTGAGATGTTCTTTGTAACTCTTGTTATTATTAATGTTTTTGATGCAAGGATGTTTGTGATTCTGATCTACAATAGTTCAACCATCAAGAATTGAGTTTTCTTTGTGTATTCATTAGTTTATACTTTTTTTCATTCATGTAGTCTTATCATTTTCATGTAATCCACTTCTCGTCATTTTCTTCTATGCCTCCATTTTTATATATATATTTTGTGGATGTGTTTGAGGTAAGAGGTTGCAATATATCCACACCTCGTACCATGTACTATCTACTGATATGAATTTAAAAGAACATTATTTATATTAGTGTCATCAAATGAATAAAATATTATAGTTAGAAATATCATGTATATTTAATTGGAAAATACATTAAAAATGGTTTTTTATTGAATAATGTCACACTTGAGGTGAGACAATCATGATGAGAATGTGACGCTTCCATAGTTGTGTTGAGTCTGAAAATGGTATCACAATCATTGGGTATGTTCCTTTGTGAATTATTTAATCAGTTTCAAGATAGTTGTATGAGGTAATTGGTGTCTCATGTAACGTTTTCTAGTCTATTGTCAAAATTTCTAACGGTGTCATGATACAGTGAGTTTGAAATAGTAGCAAAGAAAGAGTGAGGGTCCTTTAAAAATTATAGAATCGGTAGCAAGCTAATTGTGACATAGTCTTTTTGAATATTTAGAACCGAAAAAACACATATGATCTCACAGACTGTGAAAATATGGAACATGTAGAAAAAATAATGTTTCACATACTTTGCCAAATATTTGTATGATATCTTAATAATAAATATTTACATAATAAATTTACAATAAACATAATCATACTGAAATATATTAGAATATTATTAAACACAACATAAATGATTCAAACATGACTTTAGATATGTGAAAAATGATTTGTGAGCATTAAAATATGTGGAGTCCATCAATATCCAAACATGAATTTTGAGAATTAAAATATGAGGATTCCAACAATATTCAAAATTGAATTTTGATAATTATAAAATAATGATTCAAAAAATCTCCAAACATTATTTTATTTTCATTAAAAACAAGTATCCAATAATGTTCCCCCTTTTTAATACTAAAAAATGTTTCATTAATAATCTATATATTTTAGTAAAGACAATATATTTGGGTAAATATGTGATTGGCGGTATAAAAATTTTTCTTCTCCCATGAAGATCATTTCATCCATAAATGATTCCATAAATGAATTGTCTTATTTACCCCTAATGAGATTATAAAAAAGAATAAAATTAAAAATAAACACTTAATGATGGATATTAAGAGAGTAAAAAACAACATTACATATTGCATTGAATGTAATGAGAGAGTTCAATAAAATAATAAAGAAAAATAATATATATCCCTATAAAAATTCATCCATAAATTCTCTTCAAATCCAAAAATATTTTCTTTTCCCATATAAGAGATATCAGAAAGAACCACAAGAGTTGATGTATGATTGGTAAAAGGTTTTGATCTAACTGTGAGAGAAAGAAAAGGAACTTCTTCAAAGATATATGGTGGAAGAGATTGTCTGGTGGAAGACTGAGGGTATCTTTTCTCAATAATAATAGGTCTACATTGGATCATATCCTGATATATAGACATGGTTGTAGTGGAAAAGGTAGTGGAAGAGGAAAAAGATTGACCATGCTATAAAGGGGCAGCCGTAGGAGCCGCTATGGAAGTACATCGGACTTTTTGATAGGGATTTAACAACATAATGAAATCAGTGATGATCTCACCACCATACTACACATCGTTTTCAAAGTCATTGTTGTTTTCTATGAACATATCCATATAGGGGTGTGAATTCCTTCATCTATATACTTTATCCTTAAAGACATTACTAACTAGGGGTATTATCAAATTATCTACAAGATAATATAAGTGGTTATTCATATCATTCTTAGAATAAATTATTTTAAAGTATAATTCTACTCTAATAGAGATATATTATTGAGAATCATTGGAAATCATTGAATACACCCACACCAAATCAAGTACATTGTCACTATTTTTGATGAAAACATATAAACATTCATTATCAGTACCACTCAACACTAACTGGATATATTCATTGAAAACATTCTTATTAAGTGATTGTACACATTATGAGATGGACGTATAGAGGCAGTTGAAGCTATAACAGCTGATGTGGGAGACTTAATTTGATATAGAACCTTCTGTATATATCAATTATATTCATTGGTCAACATACTATGTCCAGCAACAATAACACACATTTCATTGACTATATTACTATTGATCTCAACCACTTTTCTATATAATGTAATAATGTTTGGTTGAATTAGAGATAAAATATTCTATGGGATCTGATCACCAACATCCTCAATAGGATGAGCAACAAGAGATTGAATTTTTTTAGACATTATGGAATTTCTTCAACCATATATTTTAGAGACTTCACCTAATAAATCAACTATTTATTATCAATATTAACTTCCTGAATTTCATGAAGAATTTTTGGTTCAATCTTCTATATAATTTTCTCTAATAGAAAGGCATCATCTCTCTCATTAATATAACTCGCAGGGGAAGGTCGTGACTTCATGAATTTTTCAAATCAATATAACAAGGTTATTACAAAGTCATTTAAGCTATATTTACTTATATAAGTAAGTGTTTTTTGGGTTGGTTCATAAGTATTAACTAATACATGTTCTGATTCAATTGAGGGTACATTTTCTATAGAAATAATTGGTTTGATATTAATCATTATATATTTATCAATTGAATCAACTAATACTCCTTGAGAATCATCAATATCAAAGTATATTTGAAATTATTCCATTTTTTCACTAAAAAAAATCCATAGCGTTGGTCACTTCAATTATGTCCAAATTAGGGATTTTCTCCTTTAAATAGGTGTATTTATTTATAGAAAAAGAGACTCAATATATGGACCCATTCCCAAATTCTCAACCCTTTTAGGTTCACCCATGTCTTCTCTAGATACCTGAAATTCCATTAAAAATCATTATTCCTTAGATAATATATCTTTAGGGTCTCAAGGTTATTATAAATTCTCCTCATGAAAATATTTTTCTTCCACAATAGTAACTTTTGCTTCTTCAGAAATAACTTCATTAGTAACTATCTCATCACCAACTTCATCAAATACATGTTCTACAATTAGATATGGTGGAACAGGTATACCACTATCTAATATTTATTTCATATTTCCTTACATAGGTGGAACTACATCATGTTCTAAATCTTCATTTATGTATAAAACACCATCCACATGTTCTTGAAAAGGATCAGATACATTCATATTTCTTGAATAGTTATCAAAAAAATTGAAAATTTTATATATTAAAACATTATCTTCCACTAGATATTTCTTCTAGGTGTTCCACCTAATTTTTATCATTATAACTATATCCATTTAGATAAAAAAAGTCATAACCTTTGACTAGTTCCTCATTCGGACCAACTACTCTATTTGTTAATAACATTGGAAAAATTACCCATGAATAAAATAACGATGTTGATTTTAAGGTCGTCTTGATCATATCACACATGTGAAGTAACATATACTTAGACAGATTGATATTGTGACAAATTATAGTAATATGTATCAATAAAACATTATTATACTTATGACTATTTATGTCCAGTTTACTTTGAATAATTTTTTTTGAATAAACATAAACAACAATCTTGTCTCACCATCCAAGTCAGCATCAATTTCCCTTCTCTTATTCTAATTTCCATTAAAACATAAAAGATCATGTTATAGGTTAAATACTTCACTAGGTGGAAGAGTACGTCTTTAGTAATCCATCAAAATTTTATCTTGATGTATTCCCTAGAATCTATCTTAGAATCCCTATGAAAAAGTACAATTTTGACCATTTATCCATCTTTTGAAAACAAAATCATCAATGGAATTGAATGATAACTGAACATACTGATAAATATCATAAACTAGCGTCATGTAATTCTGTATTTTCCCTTTTGTGAACTAGTTTAGCCATCCATATTCAACCGATACATTCAAAACAAATGACTTACTTGTTAGAAGCGACATCAGAAAAAAATAGTTATCTAGAACTATTGTTCAATCAGAAAGCCCTAAATTCTGTGTTTTCTCAAAAATAAATCATATAATTTTTTATTTTTTATAATAATTACACTTCCCAAGTATTTATGAAGAATGATTATTAATTTTTGGCATCCAATGTGGGTTTGAGAAAGATAAAAGGACGAAATAGGGATAACAGTCGGTGATAGAAGGGTTTTGGTTTTATGAGAAGATAGATCGAGTGAAAAAGGGAGTGAAAAAATTTCAAGTTTTATTTATTTATGGAATTTATGTGTCATAAAATAATACGTTCTTTATAATCTATAAAATAATAAATGCAAGGATTTGGGAAAATAATAATAAAAACAGAATCCTGAGTCATTACAACCAGGCTTGAACAGGTATTCACTGTGTCAGCATTACGGTGTGACTCTAAATGGTGTGTGTGTATCAATGAGATAATAAGTATGAGACCATAACTGAGATACAACAAGTCTGAGACCATATGTGTAAAATAGTTACTATAAGATAATAAATTCGGAAACTATGAAACCGAAAACCATAAACTATGAAACAATAAAAAGTTCACTTATGCATTTTCACTCCTAACTCATTTATGATGTAAATTATCCTTTCAAAATATAATCTATTAATGATTATATCTACAAGCTGATGTTTAGTCCCATTTAATTCCAAAGTGATGTCACCTTATTGATAATTGTGTCTAAAAAATGGTTGTCATACGTCAATATGTTTATTTCAATAATGTGAATCTATATTCATTGACATGTTAATAGCACATGTATTGTTAAAATTTATAGGTAATAGTATAAATTGATACAAACAATCTTGTAATGTATGTCTCATAAACAAACTTTGTCCACTAAAACAACTGGAATCTATGTATTCAGTCTCAATAGTAGATAATGGGACATAATTTTTTTTTACTACATTGTGATAATAAATACTTTCCTAAAATTTGACATGTTCTAGAGGTACATTTTCTATCTAACTTACAACCAAAAAAATAACCATCAAAATAGGTAACAAAATAAAATGATTTTCCTCTAGGATAAAATAGATCTATGTTGGAATATAATTGAGGTATTTTAAAAACCATCTAACATAATGAAGATGTTAATCTTTATGATTTTCATTAAAACGAGCACACAAATACAAACTAAAAATTATATCTCTTCGACTATCAGTTAACTAGAGTAAACTCCCTGTAATTCCTCTATACTTGGTTTGATCAACATATTTATCATTTTCATCAAGATTTAACTTACATTTATTACTCGTTGATGTATCACCACTTATATTTCTATCAATGATAAAAAAATTAGGATATATTTTTAATATTTCATTGATTTAAGATAATTATTTCTTTATTTTGAAGAATTTGAAATCAAAGAATAATTTTAGTTCACCAATAAAACTCATTTCAAATTCAATTTGCATAATTTTTGAAAAATCAGTAGATAATGAATTTCTTGAATATCCAAAAATAATGTCATAAAAATAGATTTTAACAAATAAAATATCATTATAAATTCATTTTATGAAAATAAAATGATCATCAATTCCATTTTAACAACCTTTAAAAACAAGAAAACAACATAATCTATCTTAAAAAGCACTTGGATATCGTTTTAAACAATATAAATCTTTAGTTAATTTAAAAACATGATTTGGAATGTGAGGGATTTTAAAACTAGGTGGTTGTTCAGAAAAAATAGTCTCAACTATATACAAATGTAGGAATGAAGTTTTTTCAAACTTTTGATTAATTTTTAAATTGATATGTGCTGCATAAGAAAGAATGATTCTATCTACTTCCTATCTAGATATTGGTGAAAAATATTCATCACAGGAAATTTATTATTCATGAATATAGCCTTTTGAAGAAAATCAAGATTTGTTTCTAATTGTATTACCTTCTTCATCTACATTTTTCATGAACACCCATTTAGTTCCTATGATCAAGGTTCTACTTGTTCTATCCACAACCTTCTAAAAATTAATCATATAAAATTTATTTAGCTATTATTGCATAGACATCACCCATAATTTATCATTGAGAGAATCATTGTTTTTTCTGGGCTCCAGTTGTGATATATTGTCTTTATGATCATCATAATTTCAAATAGAACCTATCGTCTGTGATCTGTTACCTATGTATTCATAAAAATCATCTAAAGTATGTTTATAAATATTTCTAACATATCTAGAAATATAAGGGCTAGTAATTTCGTAATCATAAAAATTTTCATGTTCATAGTTGCTTGAATCTAGAGAATTTCTAGAACAATAAATTTTAATAGAATCCTTTATATGATGTTTATATGATTTATCATTACTGTTTAGATTTGAAATATCATATTTCATAATATATAGGGAGGTCTTTGGTTCATGTGGATATATTTCATCAAATTTGACATGTATATATTCTATTTCATCACTCATGGATGAAAAATTATCATTAATATATTTTTTATTAAGAATATATAATTTACAACAAAAACATTTTTTGTTTTGAACCATGGGATTTCTATTTTTACACAACTGATAATGATTTATTTTAAATATAGGTCTAATCAAGACTATATTCATTACATATGATGTGTATTAACAGCTTCTACCCAGATTTATGTTGTTCAGTCATACTCAGTAAGCATTGTTCAAAAAATTTCATGCACAATTCTATTTCATATTTCTATAACTATTTTTGGATTTATTTTAGGGGTAGAGATTTTATGAAAATAACCATTCTCATATCAAAAATATTAAATCTCGTGTATTTCAAACTCAAATCCATTTTCAATTAATAGAGTTGTAATTCTACAACAACTAATTTTTTTAATAGTCCTATCATACTAAGAAATGTAGTTTCATGCTTCTTTTCTATGAGACAAAATGTGTGTGAATGTATACCTATAATAGTCATCTATAAGAACTTAAACCTAGTGTTACAAATTTAAACTAGAAATTCTAAATGGTCCCAACAAATCCATGTGAAAAAACTCGAGAGGTAGAGAAGTTGAAGATTCATTATTTAGATTGGAATATATATTTTATTGGTTAAACTCTGGACAAGGATTACAGATATTTTCATTTGGAAATTCATGTATGGGTAGATCCTTGACTAATACTTTTATAGTTATCTTTCTAAGGGAATTTACATTGTAGCGTGATAGACTTATATTCCATAGAAAAGAAAATTTTTGAAATACATGTAATCATGAAGCATTGTGGAATAAATAATCTATGAAAAGATCATATGATTTTTAATTTTTAATAAAAGAAAATACCAGCTTATTTTAGAGATAAAAAACATTGCATTCCTCATTTTCAAATTTTACCTTAAAACAATAATCACATAATTGAGATTTACTAAGTACATTGTATTTCACTGCTTCAAAAATAAGTAATATACAATGAAAAAACAAGATACAGTTTCCAAATATAGTATAGGACAATTATTTTTCTTTTAGAATTATCACCAATGGTGGCATGCCCACCATAAATCTTTATTAAATTCTTAAATAATGTGTAATCCCCAATAATGTTTTTTCATCATCAACAATCCAAGTACGATAATCTTTTTATAGGATATCATCAAATATAATTCATACAAAACAATAAAACAAAAATATATTTTGGTAACAAGATTTGTATGGGTCTAGTGACATTAGTAATTAGTGTTTTAGGAACCTACATATATTTCATGGGTTTCAATAACATCATGCAACTCATTTGAAATAATGACTCTATTTGGTAAAAAAACTAGTTAAAGTAATAGACTTTCCTGAATTGGATCTAGAAACATAATTTTCATTTTTAGTTAAAAAACAGATCTTCCAAATTTTGGTACAATATTTTTTAGGTGATATTTCTTTCCCCATGTTGGTATCCTATACTAGTAGTGTATCTAGGGGAAATTATTTTACCAGGAATCATTGTAAGAGTAATTTTCAATTTGGAAAATTCTTTAGGTCCTTTTTCAATTACCCATTATATAACATCAGTTCATTTTTCTCATTATGTAGTTTATATGTTATCTCCTTTTCTATAACAAGATAAGATTTAACAATGGTTCTTAAAGGGTGATGTATCTTAAAAAATTTATATTTATCATTTAGTTCAATACATGTGTCTTTTAGCATTTTGAAATATAAAAAACATTTCCTCATTTATAATATTTATAGAATCAATTTCATCACTCGAATAATAGGAATATTGTTCATGATGGATTGATGCAACCTTAGATGTGTAATTCATAAAACACATATTTTTTTGTCTTCCTTTTCATAATGTGAAGACTCTGAGTCACTAGATATGTCCTCAAAAGCACTCCAATTTTCCTTCATGACTTTTTATAGTTTATGTCATTATCATTATACTTTTTCTTATACCATATCTTGGGAAATTTGTTCTTTACATGTACCATTATTTTAAATTCATAAAACTTTATTTCAGTAGATGTATCACCTTTCTTCCAATAATTTTGTCCAATGGCCCATACAATCATATATACCTTTAAAGTTGGTCTTTTTAAACAACTTCTTCTATCTATATAAAATTTTTACAAAAAATTCATATTTGACCTATATCTTCATCTCTATCATCTAATGATATATTATCACTTGAACTTTCAGTTTCATCTTGAACTTTTTACTTCTACTAGGATGTAGAATATTTGAAATCGTCATATTTTCTTTTTGTGTTTTTAGCTATTATCTTTTCCTCATAAGTAATCTACTTTACTTTCATCTCATTGACTATAATATTGATAATATAAAAAACATATCTGTTTGATATAGAGTACCCTCTCTATATATCTAGAATGATTATGACTATTCTAATACTTCTCTCCTTGGTTGTAACATCTCTTCCCAGATAGATCATAATTATTACATTATCGTTAATCCTAAGATATGTGTTGGAAATATGATCATTAGATTTAATTTTATTATTATAATAATTAATAGTATATGTGTTAAGAAAAATTTCCTTAATTATAGAAATTCCTTCATGTGAAACAGATAATGCACCCCAAATTTCATGGGAAATTTTACATTTAGATATTATTTTAAACTCATGATCTCCTAAAAAATAGTATAAAATATTTAGGGAATTGAAATTTTTGATATAGGAAGCCGTATTTGGGTCACCCAATGTGTTTATAGAAGTATCAATATTTTTATATTCATATAAAATTCAAGACTAAATCAAAAAGCCCATACTTTCTAGGTGAATTTTAAATTTTAATTTTACATTGTGCATAATTATTTCTATTTAATGAATTCATGTTTGTTGGTAGTAGAACCTTCTAATCAATTATAAATACTAAATAATAAATTGTAAAGTTTTATAGAACTACTATTTTAGAACTAATATATTTTTTATATATTCAAAATAAAACTAAAATCACCATTGAAAATTATTATAAACACTTTAAAAAATTTGAAAATAGGGATTTTAAAAACTCCTATGATACAAAATGATGGACATAATAGGATACTCAAGAGAGGGTTGAATTTAGTTAATATAAAAATTTATTTTTAAAATATTATTTAAGATATTTCCCTAATAAAAAATAAAACAATAAAGTTAAACATGTTTGTGTAATAATAATATTTTGACTTTTCAAATAGTTTCTCAGAATATTGATTAATTATCAGTTATAAAAATATAAGTTTCTGATAAAACTTTTTAAAATAATAGAATATGGAAATATAGTTATAAATACTATCCAAAAATAAATATCAATTTAAAATTTAATTTTCTAAAATACTATTTAAAAATGGAGAATGACTAAATTGAAAGACACTACAGATAAAACAAGTTGTTTAGTCTCAAGATGAGACTTATTCAAATCCACTTGTTGATAAAATTCACCATGTAATATACACACACACACATATATATAAATCATTTATCTACACACAGGATTGGGTTTTATAAAATTACAAATGACTTTCCCATTCACAAGACCTCTTCCACTATTCTTAGTTGGAAAACTAAAAACCAACTCACAGAAGACATCGTTCATAGTTATACGTGGGTGATGCTTGCTGTAAAAAGATGTTTGAGTGAGGATATATTAAATCCTCTACTTTACTATAGGAGACAATGTGAGTTATATACAAATACACACAGGAATATAAAAGATTAATAAAATTGTACATAGTTGTTAAAAGACAATGAGAATGGTCTAAAAATGCTTTGAGTATTGTTCTATACAACTCTGGACTTATAGGATATAGAAGATATGAATTTCAATTCCTCTTGTAGAAAAAGAAAGTCATGAGTCTACTCTTTTGTTTTCTAGTTCTATGAGATGTTATTTGTTTCTCATGTCGTTCATAGATCTACTTCTGCAAGGATGGTTATGATTATGATTTGTATCAATCCATCCATTAGGAATCCTGATTTATTCAGGTTTTCTTCACTTTTTTATGAAATAAACTACTCCTCTTTTTTACAGTTCCATGATTTTATTTTTATTTCAGATTGATTTTCTAGAGCTGACATGATGCACTATCTACAAACCTCTTACCTCATGCTGTCTACTGACAAGACATCAAATGATCATTAATAAAATTAGTGTCATTAAATTATTCAAATAATACCCTTATTAATAATATGTAGATTTAATTGTAAATGATCAAAAATGGTTTAGTACGGAAAAATGTCACATCTGTAATGAGACAGTCATGTTATGATATTCATGGTGCTATAGTTGTGTTGAAATCTTAAATCGGTTAGACAATTACTACGTATGGTTCCTTGTGAATCATGGAATCAATATGAATACTATAGTGTTTGGTAAAGAGTGTGTAATCCATTTTTCAATATGTTGTATGGTGTCTTGTTATGATGTCTTTGAAATGTTATCAAGGAAATTATGTTAGTTCCTTTGAGAAAATCGTGAACTGGTACAAAGCATATGATGTCACAGGGTTTGTGAAAATATGGAATTGGTAGAAATCCTTTGGTGTCACAGACTTTGTGAAAATCATATAACGGTAGAAGTCTTATATTTCATATACATAGCCAAATATATATAAGTTTTCTTAATAAAGAATATTCACTAAATTGATTAAGAATAAACATAATCATATTCAAATATAATAGAACATGATTAACATATATTAAAATATTCAATCATGGTTTGTGATATGTGAAACATGATTTGTGAGCATTAAATCCTGCGGATCTCAACAATCTCTAGACATGATTTGTCGGCATTAAAACATGTCGAGTCCAACAATATCCAAACATCATTTTTGAGCGTTAAAAAATGAGGATTCCAACCATATCCAAACATTATTTTTGACCATTAAATGATTAGGAGTCCAACAATACCTTATGTATCCCATTTATCAGAGATTATGATTGAGATAACATTTCTGTAATTTTCCCTTGACCAAGCCCACACCAAATCCAATAATATAAGAGTGAGAGAAATAATTTATGGGATATGTTCAAGATCATCATGTTCAATACGAAAACCATGTTTATCAAACCACCCCATAAATTTCCTGGAATCGAAAACCGTACTCTTAGGGAATTTTCTAGTGTATGAAAATGATATGTATCACGACCCGAGAAATATGAATATGTATTTTTTTATAAAATAATGAATATATTTTCATCATATTATTGTTACATTGTAAATTATATTTATTTAATAAGATAAAATAAAAAATTGTATTTGTATGTAATATTAACATTCAATTAATGAATTAAAAAAATGATTTATTTTTAAAATAAAAAATATTTTAATTTTTTTTATCATATATAAATAATCATGTAGTTTTTATGATGTCAAATGCAATTTTTTATAAGGGTCTGAAAACGATTATTGACTACAAACCACAATTTTAAAAAAATGAATATTTTATTTTAAAGGTAAAAATTTATATATTTATAAGAAAGTTAATTTAAAAAAATTATTACTTTTTGAATAAAAACATCTATTTTATCAAATGATGAATTCTTGAATAATTTTCTAAGAGATTTATATTTTCAGGTAAAAATAATTTTTTTTAAAAATATACATTGTGTAATATAACATCATAATTACTTATATGTGATGTGATTTTTATTTTAAATTAGAATAATGAATAAATATATCTTCTCCCATAAATAAATGGGATTTTATGTTTTATTTAATTTAATTTTTTATTCCATTATAAATCCTACAAGACATATAATATATATTATTGTTTTAAAAAATTTTATTTAGGAGTATGACTCACATACACAAAATTAATTCAAAATGATCATACTAGGGAAATATAAATTAATTATATCCACTTTAATTTTTTATAAACCATTAAAAAAAAATAGTGGATGGTTTTCTATTATGGATATTTATTATGTAGATTTCTAATCATAAATAAACAAAATGTATCCCTATCTTCCTATATAAACCCACACAATATCACATTATAGTCACTCAAACTCAATTAAAAATGACCATACTCTACCCTCACTTTTCTAGAGTCCTCCCCGGGTGCCCCCAAGCTCTCACAAATCTCATACCAAGATTTTTTTGTCACACACTCGTGTTAGGAATCCTCACTTTCTTCTACTTGATTCGAATTCAGGAACTTTCGTTGAAATTATATCATTTAATTTCAACTGTTTATACTTAAATTCATTTAAAATCATTCTATTACATGAAATTTTATTTTATTTCAATTAGGGATCATTTATCCTCCCCCAATTTTACCCTTACCTATGATGTTTCTATGTTGAAATTCTATAATGGATCATCACCTTCCCTTCTTTATTCATGTTTCATTATATATTTTTCCACTATATATCCATTCCATAATTTTGGTAAAATTATTTCCAAGTCCCTTTTAATTTACATAATATATCCAAATTCAGAGATACCCCATTGTCTCTCATCAATTATTTTTATTTAATTTTATGTAACACCGTTATGCTGTAGAAATTCTAATATGAATTTTTATTCCAAATCAATTGTTTAGTAAATACAATACCCATTTTTTTCATCAAGGGAATTCTATTTTATATACATATAAATATTTATTGGGGAATTAAATATATTTATTTTACATTCCTTTAATATGAAATAAATTATGTGGGAAAATGAATCAATGTTGTATGATCTTTGTGGCACACTGAATCATGAGAGTGAAATGAATATGATGGTTGTGCCTAGATTACACTAAAATGCAATGGGTAATGATTAGTATCATTGTACATAACATTGGTAAAGGAGTGAACATGATTCCATTAAGGTAACATTTTCACCATGATGTCTTGGTGAGGTTATCCTTGACCAATTATTATGATTCCAGTGTTTTAAGTTGATTCGACATTTATATTGTTATGATTATCATGCTATGTCATTTGATATTGATCATGTTACTTTTATTCATCATTTAGTTACCTATTTTTTTAACAATTATCACTTATTCAATTTCTCTCTTAATTCGACTTATAAATAACCCCTTTCTAATGTGTGTCCCCAAGTTATCCCATGCATGATTATGTTTGAAAGATTATTTTGATAATGTTATATATGTTTTCAATAATGATGTTGTATTTTATGTAAATTGTATTTATGTATTGATACTAATTTTTAATGGCACTATGCTTTTCGATCATTTGAATTGTATTAATTGTATTCTTTTGTAATAAATCATGTATTCATGTGATATAATTAGTATGGTTTTTATATATGGTATGAGAAGAAATGTATAGTTATTTTTTTGATCTGGATTAGAAAACACTATAGAATGACATAGCATAAAAATTTATTATAATAAGGAACCTAAATTTTTATTATTGTATATTAAGATGGATATCAAGAAAATACATCATTATGTGGTTACTACAAGTGGACGTGGTTAGAGACCTAATGTACCTATACGTGACTACTTTGAAAAGGTGTTCCTGTCCTTACACATTGTAACCTAGTACATTAACACAATCCTTATTGCAAACCTGTTTTGGAAATCCAAGGATATATTATATGGTAAATTGATAACCTCATTACAAACCATTATTATTTTAAAATTTTCTATAAGTTTATATTTTAATAAATAGATCATGGATAACATAGATTGAAACATAGATATTCAAATCTTAAGAAAAAAAGGTAATTTTTATGTTCTATCATTAATATATTTAGATTAACGATTAAGCAATTAATATTTTAAAAAAACTAATAATCCCTATTTTTTCATTTATTTCATCCAATGGATGGAAATAAGAGGAACTAGGTAAAAAATCATTACGATAAGAATGTGATGACTTCCCTAATGAGATGTCCAAACTGACGACATTAAGAATCTCAACCTATATGATGATAACATACCAATTAACTCAGGTTCAAAATTTAATAATATATGAAGAAGAGTTCCCAAACCCCCATAATAAAAAAAATATGCAATCTAGATAATCATGTGACAAAGGCCTTATACATTTAATAGATCATCTGATCTCTTAATCGTAGAACAATGGTTCAACTCCCTTGAGAATTTATTCTCCATCATTAAAATTTAAAAGAAATATCTGGATCTATTCATTGTTTATCATATGAATGGATAATTTCATAAGTTGTGGTCCTTGAACAAGAATATATATCCTATGTAAGAGATTGATATAATATATTGGAAGGAATTCTATAATCATTTTATGATAAATATTTTACTTGCACTATCCAACATAAAATCTTAATGGGTTTCCTGGAAATAAACAAATATGAATAATATATTGGGTTTAATGAGGAAAATATTACAAGATTTAAATGATACGCCATTGGATTTTCCATTACCCCTCAATTCATGGTTGAATACTTAATTGGTGGGAAAAAACCAACTCCACCAAAATATTAATCAATCCATAACATTGATAGGTTTGAGTAAATTTAATGATGTTACCTCTACGTTGAAATGAAGATCAGTGAATCTCAAGTGTATCATATGGATAAAACGTGAAAAGTCAAATTACATTCTAGATATCCAATTCAAGAATTGATGAGTGAAATGAAATTTCAATATCCCACTTGTTAATGTTGTGGGAATTAGAACCCAAAAAAATTACAGAAGGATAATGAAGAAATTATTTAGGTTTGGTAGGGAAGAACACATTTCTATAAATTGTTAAAATAGAAATTGCAAATTTTCTGGATGAAATGAATAATCTAGTCAAACCTTATTTAATTTTTCATTGATTCCAATTCAGGTAAGCAAATCACATTTCAAACCAATTCCCTAATCCAATTTTTTTCAAAGACAGCTTACAACCTCCAAGGTATTAAGGAATAGATTTTTCCCCCACAACCACTTAGGTGGATCCCAAAAATGAACTATTGATAGGTAATATTGTTTTTCATTCAATAATAGTGTTCAAACTTTAATATTATGGATTTAGGCTTTCATGCATATCATGAAAGACTAGTTGATCTTTTCAAACACTATTACAATGAATAAATGTATATCTATCAGTGAAAATGGAAAATGGTGAAATTATTGCATCTAAAATATGTAACTCTTACCCTATCAATTTTGTTAGGAAGAACATCCCAAAAAAACATTTCATTCTTCATTTAGTATAATTTTATGCAATTTGGGGCATGGATTCCCTTTACTTATATAGGGACAACATAAATTTCCATTAGAAGGAATTCACTTTATATATTTAGAATCGTCCTCTAATTATGTTAAAGTGAAAGTAAGAGGATGACTAAACTTTTTAACATAATATCAAGCATGAATATTATTTCTATATGAGATAACATATATAAATAAATGTTGGAGTCGAATAAATGAACCTTACTGGAAGACAAACCTATTGTGAGGGAATACTCTGACGTGTTTGTTAAGGAACTGTTTGATTTTGATCATTATAGAGATGATAAATTTTGAATTGAGCTTAATTGTATGGGTTTTCCATTATGAAATAAATCATATTGGACAATGGTTATAGAACATGAGGAGATAAAGAAAAAAATTATATGATAATGAAGAAAAGGGACTCATATGACCATGTTCATCACCACGAGTGAACCAGCCCACTTCATCAAGATAAAGGATGGGTCAATGTACCTTTCTATTGATTATTGTGATCTCAATAAGATCACGATAATGAATAATTATCATTTTCATCAGATTGATTACATTTATTTAATCTATGATCATAAAAATAATTTTCTATGGTGAATCATCATTTGGGATATTAAAAATTATGAATGAAGAAGGATTATATACCCAAGACTAATTTTATACAAGGTACATGAACTATTACATAAGAGTGATTCCATTCAAACTCACTAATGGCCCATCAATCTTTGTGGAAATGATGATTAGAATCAATACATATTACCAAAAAATCGTGGTCGCCATTACTGATGATATTTTAATATACCCCAAAAGCAATGAGGAATGTAATGAACATATGAGCATTGTTCTTAAGACCCTATAAAATATGAATCCTTACAACAAATACAGGAA
Organism: Viscum album; assembly: GCA_963277665.1. Classification (NCBI taxonomy): domain Eukaryota; kingdom Viridiplantae; phylum Streptophyta; class Magnoliopsida; order Santalales; family Viscaceae; genus Viscum; species Viscum album. Next base: position 1,234,976,245 of record OY728130.1, on the reverse strand, counting down.
ATATATGTTCTAATTTGAGGATGTCTATTTCATGGGAAATATAGTCATATGTAATGAAGTATCTATGGAACCCTAAAATACTAAAGCAACTAAAGGATAGAGAATGACATCATCTATGATAGATTTCCATAGTTTCCATGAGTTAGAAGAATATTATATCTAATTGGCCATAAATTTCTCAAGATATTCAAACCCTATTACCAATATAACATGTAAAGGAGTCACGTTATCGAAGAATGTTGAATGTGAAGTGATATTCATGGAGTAAAAAATGAGGTTCATTAGTAAATATGTTCTCAAAATACCCAAAACTGTAGAACACATTATACTATTCAGTGATGCTATGATAAACTACATGGGTTGTGTGATAATAAATAATGATAAATTCATAGCCAACTCATCACGGTAATTTATATTTCATTTGAAAAACAATCCAACTCATGATCAGGATTTGGAATATGTGATCTTTGTATTGATAATCTTTTGGGATTATATCTATAGATATGAGTGTGAGATCTATATGGGTCACAAAATATATAAGCCTATATTCACATAGAATGATATGAATATGCACCAACAATGATGGTTTGAGAAGATTAGTGGCCATGGATACTCAATCCACTACCATCCTTGAAAAGTGAATCATATGGTGCATGTAGAGACCCTAGCCTTTTTCATATAACATTACATGTTTTTAGGAATAATTATACATCAGATTACAAGTCAAGAATCATTATTTCTAGTGTATTGAAATAATACGTTCATTAAACATAAACCATGGGGATAAAAACACTTCTTTATTTAATCTCCATAGATAGATCCTAACTTCTTTTTTGACTATACAACTTTATACGGTACCATGGGGGAATGCATGAAAAAAGTGATTACGTAAAAATCAAATTAATAGAATGAACATAAGAATACAACTTAATCACATGATTTATGAGGCATGACATAAAGATATAAAAATCATGGATCATATTAAATCATATCATGTAAACATGGGATATTATAATCATTGAATCATATAAATGTGGCTGACTCATAAAACTTGTATTTAGTAAGTGTCAAGGCTAACAAGCAATCCCATTTCCCAATTTAGTACGGGTTAGAGATAAACTCTAATAATCTTTCCCATTTTTTTGCGGTTCAAGGCTAATCACTAATCATGTTTCCCATTTAATACGTGTCATGGATAACTGCCAATCACATTTCACATCACACCTCATGAGACATCTCATTTACCCAATGCATTACAGTGCTATCTTGGAGCACCCATATAAAAAGTTTCTTGAAATTTTTTTCCACATAAATAATCATACATAATAAATAATAAATAAATATAAGGATACCCATGGAATGAATTTGGTACCACATACATGACATAATTCATAACCAATGAGCATATCATGAATGATTCCATGAAGAATGATATTATTCCATACATGAAAATTCATAAGTTAAAATGGGCATATAACATGGTAAGTGATTTCTATCTTAAGTGACAATATATATGAAGAATATTTGAGAAAAATTAGCATTAAACCATTTTTGTGTGGTTTCACGGAAACAATTATAGAGATTTTAAAAGAGAAATAATAATATATTTTATATAATAACAGAATTTAACCAAGAACATTTTCATAATTAAAATAATGACACCATAAAAATAATGGTGGCTTAAAGTAGAATATAGATTTCACTTTCAATTGGTTAAAAATTATAGATGTTCCCATAAAATAGGTTTTCTTATCAGAAAGTTAAATGGAAGGAATCTTTTAAAAACATGAATATCCCCAAAAGTGAATAATTAATGGGACACAATAAATGAATTTTTTGAAAATAAACATAATTTTAGAATATGTAAATAAATATATGTGATAAATCCATTTTGATATTAGAATGATAAGGAAATCTGAAAGAAAAAATAAGGTTCTATTAGAATTCATAAGGATTATCAGCGTAGTGTTGAGTGTACCTAAGAAGGATTGATGAGAGATAAATGAGGATTTTCAACACATATTAATCTTGAGGGTGGTATGGGGGAGGTTCGAAAACAAACCCAATCATTTTTATTACACATAAGAATCCATAAACAATAGAAAAATCATGATTAAGAGAGAAATGGAGGGGATCCCTTACCTTATGTCTGATGGTGATGTTTTATTGAACATAATGGACAATTGAGTCTACCTCCTTTGAGAACATCTTAAGGGGTGATATTAAGGTATTTTTTGAAGAATATGTGTTTTTGGATGTGGGGGAAAATATTTGGGAGAGAGTTTGGAAAAATAATGGCAAGGAACATGGCTTGAGAGTAGTGAACAGAAGGGGGAGTGAAGGGGGGTGTTATATTGTTGGAGTTTAGGGTTTTCATAATTTTTTAATCATTATTTTATTGATTTTCCCAAAGACTATAAATAGTGTTGACTCCATGAACATGAATAGTAATAGATGCATTTATGTTAGAACTAATGGTAATTTACATTATCCAGGACTCAAGTATGATGGAAAAAAATCAGGTTTTAGCATTTATCATGAATTAGTGGATTTTACTATTCATGAAAAATTGATTATTTTAGAAAAATCACAAAAATTCACACTTAACATCTATTGATATGGAGATTCCATGAATGAAGTCAATTTTTTAGAAAAAAATTCTATTTATTATTTTTTTATAGTTTAATTAAAATCATAATTTATTATTTAAACTAGTTTTAAAATATTCATTTACTTATTCTAAAATATATGTTCACCATACATTCACTTGAATAATATTTATATACCATCACAGGAATGTTTACTATTCATTAAGAAATATCACTATTTATAAAGGTTTGTTACTATTCAAAATAATAGTTTTCTATTTATCAAAAATAAAGTTATTATTAGACTCCAAATAACATACTGATCACAACTGTGTATGTCATATTTTCGAAATTCCAAACTCATAAGCATCAAACATATGTTTGAAGGTCACAGAACACATATTAGTTCATTATGGTGTGATTTCATGTGATTATATAAAATATATATAATATATGAATTTAAATTTATAATACGTTAGATCATTACATTCTTCCCCTTACATTATAAGAAATAAACATGTGCATGTACTTTTCTGTCATTGCTTCATATAGTTCACATGTTTCCTCTTCATACTTATGGATTCACCATAGTACATTGTCTAGGTGAGCTGTCTTGTTACATAGAACTTTATCTCTATGATCCATGATCTTTACTGCCTTCTCCTCATAAGAAATATCACCCTCTAACTGCACAACCTCTAACGAGATTATATGTAAAGGTTTGGGTATGTACATTGTTAACAGGGATACATGAGCGACATCAGGTACATTCGACATGGTAGGTGGATGTGATAGTCGATAGGCCACAAAACTAAAAAAATCATGAATACTTAAGGTGACAATGTTTCTGGGACTGAACATCACTTTCTTTACAATCCTCATGACCTTCTTCAATTGAGATATTCATATAAATTAAATGTCCCCAAAATTAAACTCAAGGTCTCATCAACTATTGTCTGCATAATTTTTTTGTCTGCTTTGGACATCCTTGATATGATGCTGAATGGTTATCACCATCCCCACCATTTCATCAACCATTTCATGTCCTAGAATATTCTACTCACCAATATCATATCAACATGCTGGTGTTTTAATCTTTTCCAATAAATGGATTCATATGGTTCTATTCAGATTCTCAAGTGGAAAAAATGTTTTAGAAGAATTCAACCAGTGGAAGGTGTTGGTCCCATTCTTCTTTTAAGTCCATTGAACATTCTCTCAACATATTTTTCAGTGTCTGAATAGTTCACTCATCTTAACCATCAGTTTTTGGATGATATTCTGTACCGATGTTCAATTAAGTTCTTAGAGCATGTTGGAGTATTTTCCAGAACATTGTTGTGAATATCAGATCACGATCAGATACTATAGGTAGTTGAAATCCATGTATCCTTAAAACTTCATTAATGAAAATTTGTGCATGTTGATCTAATGAAAATTTATCTCGAATCATGATAATGTTAGTTGTCTTTGTAAGAAGGTCCAAAACTACCCATATAGCATTGTTTTCTCTAGATATCCTTGTATGTCTACTAAAAAAGTCCATTGTAATGTTCTCCCACTGACGTGTTGTTATGGGTTGTGGTTTCATCATCCCCTTAAAAGTTTTCCTCTCATCCATCACTTGTGACATTCATGTCACTTTGATTTATATCCTACAATCAACCTTTTCATTGTGTCCCACCAATATTTATCTCAATGATCCTGATACATCGTTGTGATCCATGAGAGGATAGAGATGATTGATATATGTGGGTCATTCAGATGCACTTTCTTAATCTCTGGATTAGAAGGTACATATAATCATTACCAATGTCCTACAACTCCTTCCTTATCAATCATAAAATTTGAGGATTTACCATTTCTGATAGCTTTCACCCTTTTCATAATTTGCCCATATTTTCTTCAAGCGTCCTTTATTTTCTCCATGAGATATGGTTGAGAAATCATTTGAGAAAGGATTGAAGATGTTCCTCCTTTAATGATTCCCTTGTCTATCCTTAGAAAATCTAATAAGACTAGATCATTTTCAACTCTCATCATTGATAATGATGGAAGATCCTTTCTACATAGAGAATTTACAACCATAATTTCCTTACTGGGATGATAATGGATTGATTAGTCATAATCCTAGATGAGCCCTATCCATCTTCGATAGAGAATATATATATATTTGAGACCGTTGTAGTCAGTATATATCTCACACATCTCCCTGTAGAGATAATTCAGAAATATTTTAAATGCAAAGATTAAAGTCTCCAACTCTAGATCATGTGTTGGATAGTTTTCCTCGTGTATATTTATATTCCTTGAGTTTTATGCTATCACTTTTTCATTTTTACACATATTACACCAAAGGGAGACTTGTAATATTTTCATGAACAAAATTCCCATAAACATCAACATTTGATACAATACTCATAAAAGTCTTCCTCAATGATATAATATCATTTCAGTTGGGGACTCAATGTTCATAGAAAACATGAATGATATACTAATAGGACATGAGTTAAAATACATTATGATACTCACTACATTAAATTAGCAGTTATATGTAATTGTTTTATCATTAAACACCATAGAATAATACCTTTAGTGCTACCTTGATCATGGAGATTGTTGATGCTCATCCCGCTTCTCCCCCAATGTAATCGAGCAACATGTTGGATAAGGTCCAACATCTCCAAATTTATGACATATAAATATGTATGATTCAATAGATGGAAGTTCTCTTCCATTAATCACATTATTCATTTTGTCAAGGAAATTTGATATTTTGTTCCCAACCTTTCAACACTTCAAACATCTATGAGTCCATTTGTGACATTCCCCTTGGTGCCTCTTTCCACACTTATTTCAGAAATAAAGTGGGGTCTTCCTTACCTTATCACCATTACCATATAAACTTTCATGGGGTTTCATCTTCTTCATCATTGACTTCATTGGACATTCCACTAAGTAACAATTGTAAATTGTGATTTTTTTAGTTGGTATGGCATAATATTGATATGTCCTTCTTGAGTTCACATCTGGTTGGGGATCTCATTTTGGTAGTCATAAAATTGCCCTTCACATCTGTTGTTCACCAGATTCGTCCTACTACCATTCATTAGATAGAATAAAAGAAAATTTTTTGGATGAGTATTCCATAAAGGGGATACTAATGACATTAAAGAGATAACATAAAATTACACTTATCTCCTTAACTGATGTGTTTATAGGACTCAATAATAATTATTAATGATCTATAAGATAATTTATATTCTGATTCAATCCTTTTTGTTGTTGTTGGCCAAAAATACCTCAAGGTAACTTTGCAGTATTTTTGGGTTGCTTGTTTTTTTGATAAAGCAGTTTTCCATGGAGAATTGTTGAGTTCCAGAGAAGTTGTTGAAAATCCGTGTTGAAAAAGAACAATGACAAAGAATGGATGATATGGAGGGGGTGACAAAGAGCAGTACAAGGTGGCACCGTTTCACATTGTTTTTCAAAATTTTGGGGTCAAAAATTTGGAGGTTGGTGAGCATCGCGAAAAGTGGATATCCATGATGATCATATTTTAATATGGAAAAGGCATGAATTTCATGACGAAAGGCTTCTTCGATTGGATTACGCGAAGACCAGAATAATGTTGACGGTGATACATCGCGATTACATCATGTTTCTTGAATGAAATAGGTTGAATTTCATCACAGTGGTGAGGGGATTTGTGAGGCAGCTTCGCGGCTATGGCGCAAGGTAATTGACGAAACGCTCCGCGATTACAATGAGCTCCGCAATTCGAGAATTGCACAGGTGCTTCGCGATTTTGAGAGAATTCCAGAGGAAAATTATTAGATTCTCTATTTGCGATGATGTGGCGCTGACTCCAAGTGGAAGGTTCGAGGGTCGGTGGAATTGTCTATAAATATAGGTAGACCCCCTTTAGATAGGAATATGTGTTTTTGTAGAAAGTAGTTTTACTCTCGGTTTGTGGTGGTGGATAACGAAGATGGTGTTCCTCGCGAAAGAGAGGTGCTTCACAATAACTAACCTATATCCCCTAAAAGAAGTGCACTTCACGAGGCCGCATGCTCTAAGGTGTGTGCTTCGCGAAGAGGCATGAGCTCCGTGACGGCCTAATAATTACGAAGGATTGCGCTTCGTGAGAGTGGATCACGATATTGCTTCACGAAATGGTAGGAGCATCACGAATGATTTTTTGAGCTTTGTAAAATTGGTTGCCTCACGAAGTAGGGTTCTTTGAGAAGGTATTTCCAAAGGAATTACCCAATGTTTAGAGGAAAATAGTTATTCATCAGTGGATGAACATTGAAATTCAATAGATAATCTATCAACAGTTGAGCGTGCATGTATTCAGTAAAATGAAGAGACCTACAAGAATATTAACAGTGAGTGGATCCTTTCCATAGAATTGAGAAAAGGAAGAGGATGAAGGTGATCCTCTCCAATGGTAGTGATCTATAGAGATAAACAAGGGGTGACCCTTGGGAAAGCAGTGAGCTAACAGTAAACATTTGAAAGGCAGTGAGCCTAGGCGTAGAAGTGATCTATCTTGAACATTATTGGTAGTGAGGCTTTGTGGATTTGGTACAGTGGCACATCGCCGTTGTATGCTCCTTGGACATAGCCCAGTGAGGGTGAACCACGTAAAAATCTCTGTGTATTCCTGGTTGCTTCCCTAAATTGCATCTAACGCATAACCATCAGATGAAGATAAAGAGAAGTGATCAACATAAACACATAAAATAAAACAAATTGACCATTCTAATAAAGTGTTCAAGATCCAGTGGTGCTAGAAGGATTTTAATAAATAATATCCATCCACTGATTCACCCCACTCTCAGGGTAAATAGGCCCTTATTGGTCCTAACAATTGGTATTAGAGGTATTGGTTTCTTTTATTAGATTTGTTTTCTACGACATGGTGTAGTCGAATTGTGTGGCTAAATCAGTCTGCTCTAATCTTGGTGTGCCATGGAAAAGGGAAAGACATCAACTAAAAATAAGAAGTCAGGTTGTATCCCTCAGTGTGGAAGTGTTTATGGAAAAAAGTGTTAGTCAACTAAAAGAATCAAATAGCATACTGAAGGAAGGCATGGATGAATCTGATAGGGAAATTATTTATTCACTCAATCATGATGTAGGAATGAGTGAAGTACTTGAAATTCAAAGTGGTATTGAAACAACTGATGATGGAGAAATTTCAATGAATGAGGCCTCCAGTAAATGTTGTCAATATGACAGAGAAATTGGATCAGAAATTGGATGAGGAAGTTAAATCTAAAGATATCCGGATCCAAGCATTGGAAATTGAGGTCAACAAGCTAAGAGGATTAAATCAAAGTATTATTTATGTTGCTACTAACCTAAGGAAGATGAATTATTCTCAAGGTTATGAACTAAAAATATGGCTATAATAAAAGGAAATGAAAATGCTGATGAATATGATGAGAATCAAAAGTCAGATGAAGATTAGAATATGAAAGATAGAAATAATGATCTAGTAACATAGTTGTATGAAGATTTTTAGAAGAATCAAAGGTTACAATAAGAGAATGCATGTTGTTATGATTCTATTGAAGAGGAAAAATTGAATGTGAAGGAGAAAAGTGACATGGTGGAAAATCTCACACGGGAACTAGATGATGAGTTGAGTAGCAGAAAGAATCCCAAAAAAGATCTCAATTCTCAACATGAATCATGAGATAAGAAGATTCAAAAATTGAAGGAAGAGATAGAAATTTCCAATAATTTAATGGTGATATAAATACACAAAGTAAAACCTATGTTGAAGGATGCAATGCACTTACTATTTGATTTTCCTTTGGAAGGTGATGATAAAATGAAAAGGAAGTATGAGATTTTGGAGGATAAATAACAAAATATTTTCTCAGATCAAACACCATATAGTTTAGGAAGAACTGGAATTGGATTTAATGAATCTCTTCCCATGCATGATAAAAATAGAGTTGTGAATAGTTCCAGATATGGGGAAAATTCTGTAGGTGCTAGATATAGGCCTAAGAGGACTGTTACAAAAAGAAGTTACAACATGTGCTATTTCTGCTGGATTCATGGCCACACATCAATATTCTGTTCAAAAGTTGTGGAATACATTTCAGGTTGTGAAAATAGAAAATTTGATAAATATGAGTTTAAGAATAAGTGTCATGAGAAATTAGAGAGAAGAGACTCTCAGAGGAAAGCATTCATTATATGCTATTACTTTGAATGATTAGGACACACCATGAATATGTGTCAGGATGCTCAGGAGCTCAATGTCAGGGGAAGAACTCAAGCTGTATCAACATCTCAGCTGATAAATGTTGAAATGAGGTATCCCTTTAATGGAAGATGTTTCATATGTTCTAATCATGGACATTTGGAAACACATTGCAACAAGAAGAAGGAAGGAAAAAAGGAACACAAAAGAAGATTCTTAACTCCAGTGGTGTATAATGAGATGTCGTACAGTAGGAGAGAAATTTGTAAGTTGAAGAATAAACATAGAGTCCCTGGAGAATCACAAGGTGCTAAAAAAAATTGTATCAGTCACACTCACAACTGCTCTTTAATAAATAACGTGAACAAATCTAGAAGAAAAATGGAGTAAATGCTACAGGTGTGAGTAAGAAGAGTTCACATTCATTGGAGGATTTACCACCAATACAAAAGACTGTTGTGACTCAGATATCTGATAAAAGAAATATGAACAAAGAATGCATTGAAAAATTTCCATGTTGTGTTCCGCAGTGAGAAGTGGATGAAAGAGAAAGACCCCTACATTAGTGGAATAAGAAAGAGAAAATGTCAAGCATAGAGATTCATACTCAGAGATGGAATCAGGGGAAGTAGAATACGTGTGGAACAACAAAGCAGGAAATATCTACTAGGGGGTTTAAAACTCAAAGTGTGAGGAAATCCAAGATTTCCAAATATACATATTAGAAAAAGGATCCGAATGTGGGTAATTAATGCTTAGTAATCTGGCCAGAACAGCTGAAGTTGGATAGGCAGTTAGAAGAAGCAAAGAAATAGTGTGATGCTCTATAAGAATGAATCAAAGGGTTGACCCATCAGGATCAACCAACATCCTCATCTTGAGTATTCTAGAATTACCCATCTCTCTATGTATATAAACGCAATTAACTAATGATTCATGTGTTTCAGGTTTTAAGGAGATACGATCTAAGGGGAAGTGGAAACTAAAGATGCAAAGTGGAGAAGTGATCTACTTTAGATTTTTAATTGACTCAAATATGGTTCCAAAGATGAATAAGTAAGGGCGAAATAGAGCACAATGAGAAGTGATTTTGTTATTGACATAATCTATTGTTTCCAACACCGAGTTCCAACTCAGTAGGCTTAGAGATTTTTTAATTACTAAATTCCAAGTGGAAGATGAGAATAGATGACATAGGAGAAGAATAATGTTTCGGGTCTAAACAGTTGGGCCTAACGACTAGAAGAATATCATAACACAGGTCAAACATTCTATATGCAAATCAGATGCATGATTTCAATGTGATATGAAGGATGAATGTTTATGTTCTAGAAGAATGATTGGGGAAAAAAGCCACACATTGGTTTTGATGATAATCCTTTTTGTTCTAACAATGTGGTATCAGCTGACTACTTTCAGGATACTAAGAATCTGCGAGGTAAAATCAAAGGTGTGTCAACAAAAATCTAATATAAGAAGTTCAAGGAAATTACATCATTGAACAATGAAATTATGACATGTTTTCTGTTGAATGTAAAGGAGGGAAAGATAATCAGGGGGAGTAGAAGTGGAAATTTCTAATTCTGATGTAGACTGTCAGATAGTGGGAATTGAGATCTACAAGACATTTTCACTGGTTGCAAGGCTAGAGATGATCCGATTATTCCTAGCCATTACAATACAACAGAATATCAAGGGATTCTAGATGGACATCTAATCTAAAATCTTGAATGGGATTCTGGAGGAAGGAGTACATATTGATCAACCAAATGGTTTTCTTATTCATGAGGATGAGAATATGGTTTGTCGGCTAAAGAAGGCATTATATTGGCTGAAACAAGCACCAAGAGCATGGTACTCAAGGCTATATCAGAATATGTAGAAGCTTGGTTTCATGCAAGGTGTATTTGATTACAATATCTATTCCAACAACAACATTAATCAAAGGATGACAAGGCTGGTCTAGGAAGAAGACATAATATTTGGTGGATTATATGAAGCACAGTGCAGACAGTATTTTTAACTCAAGAAACATGAGTTTGAAATGCCTATTATTGGTGATCTGGCATTTTTCATTGGTTTACAGGTTACACAAGGAAGGAATTATATTCTTTTCACAATCCAAATATGCCAAGGAGGTTTTGAAAGGATTTGGAATGGAAAATTCCAAATAGATGAAGACTCCAGTTGATACCCAAATGAAAATATCAATGGATGATAATGGGAAGGGAGTTAATATAATAGAATATGGGCAAATCATTCGGTGTTTACTCTACTTGTCTTCAATAAGGCCTGACATTGGATTCGCCACATGCCAAGTAGTGAGATATCAGAGTAACCCTAAGGAATGCCACATGATTGTAGTGAAAAGAATACTTCGGAATATCATGAGAACAGTGGACTTTGAATTGATGTATAATGGAAAATCTCAGTCAGAATTATTGGGATATACAGATGCAGATTGGGCACGTTCAGCGGATAACAGGATGACAATGTAAGGAGGTGCATTCTATCATGGTGGCTTGTGTGTTTCTTGGCTATGTAAGAAGTAAGATTTCACTTCATTGAGCACTGCAGAAGTTGAGTATATTGTGGCCACTCAAGCATACACATAATTATTGTGGATGAAGCAGCAGCTTGAGGATATGGGAGTAGAAGTCATGTCTCTGATGGTAATCTTGTGTGAAAACTCATGTTCTATAAATAACAGCAAAAATCCCATCCATCACTCAAGGAAAAAGAACATTGAGATAAATTATCATTTTTTCAAAGATAAGGTTGAGCAAGGAATGGTGAAGTTGGAGTATGTGCCTATAGAACTACAGGTTGCAGACATTCTGAAAAATGTCATACTGATGGAAGAGTATGAAAGGAATCGACTGGCTCTGGGAGTTCAGTCGACACCCCTCACTAAAAAGAGTGTGGATGTGGAACCACCCCCTCTCCCAGAGGTATGATGTGTTTTCCCTAATGTCCTGATATGTGTTCCCTACTCTGTTACAGACTGCAAAGGAGTGTCCTTTGGGTTCTTTGACAAAGGGGGAGAAAATAGTGATTGTTCAAGCGGGAGACATTGTGGCTATTATATGAAATCCTGAAAAATATGAGGAGAAACTGACAAGGGTAGCATCTAGATAGGGGGAGTATTAAATCTAACAATGCTAGAAGTCATCGATCAAAGAATAGATATGGTAACAGCTGATGATAAAGATAAAAGTAGAACATTGATTTTCGAATGGTGAGAGAAGTTGTCCAGCTATCACAAATTGGAATTTGTGTGGTTCAACATTTGGTATCAATTTAGAAATTGGTGTTAGTTTGTAATCGACAATTGTGGTGTGATAGGAAGTGCTTCATTGATGAACATTTCATACTTCTCTTGTTTCTCATACCGAACATTGCTCATGTGGGCTTAGAGTACGTGTTATGTGATTCGTTGAATGCTATCAGAATTCCAAGAGGCGAATGGTGGTAGTAGCTTGAAAGAGCTTAAAATAGGTATCAAAGTGCATAAAATCATTCTGAGAAGTGTTATGAAGAGTTGTCAACAAACCCAAAGGGGGAGATAGATTGGAAAAAATCCCTCAACGTAACTTTGCAGTATTTTTGGGTTTTTTTTTGACAAAGAAGGTTTCCATGGATAATTGTCGAGTTCCAGAGAATTTTTTGATAAACTATGTTGAAAAATAATGATGAAAGAGGAATGGAAAATCTGGAGGTGGTACAAAAGAGAAGTACAATGTGGTGTCGTTTCCCAGTGTTTTCCAAATTATTGGGGTCTAAAATTTAGAGGTTGGTGAGTATTGGGAAAATCGTATATCCATGGAGATCATAATTTAATATTGAAAAGTCATGAATTTCATGAAGAAAGGCATCATGGATGGGATTTCGCGAAGACAAGAAGAATTTTGATGGTGATACATCGTGATTGTGTCATGCTTTGTGAACGACAGAGGTTGAAGTGCATCGCAATGGTGAAGGGCTTTGCGAGGGAGCTGCGCGTCGGTGGTGTGAGGTAATTGACAGAACGCTCCATGATTACGACGATCTCTGCGATCCATGAATTTCCGAGGTGCTTTGTGATTTTGAGGGAATTCCAGCAGAAACATTGGAGCTTTGAGATTAGTGATGATGTGGCATTGAATTCGTGCGCAAGGGTCGTGGGTCGGTGTAATTACCTATAAATGTTGGTCGACCCCCTCGAGAGAGGAAGAGATAATTTACATAGAAGATATTTTTACTCTTGGTTCAGTAAGGAGGTTCACAAAGATAGTGTTCTTCGCGAAGGAGATATGCTTCGCGGCCGATAATATAGCTCCGTGAAAGGATGTGCACTTCGTGAGGCCGTGTTCTCTAAGGACTGTTCACATTAAAGAGGCAGGAGATCCACAACGGCCTATGTATAATGAAGGCTTGAGCGTCGCGAGAGTGCTTCACTAGAAGGCAGGAGCTTCACGATGGCTTGTTTGAGCTTTTCAAAATTGGGATCCTCATGAAGTAGGGTGCTTTGCGAAGGTATTTCCAAAGTAATTTCGTAGTGGTTAAGAGGAAAATGGGTATTCATCAGTGGATGAACATTTAACTTCAATAGAGCATCTATCAACAGTTGAGGATGCGTGTATTCATGCAAATGAGGAGACCTACAGGTCTATAAACTGTGAGAGGATCCTTTCGAGAGCAGTGAGAAAAGGAAGAGGAAGAATCTGATCCTCTCCACCGGAAGTGACCCATAGAGAGAAACAGGGAGTGACCCTTGGGAAATCAGTTAGCTAACACTAAAAATTGTAAAGGCAGTGAGCCTGGGCATATAAGTTATCTAGCCCAATCATTATTGCTAGTGAGCCTTAGTGGATTTGGTATAGCGGCACATCGTCGTTGTGTGCTCCTTGGAAATACCCCAGTGAGGGTGAACCAAGTAAAAATCTATGTGTATGCCTGGTTTCTTCCATGCATTGCATCTAATGCATAAAAATCAGATAATGATAAAGAGAAGTGATCAACATAAACACATAAGAGGGAAAAATTGACCCCTGTAATAAAGAGGTCAAGATCCAATGGGGCAAGAATGATTTTAATAACGAATATCCATTCCCTAATACACCCCCGCTCTCAGGGTATATAGGCCTCTATTGGTCCTAATAGTTCCCTTAATAATGGTTTATGGTAATCTTGTGAAATTAACAAAGCATATCCCCCTGCAGTGTCAAAACAAGAGTGCATTAATGCCCATTGTCTTGTTCCAGGATACCATGAGTCGACCCCAAAACACCTTTTAATATTTTTCAATCCTAGGTAAATTTTTTCTAGAACCACCTCGACCTGCTTTTATGCATAGATGGATTTATTTTCTTTATAAATCTCTAATTATATACATACCTAATCTTATTAATGATTCCTTATACTTAGTGTCATCATTAAGGTTCCCACTAAAGTTCTCTATTCCTAATTTCCAAAATAACTAAACAATACTCTGATACCAACTGTAGAGACCCTATCATTTTTCCTACAACATTGAATTTTTTTATCCATAATTATATATCATATTAGAATTCAAGGTTCTTAAATTATATTTTCATGGAATTTTAGGTACATAGAACATAAAACAAGTTGTAAAAAAACATAATATTTAATATCTATAAAGAGCTTATAATGTCCTTTGATCCCTTACATCTGCATAAGGTAACTTGGTGGAACACATGAAAAAAGGGAAATGGTAAAAATCCCAGTTATGGAAAGTAAATAAGAATATAACTTCATCACATGAGTTAGGAGGCATGAGTTAATGATATCAAAATCTTGGAACATATGAAATCATATCATATAATCAAGGGATCATATAAACATGGAGTCATATAAATGTGGTGGAACCCTAAAACATTTCTTTGGTATGGGTCATGGATAACCGCTAATCCCATTTCCAATTTTTGGATGGGTCAAGGCTAACTACCAATCCTTTTTTCCATTTTAGTATGGTTCAAAGCTAACTGCCAATCCCATTTCCCATTTTAGTACGGGTCATGGCTAACCGCCAATCTCGTTTCACATCGCATCTCCTGATACTTATCTTTACCAATTTCTTTGGAGTACTATTTGGGTGAAACCATCTCAAAATTTTAATGAATATTAATTCCACATATATAATCATACGTAATCAACCATACGTAATCCTAATGATACTCATGGATATAATTGGGTACCACAAACATGACATAAAACATAACCAATAAGCATATCATGAAAGTATCCATTAAGAAAGGGATAATATTAGAACATACATGAACATTAATAAGGTAAAATAATAATATAACATTTTATGTGATATTAAATAAATGTGACAATATATATGAATTGTATTTGAGTATCATTTTCATTAAAACATTTTTGTGGTTTTAAGGAAAATACTATAGAGGTTTTAAACATTGAAAAGAATACAATATTTTATATCAAAGAAAAATTTTAACAATAGTTTCAACATAATAAATATAATGATTTTATAAAAGTTATGGTGGATAAAACTGCGGATTTTGTGAAATTGAAATTGGGTAAAAATTATGGATGTTCCCTTAGAACAAGTTTTTTTATCAAAATGTCCTATGGATGGAATCATTTAAAAACATGTGTATCCCCAAAAGAGAGTGATGAAAGGGTATTGATAAATGAATTTTTTATACTAAAAAAATTTAAAATATGTATATAAATAGATTAGATAAATACATTTTTATATAAGAAATATAATGCAACCTAAATGGAGAATGGTGGTTCGGTTAGAATTACTTATTGTTTATCAGCATGGCGGTAGGAGTAACTAAGAGGGATTGATGAGAGGGAAAAGAGGTTTCTCATTACTTATACATCATGAGGGATGTATGGGGGAGGTGAGATAACATAAGCCATCAATTTGGATTACACATAAGATGGTATATCATAGAATAAAATCATCATTAAAAGAGAAATGGAGAGGATCCCTTACATTAAGTTAGATGGTGATCATTGCTTGAACATAATGGCCTCTTGAGTCAATCTCCTTGGAGAACCTCTTAAGGGGATAAAATTTGGTATATTGGAGATAATAGGTTCATTTGTAAGTGTGGGAGGATCTTGGTTAGATAATTCGGCAGAATATTGGCAATGAACAAGGCTTGAGGGTAGTGAAGAGAAGACAAATTGAGGGGGGTATAGTGGAGGAGAGGAGTTTTTCATGATATTTTAATAATTAGTTTATTAATTTCTCCCAATACATGAAATAGTGATGATTACAAGACTAATAACTATAATAAAGGCACTTTATATTGATCCAATGGTCATTTACATCATCCATGTCTCATGCATGATGTAGAAATTCAGGATTTATCATTTATCGGGAATTATAAGATTTTACTATTAATAAAAAATTCATGTATTTTATAAAAAAACATAAAAAATAACCCTTACCATTTCTTGAAATGTAAAATCCATAATTTAGGTTATTTTTTAAAAAATAATTTTTTAAATATGATTATTTTAATATTTAATTAAAATCATAATTTATCATCGAAAAGCCTCTTTTAGAATGTTCATTTTCTTAATCTAATATATAGGTACCTAATACATTTACCTGAAACATATTTATATTCTATCACAAGTAAGATTACTATTCATTAGGTCATATCACTATTCATATGGTTATTCTATTATTCATAAGTCTAGGTTATTATTCACACAAAAAATATGTTTTTCTTATCGGACTACAAATAACATACTGACAGTAACAGTGTATGTCATATTATTTAAACTCCTGTCACATAAGTGAAAAAATTATTTTTAATGGTCACATAACACATATTAGTTCATTATGTTGTGATTTCATGTGAGTATATGAAATATTTATAAGAGATGAATTTCCATTTATAAAACATTGGTTCGTTATAGCTGATGATCAATATAGAAAGGATCATTAATCTTTATCAATGATGAGAACTATGAAGGATCCAATATTATATATATTTTAAAAGAGGTATATGAGAATAATATAGAAAGAAAATCTTCAAACCATTCACAAATTATTTCTCAACAAACAACTTTTACAATTTTTTAATATGATCAATGAAATAATTTGAATATTCAGAAGAAGGTGGAAGCTCTAACAAAGGGGATGTTCAAAGATATCAAAATTGTTGAATAAGGAAGATTGAGATTTCATTTAAGTATGTGTGTTCCATTATATAAAGATATAATGAAATAACATTTGGATAATGTATATAGTTAATCATTCCCAATTCACCTAGGAATAACATTGATGTATCATGACCTCCATGACCACTATTGGTGGGGAATATGGTGTAGAAGATTGCTGAAGATACATCAAAGTTCCTGCTATGCCAGTAAGTTATTGTGGAAATTATAGATCCTTTGTGGATGATGAATTCATTACCCCAACCAATAAGGAAATGGGAGAAATCACCATGGAAATAATTATCAGACCCCTGAATAAATCAAGGGGAAACAATTATTTGTTGGTTTTTATGGATCATTTTTGAATGATATCGCACATTATTTCAATTTTAGAGGACATATCATTGGATCAACATGAAATGTTATACATCAGAGAATTGGTGATGATGCATGGATTCACACATTCTATTGAATATAATCGGGATTTTATATTCACCTCCCTAATATGGAAAAGTATACAACATTTTCTAATCAGTAAGATAAAATCCATAAAGACCTATTGTCCTCATAATTATGGCCATTTAGAGAGAACTATTCATACAATATATAACATGTTTCCAATATGTTCATTGGACATAAAATCTTTTTGGGACCAACATTTCAATTAGTCATGTTCTTATATAACAAAAATTTCAACTCAAGTATCCAATGATCTCCCAATATAGCCAATAATGAGAATTGGTGCCAAACACCTACATGTTGGCATGAATTTGGGGAATGACAACTTATAGATCCTAAAGTGTTCAAGGAAATTGTGAAACTTGTTAAGACCATTTTGAACCATATCATGGATTCTCAGAGTTGATATAATTGTTATGCTAACAATCATTGATGGGAAACAGAGTTTGATGTTAGATATCAGGTATTCATATACATATATCAATTGAATAAAGTGATGAGATTTGGGAAGAAATGAAATCTTAGTCAATGATACATCATCTCCTTTAAGATCCCTGATCACATTGAAGCAATGGAATATTTACTGAAATTACAACAAAACCTATCTAAAGTACAAATTTTATTCCACACTTATATATAAAATAAATACATGACAGAACCCTCTAATATACACAATTCATATGTGCTACCATTTGATAATGACCATTCCAATAAATTACAGTTTTTGAAAATCCTAGACCGTAGAAAAATAATTATACAAAATAATACAATGGACATTGTCATGGTGATGTAGAGAAAAATGAAAATTTGAAACAAAATGCGGAACTAGTGGAGGTGCTGAAGTGGAGTTAACCTCATGTATATTATTGTGGTAAATGAAAATTTCCAAGACTAAATTTATTATGCGGTGAAATTGTAACGACCTTGAATTTTATGAATTAAATCCCCATTTTTATTTATTTAAATGTCTCATCAAGAAATATTGTTATAGAAAAAACTTGAAATTATATTGTTTTATTTTATCGAATTGGATTTAAAAACCCATTAATAATAATTATCATTGATAATATATCCCTTTAATAGTGATCACATGATTAATAAAAATATATGGTTTTAACAAATCCAACTGACAGTGAAAAAATTAATTGAAGGACTCAACTAGTAGGATCATACCTTATGAATCCAATTTATTGGATTTTATGAGAAAGATATTATTTATGGGGTTTTCCATTGACTATTCCCAAGATGATATCCAATAACTTAATCTTGAGTAAAACCGTTTACTAGAGAAGTTCAAGATCATCATGATCGCTGACCAAACCATGTTTCATGAACCACCCCATGAAAGTCCCACCACAATACACTTTACTATTAGTTATTTTTCATATGCTCTAAAATTATATGTATCAAGACACTACAAATATAAGTATTTAATATTTTTATAGAATAATTAATATATTTTAATTCTCTTATTGTTACATTATAAACTATTTTTATGTTGATATGATAATGAAAACATTTTGTGTTCATTTAATATTGGAATTAAATTATTGAATATATGAATTAATTTATTTAGGAAAAAAAATAATGTTTTAAATAAGTAATATAAATTATAAATGATCATATAATTTATAAGATGCGATTTTTAATTTTTTTGAAGTGTTTAAAACTATTATTGGAAAAAGGAAATTATTATTAATAATATCTATTTTTTCAAAAGTAATTTTTTTTAGAAATATATATTTATAAAGTAATGATTATTTTTTGGAATAAAAAAATCTAAATTTTTTTATAGTGAATTTTTCATAATTTTCATGGACAATAGAATTTTTAGTTAAATATTAAATATCATACAAATATACTTCGTAAATTAGGATATCAAAATGACCCAAAGGTGATGTAATAATTAAAATAAATGGTATACAAGAACAAATATGTATTTTAAAATTAAAATAATGTAATCTTATTATTATTTTATTTATTTTTTAAATCTATTATGAATCCTCCAAAATATAAAATTATATTTTATTTTTTTAAAATAGTATTTTTAGGAAAGTGACACTCCTCCATTTAAAAAAGGGTTGTATTTTTATAACATCAGTCCTTATATATTAAAATAATGAAAACCACCTCCACTATTCAGAACCATTGGGAAAATAAATTTTCATGTTTGTGGTTTTGTATATTTTATTATGTAGAGTCCAAAACCTAAATAATAAAGAAATTACCATATTTTCCTATATAAACCCTCCAAGGATCCCATTTTTCATCACTAAAAGGATTTGGATGATGACCATAATATGATCTCCACTATATATTGTTCTCCATGGGAATACAAAATCACCCATGAATCCCCTCCTAATCATTTTATGTAACACACTCTAGGGAGGGATCCTCACCTTCCTCTTCTCCTTTCAAAATTCATCACGGTGGTTGAAAATAGTTCTTTTATTTTCAAATTTTTATATTTCAATTTATTTATATTCTTTCACTTACTATAATATTTATGTTAATTTAAGAGGTATCATTTATAATACCTCATTTTTACCCTTAACTAAGTCGTTACTATGCTGAAATTCTGTAATTGATCCTCAACTTATCTTCTTTATTAATGTTTCATTAGGAACTTATCAAATATATTTCAATTTTCTAATGTTATGACATGTATTTATGTGTCCCTAATACATAATTTTTTTCCATGTGATTAGACACCCATTTTTTTATCATCATACTTTTTTATGAATTTTTATGTAAAACTTTTATTGTGTCGAAATATTACCATGATTTTCCATTCCAAAACCATTGTGTTGTGAAAACATGACCCAGTTTTACATTATGAGTTTTCAAAAAAAAATTCACATATGCTAATTTATATGGTTCATACATGTATTTACTACACATTAATAGATCTTGGAATAAATTATTTCCATGAATGAATCCATTTTGTATGAACTTTAAGGACAAAATAAATCATAATATTGAAGTGAAAATGATGGGTGTACAAATACAACACTCCAATGTATTGGGTATTGATTATTATAATAATATCTCACATTGGGAGTATGATTTATCCTTATTCCATTATTGTACTTTTTCCTCTATGATGTATTGATAGGTTTATCCTTTACCTATATTAATGATTATATTTTTTTATGTCATTTCCACAATTCCCATTTTATGTTTATCATTTTATATCTAGAGTTATTGATCTTGTTCCTTTTATTACTCATTGATGTTCATATTATCTAACATTTATCACTTATTCCACATGTATTTCTTTATAGGTATTATATCTCAACCCTTTCTTATGTATTTCCCTAGGTTATCTAATGTATTTTTTTTTCAAAATAGTATTTTGATCTGTTTAAATATGATATCAATAATGCTTTTGTATTCCCGATTTTATGTTGTTATGTAATGTAGCTAATTCATAAATCCAATAAACATATTGATCATCTAGGTATTATTATGTGTTGTCTTATGTAAAAAATCTAGAATTAATGTTAAATAAAGTGAAGGGTTCTTATAAATTTTAAAAGGGGTGTCTATATGATTCACATAGATGTTTGTGATATAATATTGGGAATATATCATTTGAAAGAATATAAATATCACATCTATTGTCATACACATATTTTTATTTTTACAACCGATGTTGACATCAAGAATCTATTTAAATGTGACCAGAATGCAAAGGCAGTTACAGTAGGATTTATAGAACTATATGATAGAATGATATCATACCAATTAGAATCATTGTCCATGACACTGTTGGATAAAAGCATGGATAGTGTTATTCCTCTAATTAATGATTAGATTCTAAATATTTTATCATGAGAATATCTCAGGTTTTCCACCTGCATAAGGTTCTGATTCAATGATTAATCTCATATTCTGGACCATTCTGATCTCACATTCAACATATTAGATAGTAAAAACCTAATTACGTGAATTGAAATTAAAACTGGAATATTTTGAATCAAAAGGGTTCATCTATCCTATCACATCTATGTGGGAACCTCTTCTCATGTCTATGTAAAAGTCATATAGAACTCACAATATTTTGTATCATCATAATATTAACCAAGTTATGATAGAGAATCAATATCCATATCCACGAATAATTTATTTATTCAATCTATTAAGGGGATCCCATTTCTTTTCTATAGTTGAATTTTATTCTGGATATCACCGAATGAGTCTTCGGAAAGAGGATATGACAATGAAAACATCCAAGAGTAGATATTTTAATTTTTAGTATGTGGTTATTCCTTTTGGTCATATAAATTCACAATATGTCTTTATGCAATTAATGAATCAATTATTTTAAGGGTTTACAGTTTTTTTTTGGTGTTTGTAGATTTCATATTGGTTTATTAATATAAGATGTAATAAAATGAAAAAAACATTGAATCAGTGTTGGGTATTTTGTGGGATAATCAATTTTATTCCAAACAGTAAAAGAGTGAATTTTGGATAAAACTGTTACATTTACCTTCCATACAATCTGTTGGAAATAATTTTTATCGAACCTGGAAGGATAGAGAATGTGATCTATTGGATCCCTCCAATGAATGTTTTGAGATATTTGGCTTCCATTTCTTAGGTGGTTATTATAGATGTTTTTTTCATGTATTTTCATGACTAGATTCACTAATGTAATCATTTTCAATGAAGGGTGTTCAATTTCAATGGAATGTTGAATGCAAAAAGTATTTCAAATAGATTAAATATAAGCTTACATAAGCACTGATATTGATATCAAAAAAATTAAACAGGTTTATATTGTGTATTGTGATGCTTTGGGATTAGGATTCGGGTGTGTTATCATGCAGAGAGATCTTGTTGTTTCTTATGTATAACAATTGTTTTGATTAAATTATAATAAATACCAAACTCATAATTTTGTATTATGTACTGTATTCATTACTTTGATAACATGCCATCATTACATCATAGGTGAAAGATTTATTGTGTTTACCGATCATTATATTTTAAAACACATTTTTGAATATCTATATTTGAATCATAGATAACGAATATTGATGGATTATTTTAAAAAAATTTAATATGAAAATTTTTAAACATTGTGTAGAGGAAATTAATTATAATATAAATTGTATAAAAATTTATATAGTTAGAAGAATATGCACCAGATCAGGGATGATGATGTAAGAGATGCAATCAAGCAGTTCAATTGTGATGATCATGGTATTGTTGTGATTATTTTCATGATATATCATGTTAATTATTTGGTAAAAAATTATATAGTGGTATTTATAGATGATTCTAAATATATTTCTATGAGTTCAGAACTAATTGGTAGGGAGACCATTTTGAGATGGATTTTGGGTGGGAGGTTATTTTTGTGGTTTCAAGATAAGATTTTCGCACCATTTCCTTGTAAGTAATAACATATTCATGTCGACCACCATTTGAGATGGGATGTTCATCATCGAATACAAAATATGTTTCATAATTTTAATGAAAAATTTTAGTGGATTGACATTAAAATAAAAGGGGTTGAGTTTGTTATGAGATGCCTCACAAGTTAGTAGGTTATGGAAGAAAACTAACATCCACAAGTTATTTTTCAGTATTTACCTACCCCTAATTATAAATATGAAACATATATCCATTTATTTTGTGATAGGTCTCCCTTGTATTTTTTGAAAACATGATTACATATGGGTGACAGTGGATCAACTCACTAATATGTCAAAATTCATCTATATTCATGAATCTCATACAGTGGATGAAATGAATAAAATCAATATATGATATGTTTAATGGAGGCATGTAATACCAATTTCGACAGTATCATATCATGATTCAATGTTTATTTATCATTTTTTGGATATTCATACAATATGACCTTATGATTATGATGTTTTGTAGAAGTAGTGGAAAAACTAAAGAGGGTTGTATGGAGGTGGGCAAGTCGAATCAGAGGGCATGAGTGATGGAATGTGATGGTCTAGGTGGCAGCACATGTAGTTCACTAACAGGTTTGGATGTTCTATAACCATCAAGAAATGTGGAAGATATTTTCCAGCCCAGTTCTCCGGTGGATATTGTGTCATCAGAGGCTGGTCCTGGAGCTTCTTTGGGGAATAATGACTCGGCAGATTTGGGTAATCTGAAGGGTTCCAAGGTTTTCAAATGGCTGAAGTATGACCTGGGCATACCTCCCACATATAATGAGTAGATGTTTGTGAAGAGTGTGAGGGTGAGTATTGATTTGGTCTAGATGGATGGGGTTCCAATTGGTATGGAGAAGAAGGCGTGTGGTGAGGTAGTCGTATCCACTAATTCTTATAATGAGGTCTTGCACGTGGGTAATGGTGTATCTTTTAAGGTGAGGTAGGGTCTTGTTTGGGAGGTGGGATTTCCAGCCTGAGAAGAGATTCCAAGAGGTTCTGATTCGATGAAACAGACCCATTTATAGGTGAGCAATAGGTTTGAAGGACTTCATGAGGTATGTTTTAGTTCTATTACAACTTGGTTTATGGATGAAGAAGAGTTCTATGTTAATGGATGTAATTGAATTGGGGATAGACATTCAGCATGTGAAGACCCAGGTAAATTTTTTTAATAAGAGTAATAGAGGATGGAAAACTAATAAAATACTACTCCTCATTACCTCCTTTTGTGGAGACCTGAACCTCTAAGAAGCTAAATACCAAGAATTTATATTTAATGGTTGTGGGTGAAAAACCCTTGGAACAACTACTACTTTTATATGATGAAGTGTTTAATCATGTTATACATCTAAATATGACTGAATTAGAGGAATCTTATATGATGAAGAGGTTTTTAAGGGTGAACCTTTTTGAGGAGAACTACTCCAATATCAATAATCAAGACCTAATCCTAGTAGAGAACTTCAATAAAGGGATGATCAGATATAAAGAGTATATTCAGTATTGGAATCAGCTAGATTCATAGTTTGATATTCTGGTGTTGAGTGTATCAAACATTCATGTATCATTAATATCATCGATATTCTGTAGGGAATCCATTTATGTTAATATTAATTCAATTTAAAATGATATTAAATTTGTGGAATCAATTGATCAGTTTGGGAGGTATGCTAGTTAGGTTTGAGTTTGTTTGTAGGCAGTTGTGTTTTTATTTGGATATGATGTGAATATTTGGTGATGTGAACCTTGCATCCACATGGGTATACTTTAGATGATATTTTTATCATTATGACACCACTGGTTAATGCCACACAGAATTGGTCATTTGAAAGGGTATGTCTATGCCATCAGTTTCATGCTCATTCATTCCTATACGGTACAATCTGAAGAGTGTCCATACAATGCTAAATGTCGGTCTTCGTCATGTAGATGATCGAGAGGGTAAGATCAGGAAGTTTTTTTCTTGGATTTTATCTGTTATTGTCTTTTTGGTTGTAAGGATGGTATTGTGGTTTCCCCCTTTTGCCCTAAAATGTATTTTTATAATAAAAATTGGATTTTATTTCAAGTGTTACCTTTTCATTTGTCACATTATTGGTTAAAAATATGTGAGGATCCACTGGTTAATACATGACTTATCTAGGATACAATGAATAAGATTCAGAAGGTAATGAAACAGATAGTGATGATTTAGAGTTTTTATAAAACTTATGTAGAACTAAGTAGATGGTATCTACAAATAGAGGTGACTGATCACGTGTTCTATATAATAACTCAAGGGATTATGAATCATTATTTTTGGAAGTATGGAATTTTGTATCCTCAATTGATAGTATCATTTTAGAAACATTAATGGATTGGTGAAGTGGAATATAGGTTATATTTCCAATATCATTTAGTTTAGTGAATAATGTTTTTTATGCATCTCAATTAATGAATTGACACCCCGATAATGTATATGTGATTTAATGGGTTCGCATTGACATAGATTTAGATAGAACCTTGGTTCATGTTATAGTACAGATTGGTGATTACGAAGATATAATATTTCATGATAAAATAATTTTTTATTAGACGTTTTGAGGAAACATGGTGAACTTAATGATTAAACAAGGCATGTTGTAAATGAAATGGTTGATAAATTTCCCAAAATCATTCATGATAAAATAGATTTATCCTTTAGAATGAAAAATATGTCATTGTTTTGGGGAATAGAGGACCTGATATTATGGTAATTTTCCCATTCTTAATGTATTTAAAATAATAATATATTTTGTTATGTTATGGATGGTTTGGAGGTGGTTCGATTTTTTTATGGATTTTATGGAGGTTCATGGTTTGATCATGGTTAGTGTAAATCATGATATATAACATGTAATAAATTCAAAGGGAATACATGGGAACTGGGTTGGAGCATGGTAAGCTCATGGTCTAGCCAATCTGTGATTCCACCCATCAGAGACCATGAATACT
The DNA here is from genome assembly GCA_963277665.1 of Viscum album. Lineage (NCBI taxonomy): Eukaryota > Viridiplantae > Streptophyta > Magnoliopsida > Santalales > Viscaceae > Viscum > Viscum album. The sequence goes on along the minus strand of OY728130.1, from coordinate 1,234,950,425 downwards.
CGAACAAGGTGGATGAGTACGGTTGGAAACTAGTTTGTCTTATTATGGGAGTCAACTGCTTTGGTGGTGTGTTGAGGCAGTACTTGGTTCATGGTTTTTAAATGATTTTCCTAAATGTCAGCCAAAGCATTAAATAAAAATATGGATACCAATTTTATGGATCTAAAATGAATCACCTATTAAAAAATAAAATTTTGTTAATCTAGCCATAAATAGAAATCATTTACATCGTAAGGATGGGTAGAACCTTCCATTAAATTTGGTAGTCGTCCATTAGTGAATCTTAGTGGGTTAGAGGGGAGATTTGTTGATAATTTATTATTAATGATGATTTCTATTAGTTTTCTTCTTATTCACACTATTTTATTCCTAAATTTATTTTGGATGGGAAAGATCCATGTTGTGTGATCTCAATTGTGATGGTATGTGGTTGTTTTGTAGTTAGGGAAAAATATCTAAGGCAGGGTTTTTAATATATAACCAATATTTCTTGAGTTTTTTGTGATGTTATTTTTCCCCTTTTGTTGTGAGTTTGGTGGCATAATACTAAACACATCTATTTAGAAAATGACGACATGGTTTAAAATTTAATGATTTGAGATGTGAAATTGATTTGGAAATTATTATATAAATTCTCTTTATTGATAGTCTTTGAAATGGATGTAATTACTTATTATGAAAATTAATTTTTTATGGTTTTAAAATGATTATTTTATGATATGGGTTTTCTTTCATGGAAATTATTTGGTTGAATATTTTTCAATAAAAAAAGATTAATTGAAATTTCATGGGATGGTTAATATGTAATAAATAGTTGGTGTGTGTTCCTTTCCATTATTGTGACCTTATAGAAGGGTCATGTTCTATTAGGGAGAAATAAATTTGGATCCACTATGTGATATTGTAGATTAATGTTAAACTACATAGTATTATGGAACATCCCCTTAAGAATTCATGTTTAGTTTGGTGTAATATAAGGAGTTATAAAAAATGGCATGATAAATGATTTTATGGATTGTGTCATTTCATCTAATGGAAATGGGTTTTCATAGAATTTTTATTCTTTGATAGCAAACTATTTAAAATTATTTAACATAAGTATTATAACATGTTATATCCATGTGGAGTTAGTAGGGATGCCATTGGATATATTCGGCTATGTTTAATTGTAACCCCTTATATGGATTTTTTTCCATTTTTAGATCTTCTATTATATGATATATTTAATTGAACAGTTTCCTAGATCTTTAGTGATTCATCATGATACCATGGGAATATATTATTGAGTTAGGTAATAGAGTATGACTGGAATTACTATAGGCGGTATTGATTTTCTTTAACTTATTTTGGAACTTGGTTTCATCATTGTTCTATATTATTGTTTATAATTGTATTTCTTCTATGAATGTTATTTTTTACATTGAGTTGTATGAAAATTTTCTCATAAATCATATAATTTTTTGTGTCTTATTTTATTCTTGGTGTGGTTGGTTTATTTTAATAGTTAAAATAATCCCTCAATTTTAAATTAATTACTTGGTGTTTATTATTATCCTCTACTATCTTGTAAATGTCACCAATGGCGTTGTAATGTTACCACCTATTCCCATTCCGATGGGTGAAGGGAATGATGTCACCAAATCGATCATAGTAATTGATTATTATAATTACTTCCTTGAATAGTTATTTCCATGGAACATGTATAATGGTACTTGCTTTTATAGATATAAATTGTCTTGTCTAATTAATATTAAAATTTAATATGTTTCCATAAAATTATGCTTATTTTATTCTCACTGATGTTATTAAATTTTATATTTTTAGGATTACCCTTATGTGCATATGATAACACCCATCATATTATTGTTTTTCACATGTTATAATCATTTATTATATTTAGAATATGTAATAAAGTATTTCATTTCAGTGATAATGATGTTTTCAAGTGGAATAATAAATGATGGATATTGTTAAAAAATTTCCCATTGAAAATTGGGTATTTCTATGTAATATTTTGTTACAATTATCTAAAACTCTAAATATATAAAATCCTAGATATGTGAGTTATAAAGTAATTACATTTCATATTTCTTGTTTTTTATGTTTAAAAATATATCACAATATTAATATTTAAATCAACATATAAAGAGATTAGTTTTTATCACTATCTAAGATTATAAGTTTGAAGCTATTTTATAAACATAAATAATGAATACAATGATACCATAGTCCAATTTAATTCATAAGAGACTTAATCAAATTATACAAGGACCTAATGTTTTAGTGTCAAGAAATTATAAATACAAAAATAATTTTCCACAACAACTTCTATCATTTCTATAAAAGCATTCTTCTCTAGTCCATATTTTACTCAAATGATATGATATAGTTTCCTTCTTAACCATCGGAAAGGTATCATATAATAAAATTGAGATTTAAAGTTCATTAAGAGGTACCTATAAACTATTCAAAACAATTAGATCATAATCATTCCAGATAACATGTGAAAGGGAGATATATCTGATAAAATATTATTACATCATAAGTCATAATCATAAATCACCGTTGATAATTATAGATCATGTGATAAAATATAGCATATAAAGTTATAAAAATGATGTAAAATATTTGAGGTCAAATAAATTTGACATTAATTCATAATGTAATAAAGTAAAAAAAAATTATATCATGGTATACCATAATAATATATATTAGCTTGCAAATAAATATTAACATATGAAAAAAATGTTTAAAAATATTTAGAATAGAAAAGCATATGTTTTTATAGTAGTATCAAACAGATGATTCGAAAAAATCAATGTAATGATAGAATAAATCATTTTCATGTTTATTCATACAAATTTCAAAGTTATATTCATTATAAAAATATTACAGAATATATCTAAAATAAAAAATTAAATAGTTTTAATTGAACTATTTTATTAGATGTTTTCATTTAGCAATTTATGAAATATTTAAGAATTGTTTTGGAGATAATTAACATCATATATGAAATCAACATGTAGAATTAGTTTAGCGTGAAATTTTGTTGTGTTTCTGAAGAAATTAATTTTTTTTATAATAGATTACAATAACGATGTTTTTTAAATTGCCTTTCCATTATAATAATTTATTATTTTTAAAGACCCTTATATATTGATTTTTTTTTTGTAAAATAATAATTCAATAGATATATTTTTTTACAAATAATTAGTTCTTATTTCTCATTATATTGGATTTTTGTATAAGTTTATGTTTTGGTTTTATACATGATTTTTCCAAAAAAAAATTTAATCATAAACTTTTTTGTTAACATTAAATATTAAAAAAAACATCTCATAGAGAGTTATTTAAATTAAATTTATATATTAAAAATAAATAAGGGTTAATTTAAACTAATAAAATTTTTATTACTATAATTATTGTCATTAAAATTTAATTCTCTTTCAAAAATAATATTTTTGAAAAATATTTTTTTAATCACATCTATGATTTTGATATTATATTTTATAATAACTCGTATAAGAATTAAATTTAGTAATATTTTTTCTATAATTATATTTATAATTTGTTATATTATCTAATAATTTAACCATGATGTTTTGTTCAAATGAGTACTGATATTATTAAAAATCATTCACCATTATTAGGGTAAAAATGACATTACCCGAGTTTAATATAAAAATATATGTTTTAAAATTAACTGAAACATGGAGAAATATATGGTTTATCCATATTTCAAAATTACCATGTTTAAATATACTTAATTGTCTAGTTTAGATCCATTTGGCATTTGAAGAATGTATGTATACTTTTTTCTTTTCTAAAATTCCTATTATGCCACTCACCCCACATATAAAAGGCCACCCACTCTGATATCAAACTCACAACATAAATTTTCATTGGATTAGAAAATAACCATCCTTATAACTTCCCTAATTAATTACATATATCATGTAATTATTTGTTTTATCATAATTATATCCTATGAATGATTTATTTCTGACCTAATGATGTTTTTAGAAGAAGATTAATAATGCATAACCAGCCATATTTAGATTAATTCTTCTTCCTCCTCATAAAACCTTAATTAATTATACCGATATGAAAAAATGTATATCCCATATTCAATTATTTTTTTATGTTAAATTCATAACCAATATCTATCACCCCTTCCAATAATTTGCAAAATAAATCATCATTCATGTATATGACTTACTACCGCCTCATAAAATAATGAAACTGGTTTTTATTCATAGACGAGAACCACTACATGTAATAATGATGTATTTGATGTATATATATATAAGGTATTTATATATTAATAAACTTATATAATTATCATAATATATATTTTTTTATTAATTTTCATTACATGGAAGATATGATAACATCACTCGTGTGTACAACACAATGTCGTCTCATGATGCGATGTGATTCATACTCACTAGTGATTTACATTGAAGGTGATAATGGTAACATTAACGATTATATGTGATATAATTATGATATTATCTACATATTGTACATTATTAATTCATATTATACCATTTTATTTCTAATTTTTCTACACAATAAAAAAATGATAATGGCATTCATGTGTTATAGTGGACTATCTCATCCATGAGTTGATGTTATCCATTTTCACCACCAAATAACATTGATGATATATATATATATATATATTTAATATGGGAATAATTATTTAATCATTTTATCATTTTATAATCCCTTCTTGAGCAATTTATGATTGTGTTTATCCATTGAACAAAAAAATCACAATGATTCCCTTAACCACAATGTCTACTGAACCAACATTCCAATGGAAGCTGGTGACAGGTAAATGGTTCCAAAAAACATACAGAGTCACACTTTTTTTGAGATAATGGGATGAATGTACCAAATAATCATTTTTTGGTATTATTTCCGACTTTAAGATTCATCTATATGTTTAAGACATATTTGTGAAACATTTATCGAGTTACAAATATTGAATGGGTCACCATGTTTTAATAGTAAATTGTTATCAGGAAATGTATTTAGAAATATATCTTTTTTATCTATTGTTTAATAAATGGTTACATATTTATATATATAAGGTTCTCTAGAAATTTATCCTTTGGTTCACATATTACATATTCTTATGTCAATTATTATTATAATTCTAGTTTTCACCCACATAGTGGGGTGCTATGGAATTATTCTCTATCATGAAATATGTTAGTTTAATTTATGTTGGGACCAAACCCATGAATTTGTATTTATATATATCCTTATGAAATTGATCATGTACCATGTATTCTGGTGCCACTAAATAAGACACATAAGACATTTAATGTTCATGTGATGAGGACCGAATAGTGCAATTTAACATCACATAGAAGGAACATCTATGTGAACATATCCTATTCATGGATTAAGTTGAACTTATGCCAAAGAAACCCAAGGGACCTAGATGGGATTTATCTTACAAGTATGGATATGAATTAACTCTAATTATAGAAAATAGGACATTGTGTTGAGTTTTGGATGTTGGGTTTAAAAATCATGGAGGATTTCTAAATATCCTAATTTTTCAAGAACCAAATAATTAGTTTGAATGATTGTTGTGTACTACACCTAGGTGGAAATAATATATATTTATTAATCTGATATATGGCCCTTTTAATGTTTGTTGTAAAGTATAATGTACCTTAGTGTGTATTCTGACATTTTATAGGGGCTTACACCTAGAACAAGACTGTTGTCAAGGTAGGAAGATTATCATTAAAAGTATAATCTTTTGAGACATGTGTATGATCATACCAATTTCAATATTAACTCTACCATATAGTAGATTGAGAATCATGATTGGTGTAAGAATCAAAAAGATGTTTAAGATTCCATAGTCCAATAAATATTCTTCATCCACTACTATACAGGGGTGGGGATATTGAATGTCATGGAATTATAAATAGTACTGACTAGAGGATTTCTCAAGGTGGGATTCCTTAGAGTGAAATTTGTATATCATTTTCTTTTATATGGGGTGGATTCATAATCAGGATGTTAGAGAGATTGAGAATTGGAGTGCCTCTATCCTATCTTGTTTTCAAACCTAGGTTCCTATCATTATCTATAGTGTTGGGATCCTTATTTAAAATAAATTTAATAATCAAGAAAAATATGAGGATCCCACCTATTAGGTAGGTTATATTTCATACATACATTACAATAGTATTTTATAATCTATAGGGAATACCAGTGTTCCATTTAGTCTGATAATATAGACTTGGAGGCTTTGTGAGAGGTATTTTCTTTCCCCACATAGATGAGGAATCCAATTTAATTGGTTCCATTCAATTGATTACATGAAATATATATTTAAGGGTGTAAAATTTCGGTATGTATTGGGAAATAAAGTAGGGTTATTATATGGGGTGGACCTTGGAAAATAGTTGTTTCATTACACAATATAGAACTACGTAGGATGGGATTTCATCACACCAGGAAGGCCTGGTCCTTATGAGATTTCATCACACTAGGCATATTTTAGCCAGATGAAAATCTCTATTAGTGAGAGAAAAATAGAAAAAAAACACATTGATTTGGTTCTATTCTATAATTTTAGGATCTCCTCATGTGACATTGGATGTGTCCGCAACAATTGTTATGTTTAAGAAAAGGACATCACCCTAGTTTCATGGACTAGGCGTAGGTGGTTTCATGACAATTATTTTTTGGCCTTTTCAAACCCTATAATATGGAATTTAGGTATATAAATATAAATTTTGATATATATTATCTATATAGCTATTCTGAATAAATGAGTAATGCACTATAAAATTGAGATATTTTAGCGGATTCCTCAAAATTTCAGTACCCATTTTCAAATAATTTGACTAAGGGTCTTAATTATAATAATTTTTTTGACCATGGGTAATGAAGTTAGTCTTTATAGGAAAAATATTTAGGTATTTCATACATTTATTTTGTGATTGGGGAGAGTGGGGCTTCCATGGTGATCTACATATTGTTCTCCAACGAGATAATATTTGGACACATAACTAACACGTTCAACATAGAATTTTATTATAAATTCACCTATATAGATTCATTTGGGTGATTTTGTGACCTCTATAATAATGATAATTCTTTTATTTCTACACGATGAAATTATTTTAAACCATTTGTTCTTCTTGTGAAAAATGGAGTGTTAAAATAATTTACTATAAATATTGGATTAGATTATAAGAAGAGGGTATGATCCCAAGGGAGATAAATATTGATGTTTAATGATAATGCATTCATTTTACATCACATTTTTGTATATATTCATGCTAGGTTTTGGTGATAAATATTACATGTGTTTAAATAATGTTTGGAATAAATAGATGGGATGCACAGGTTTGTTGTTCAGGGTGGTCTCTCAGGAATGACACACAAGGGTTTTAGTATATCATGTTGCATATAAGAAATTCAATTAATGAACAAATATGCATACATATAGTGTCTCTTACCCCATAATCATTCTTATCACTCATAGGTAATCTGATGTCATATCAGTTTCACCACTCTATCTCTTTTTGCACGTCCTATGTGCTTCTACTTGTTTTGTTAATCAGTAGATTAAGTGGGGAAAATGTGGTAGAGATATTTGGTTGAGAGGTCGCATGAGGTGACCTTGCCAGTTCACATTCTCAAAGTGACCATGATTAGGTATATCTGTATGATGGACTTCCTAGGGAGACTATTTTAGGAGGTATTGCCATTGAACATGAATGATGCATCCTTATTAGGGGACATGTGTGAGGTGTCCTTCCTCATATTCCTTGTAACCTTTTAATCACAAACTCCTTCATTATAAAACTGAATATATGAATATAGATATAATACAATAAAACAACACATCATTTCTTTTATATCTTAATGTATTCTCAAATATATTATTCTCTAATGAATGATCTAAAACACATTTTAATGATATAATTTAAATTGGTATAATAGATTACATCTATATAAAAAATCAATCCATATGGATCCTAAAATCATCTGAAGATATTCAACCATGATTGTTATAAATTTATGTTGTTTACACTTTATGAATATTTTCTATTGTAGGATTTATCTATTTTGGGTATGATGAATGTAATTGTTCACTCATGGTCCATGTGGAACATGAATCATTGATCCTACAACATCTCCTATAATGTTTCATTAAAAAATGAGAGAAAAAAACCCTACATGTGTCTCATGAACAATAATTTTAATTACCTAGACCTGAAGTTCCACATACCAAATCTAAATATGTAATATTATTACATAATAATTATTTCTTGTATGATATTCCAATAAATGGTTTGAATGGTGTATTGGAACTTCGCTAAGGTGGGGTGGTCCAATGAGGAACAATGTCGTCATAATGGTTTTTGTAAACAAGTTAGTTGTTTGATGAAATACTGATGTTCTCTGGTAATTATAGAGATACATGTATTACTCATACATGTATATATTACATCATAGATATAATCCAAAAGCTACTCAGAATATGGTGTTTTAAAACATATATATATCATCTGATGCTTGGTCATGTTGTTACAAGTTAATGGTTTGTTTACAGGGTTTCATGAATGAAAATTATGTGTTAGATTAATGGTGAATTCTATTCAATAAATTGAATTAAAATAAATTAATAACAATCACATGTGATTTTATGTATGTTTTTGAAGATAACATATATGAACATAGGGAAATAATCTGACAGAAGGGGTGATGGGAAACCAGTATAATGGATTAACATTTTCCTAGAGTCTAATGGGTAGTGATAAAAATTCTAGTGTCTAGAATTATAGCCTTCAATTGAAAATAAGGTATTTCTTGGATTTTTTTATCCCACACTATAATAAGTCCAACAAAGAATATGGGTGTATAAGATTAAATAAAATGCTCCTACCACGACCTATATCACTAATCATATAGTGATGTTTTTTCCATTTTAAATGTTATTGGTCTTGCTTTATAAAGACGGTGTGAGGATTTGGAAACTACATATGTTACTAAAATTAATAAATGGATATACATAGGTTCAAATGACGATATCTTTGTGATGATAGACCATTTCCTCATATAAATTACTCTAGGGATCTCACCTAACTAATTTCATTCCTATTACATGTACTTCAGGGATGGACAATATAACATTTTGTTTCCAAATATATATTTAGTGAGATCATCATCCAAGTATGTCAATTCTAACCATTTTTAACATTATTCATCAAGCATCCTTCCATATATTATTATGAATGGGTCATCTCTATTTATTCAAATCTATATCAGGGATTATGTTTTCATGCTATATAAGGATCATAATTCAACCAAAAATATTGAAAAAAACTTATAGATTATGATACCATGTTTTATTCAATAGGCTTAAGAGATTATGGATTAAGATGTTGATAGGTGGTGATGTTATCTAGGAGGCTTACATTCCATATAAATTTCTAAAACAATTCAAATTATTTTTAAATGTGATTGTGTCCCCTATTACACATGTTTGATTAGAGAGAAATTTTATAGTGTATCGATAGATCTATTTCCTTATATATTAGTATTCATTCCAAATAGTTACTTATCTTCCCCCATCAGATGAATATGGGGTACAACAATCCGGTTATAATAAATCCTTAATTTTATTCATATCAACAATTAGCGAAGACAAATTATCTTCCACAATATTTTTTACTACTTTTACTTAAGAAAACAAGTACATGATGTCCATCAAAATAATGAAGGTGAATGGATTTTGGCCCCAATCTCATCCTTGTAACCCCATTCATGGACTAGTAATTCTGCTAGTAATAAAAGTGCTATTACAGTTGAATTTGAACATAGATGCATTAAATACCATCATAATGTGGAAACAAAAAATATAACTATCCATCCATTAAATTTTATAAAGAGAACTGTGAATCTAGTGAGATTGAAAAGTTTCATACCCCCTTTTCAATCAACAGGTTCACTATCAAGTTATATGAGGGCCAACACGATGGGTTCTATTGAAAAATTAACACTAATGTCATAGACATTTTTACACTATTTTATTCTAGTGTGTGTTCCAACACATAGACATATCTAATCACCCAAATATTTTAATTATCACATGACATCATTATAGTTGTGGATATATATATATATAAGGTAATGATATGGTCCTATATAGAATTATTTAATACATTACATCCCCATGGAAATAAATGGAAATAATAAAATAGGGTTTCAATATTGGGGTGGATTAACAATTCCTTGATGTATGGATGGACTCATCAATCCTCAAGGTTTATGTTTTACCTATTACATGTTTTTCTTTCTTTCTTTTCTTTTTTGAAATAAATATCATAACTAAGAAATGAGTATCCTTGGATTATAGTGAGTAAAGAAAGAATAACATGGGACCCCATTACCATTATATGCACATAGATGCATGAAAATTAGATATGTGGGGTAAAACCCAAAATTAGGGGAACAATCAGGAGGTCTGAGTCTTATAAAAGATGGACTGTTGGTATAACGTTTCTAATTTCCACCCATGATGTCTCTATTTTAAATGGAATTTTTCATCATTATTCCTTGAAATGTTAACGAATAATGGAGTGTAATTATCATAGGAAATTGAATCGTTAAATATTATGAGTTTTCAAGACACCTGTTATTATAGATCTATCTAATATGTGTGTTTGGCCATGCATGTGTGTTGTTGGATCCACTCCCATATCATCTATAAATGTACTTATAGATAACTATTTGAGAATTTTGGAGGAAAACTAAATGACTATAAAATTATTTTTGGTCAGTCCATTCCTTCCATAGGATAATAATAATGTGATGAGATCAAATTTGTTCATATTATTATATAGATGGAGGAGAATCATTGTTACACCAAATACACATCATAAAATTTCATGTACTTATTTATAACTCCACATCCATAAAATATTAATTATACAATGTTACAATAGGGGAACCTGTGACCACTACAATCAGTCTTGTCACCATCCTAGATGGGGATGGCAGATACCCAAGAACATTTAATGAAGGTTCTTATCCTTATGTTGATTTTTTGGTGCGCAAAATGGTAATACATTTCATGTATGAAGTTAAACTATATGATGGATGTGACACATTGGTATCTGAAACAAATTTCTCAGATATTCATTATAGTGAGAATTCTATGAGACATGAACCATTATATAATAAAATTATTTCAATGTAAAAACTTTTATAAGATTAAAATTTTTATAAATCCTTAAAGGAGTTTGGGGAAATTAATATCGAATTTTACATATGTGAGTTTTCAAAAAAATAAATTACATCATACATGGTTTACCTGCATAAATTTTTTTTCATAAATCATCGATCATTACATATAATAGTTTTTTAATAGTTAACATCATAATGGTAATCCATGATTAGGGAATCGACTTCTATTATACTCCTGATGTGAAAGGCGCATGAGCTCATTGGGGATTTGATGTGGGTTATATTTATGATCCTTATGTGGTAGGTCCTGAATTGTCTAAAGTGGTTTATCCCCATAAAAAGATATTATACAACACTAATAAGGCTATCAATGAATTAATGGAAAACAACCAGTAAATTAATCTATCAATGTTTGTGTATTATAAATTTCATTTATCACCTATTGACTTTAACAATAATATCCTGAAAAATTGATTACTAATTTTATTCATTTGTTAGTGACAATAGTCCAAATGGTTCATCCTAATAGGGTATCCTCCTCCCTGAGTAATACTATTAGGCTTGTCATGGGTGATATAATTACTAGATGGAAAACACAAGTCAGTTCAATAATAATACAAATTCAAATGTTCAAGTATTTCCTTGATACGAGTTCTATGATGATCCAAGAGGTTATGTATTCTTTTCGGGTATTCCACCAATTCATATGGAAGGACAGTTGGGAGTTATTATCAATTACACATACTCAAGATAATTTATTTTCACTTTTTATGTTTAATTCATCTATCTCATGCTCCAAAATACTGCGAATTAGATCATTACATGATGGAAAAAATATCATGAGTCACACCACCCTCTTATTAAATTAACAACTCTCCCAAAGACAGATGATCATAAATCTACATTATCCTAGGTGGATCTTAACCCTGATATGAAATTAGAGATGTTTAAGAAATTGGATGATGAGATTACAATTCAGATATATCATCTCCAAATAGAGAGGGATATTACCGAAGAAGTGATCATACAACCTTATCATTTAGTTGAAGATGTTCAATATATGGAGCTCCACATTTCTAAAGAGGATGAGATTAACCATATATCCAAACATCAATAGATAAGGCATAATACTTGATAGGACCTCCAACAATTTGAATATAAAATAATGGATTTATATAAGGTATTATAGGGAGAATAATTTTCTTTGGATTATCTATTGACTATTGCTCTATTAATGAAATAAAAGTTTCTCTTTTGTCATTCTATATATTTTTCCATATAATTTATTATTATTATAACATAATTTTGATGTTGGTTCATTTAGAAAAATTTCATTTTACACATGTATAGTAATCACAACAATAGGAAAATGAATATACTCTTTGTTATTCATAGTCTCGGAACCCTATAAATGTATTAATACTATTTATAGTGTCACATAATAAAAACTAAAAACCTTTTGAATTCAATTTCATCACCATTATTGTTATTTTGTTTTATATAACAGTGACATATTTTCTAATACAATGAGTTTTCATAGTCCTTTATTTTATGGTTATTGACATAACATGTTTTATGGCTCTTTTTTTAGGTATGTATTGTTCAAAATATGATCAATCTGTTGGAGTTAAAGTCCATAATTCTTCTAAATGATGTATATATGGTTTAAATTTATTATAATGTTCATACATTCATTAGGTATGCAAAGGGGAAGAGGATAATTCTTGAAGATGTTATTTCATGGATAAGAATAAATGATATAGGGGAATTAAGTAGGGAATAACCATATTTAATGTTTGAAATTTTGATTCTATTATGATATCATCATGGATTATGTATATAGAAGAGGTTTCCTGAAACCATGATGGTGCCTCTAGTTGATAGGAATTTTGAGGGGGTAATTATTAAAATCCAATCTTGGGTGTAATATTAATATTCAACCCAATTTTTACACTGGTATTGTTTTTTATATTACATAAGTAATGGGATTGATTGTGGATATTATAATTTCCCCAATGTTTTATTTCTAATTTTCTAATGAGTGTTCTTGAGAAATAAAGAACCATTTTAGGCAGAAATTATCCCTGAACATTGAAAATTGTACCTATTAAATTACGACCCACATGATGAGAGGGAGAACATTTTTTCTTGTTTTAAAAATTGGGATTTCTCGCACATAGAATATTTTAATTTCTATATAAATAATTATTGATATAATCAACCCACATTTTATAGTGGGATATATTTTACAACATTATTCATCCAGTATCGGTGGAGGAATTTTACCATATTGAGGATTTCATATGATGTATAATCTTATTGTTAGTACATATACCAATTGGATGAGATCTAATCCACACATTATTTTTAGTATGAATATTCCATACATTGGTTTGACCCAAAAGAGTAAGAGTTGTATTTTTTGAATAAAGTGTCACACAAGGGTCAAGAAGCTACATTAGGATCTCATATATAGGTCCGGATCGTACACAAGAAAATGGAAAATAAATATATTTGGACTTAAGGAGGATGTAAAATTTGTGAATCTGAATATAAATTATTGTAATGAGAATTAATACACACATATTTCTCCAAATGGAGATGTGGTGGGTGAGAAACACATAGGAAAGTATTCGTATTAGAATATGGTTGTAGAAATGTGATGTTTTTTGTAATAAATGGGAAATGAATCATGTAGTTTAAAATTATTTGATAATGATGTTTATATTTACACTTAATTTAATACAATTGTGGCCATTATGAATATAAGAAGTACTAGAATGTCATGGTCATGAATGGAAAAAATCACCATTACTCATAATCACATCTGAGCTATGCTCGGTGTGAGAAAAAATGAGTTGAAAAGGTTCTTTTACCACATAGAGGATATTCAAAGAAACAAAAGGGGTATTTTTTATCATGTTGTAGATGAAACAATATGTATTAAACTAGTGCTTCTATGTATCACATGTGGGTGACAATCATGATATCTATATCTATAAGAAAATCATATGATCAAATTTTAAGGACATTAACCATTGATTTTTACATTAAACAATAATGATTAATTGTTCCATTTATTATTATATTGTATTACTATGACCATATATATGTAAATGATGAGTTAAATAGGTCATAATGTGCCAAGGATGTTTTGAAACACATTGGTCATCAAGAAAGAAATTGAAAACCATTATCTAGGCGGTCCTCATATTAGATGAAGTTATAAGGTACAAGTACACACATATTGACCATAATGATATTTTCAAATGGTGATTCTAGATTGATGTTGTCAAAGATTATATATATAATTGTTCACTCATTATGATGATGGATTCATTATTTGATAAAATATTTAGTTATACAAATTCCAATATAGTATGTGTCTTATAATGTATAATCAATCAATGGAATCACATAGTATTAAAAATTATATTATCAATGTCTCGATAAAGCTTTTAGTGAACTGTATTTCCACAGGACAAGGATTATGATTTGTTGAAGGGATGTGTTAGATAATAAATGAAGAATTTATACTAGAATTACCTATGGAGTGTGATGTGACATGAATATATGTATATGCTATCTATGGATGTAGATATTTTAGTTATAGTGATGGGATCCTGATAGAGGAATCCAAATTAATGATCCTCTACATGGATTTAGGTCATATACAGAATAAAAATGAAACAAGATTCTATTTCGAAACCATTTTTGGGCCTATTTTAAGGGTCCCAATAATCCCTATATATCACATATGGATATAAATCAATCCAAAGATAGTTTTAAATCCTTATGTTGGTCACACAAGTTAATGGACCAAAATTGGACCCCCAAAAAATATATTTTTTCAATATATGTGAGTGAACATTTTCATTATATTGTAACTATGAAAATGACATAAGGTCTGGTATTCAATAAATATCCAATTTATATTATAATTCTGCTACATTTAGTTCTCAAATGAAGTTCTAGTGGTATACCATCACCAGGGTTTATGATCCGAGCATGAGAAGAATAAAATGTTATGTAGTATTACATTGTTCCACAATTATGTGAACCATGAAAATTGATTCCACAAGACAATGTGTTTAGGAAATATAACATATAGTCTTACCTATAAGACCATTAGGTCTTCTAGTTTTTGTTAGTATTTCTATAACCATATTTTATTATTTCTATAGTCATGCGCCGAAGTCGATTTGGTGATTAAAAATAATATTTATTTAGAATCCATGCATTTATAGGGTTCATAATAGGATCTCCATCTATAAAAATCATGAAATATGATCTATTAGAGTGGACCTTATGTCTGGAATATAACCCCATCTTTGTTGGCTCTAGATATTGTGGATTTATACTCAGTATCATCAAGGACATGGGGACTAGTACCAGTTCTCATTAGAGGAATGAAAAGTGGTGGGCATTCTTCTAAAAATATTGTGCTGTATGATTTTGGTGGATTCCCATGATATCTGGGGTATGTAGCTCTTTCACATCAATAATGTAAAAAACATCCACTTTTTTAGGGTTTTCTATTCTTTTTATATCATAGATAGAAGTGACAAGCTAGGTAAATTATAACTCACCAGGAAGGAATGATTATTTAATTTGTACTAGTTAATATGGGGTTTCCTATGTTGTGGTGAATGTTACAGTCTTATAACACCAAACAAGATGCAATATGTTTTAATATAAATTATGTTTATCTCAATATAAATGATTATAGAGTATTTTTTTTATGTTTTTATTGATGGATTTTGTCTATCCATTAGTAATTTCATGATAGTGGGATGACTGGTTGGATATGTTATTATAATCCAGATTCAACATTTATTGATCATCCAACAAAATATTAGTGCCATTGTGCATAATTTAATAATTAGGGACAACAAATCAACTACTAATACTAGCTCCGATAATATTGATTATGGTTTTTGACCTGATTTCATTGAGGTGTATCCCTTCAACCCATTTGTAGGAAAATTTTGTTTCAATGAATCTATATTTTAACTACATATATTATTGCATGATAACATGGATTAATAACAATAATTAAATATATAAAAAATGGATATGAGTATTTATTTGTGTGTATTGACATCAACAATGTCTAGATGATTTTTTCCTGAAATTGGAAGGAATGGTGAATTTTGGTGAATTTAATGAAATCCACCACCATTAAATGAAATAAGTATCAATGCATGAAGATTTGATGGGGATACATAAACCCTCTCAAGTGTGAACCAAAGACCTCTGTATGTTATTCATTCATGAGAAAAATAATATATTATCACTTAATTTATATATGAAGTAATTTGTTAAAGCCAAGTTTATTAATGAATTAATAGTGATTTGGGATGTCATAAAGACTAACATTTTTCACTCACAATCAGATTTTATATTTTCCTCCATTTATGGATGGGGTAACTGTATTATGAATGTTGAATAAAATTTAAATAATAGTTTCCATTCAAGGACCATAATACTAGGTGAAGGAAAAAAACTTGTTGATTTCGTCCCTATTCGAATGAAAAAAGGTGACATTATTTAGTGTTGTCAAATGTTGAGGACTCTATCATCTAGGTATGGATCCTCCAAATACATAGTTTATTCTCCAAGGAATCTTCCTATTAATTATGTGATCATGGGACATGATAAAATATTTTCTCTAAGGATAATTCTACCATTAGTACTTAGATATATTCATACATGTTGATTAGAACAAATTTTATAATTGAATAACTTACATTATTCTACATGATTAATAACTACAAATCCCCTCTTACATTGATGTTGTCCATTAAATAATGAAGTTATAATTCTATCCCTATAACGATGTCCTGATATTATACATCATTATTTATATATAATTCTTAAAATAGGTAAGTGTATGGTATAAAAGACATTTTAGAGAGATTATTGTGACTCCCAAACAGACATTTTTAGGAATGGGGTCATCCATTATATTCCTTGTTTATATTTTGGATAGACCATCAAAAAGAAAATCTCATATTTTGGCCCCATATTCGATGGAAATGATATCATCGGAAAAAAATTAGTATTTATTTATATTATAATATTTATGATTTTTTGGAAGGACGAAATCTAATAAATGTCCTTTTATAGTTTTTTATGTCATGAATTGTATGTTAATATACATCATGATAACTTCCCACAATACCAAATGTCCATCCAACATAAGACATCGGTGGATTTATTCAAGTGGTTTTCTATGAGATGAAAAATATTTCATATTATAATGAAAGTATTGTATCCTTTTAAATACGATAAATATTATTTCCTAGAAAATCTGTATGATATATAAAAAATGTTATGATATCAACCATGGTTTTAATGAGAATGTTGAGGTTGTTTTGATTCTTATTATCATTCCATTGCATTATAAAACATCCCATAAAACATTCTAAAATAATCACATATATGATTACATGATTCCCCTTAAGAATGAGAATCATCACCAGTGTAATAAAATGTTATTTCATAAGAAAATTTCATTCCTCTTGAAATTCCTAAGTTCATTGATATACGACCCACTTCTTCAGAAACATGGTGATGGGGTATTACATTCCTTCAACTATCGATATAATGTTCAATATATAATCAAGGTTAACTTATAATACCTTCATCTATTTGTGTTTTAGAGGATAGTAAATATAAAATATATAATTTTTCTTCATAGCATCAACATTGATGCATGATGTCATACCATAATGTTGATAAAACTATTCCTTATGAAATATTGATTGCACATTTCAAGGGGATAATTTTAGGGATATATTCTCTTAGATTAATTGAATATGGTCTCAATATATTCATATTGGTAAGAATATTTTCATGATTAATCCACCATATCGTTAATGTTTAATTTTAAAATCCTTCCCAAAATGGATTGATGATACAATTCATGGATCATTGGAATGTAGTGCCAATATTTTTCACAAAAACGAATTAAATGATATTAATATACATCATGAGGTGATCTTATGAGGGTGGATTCTATATATTCAGGGTCCATGCATAATTTTATGTACCCTATATATCCATCCAGGAATGAATGTTCATGACATCATAACATAACATTAATTATTATATCATTTATTAGAACTAGAATATTATCTTTTGAAACATGATGATTGACATTATTTAATTCAATAAAGTCCCTGGTTTTTCCATTATACTAATTTACTAGAAAAATATTGTCCCTTAATTTATTATATTGAGATTCTAGAATGATGTTACCCTTGATGTTCTTGACCACTCTATCTTGAATTTTTATGGCATGAGTCGAGTGTATCTTCTAGGATGTATATTTGTAACCCTGTGGTTTTTTTTAAAAGCCTTTGTAGAGACTGGATACCTCATAAATGAGGCACAAAATTTCATTATAATAATATGATAAAATCAGAACCTTTATTAAAAAAGAGAGAATATAACTCATATTCTTCATAATACATGAAAATAATAATTAAACTCTAGTCTGGGTCCTCCTCTGAACATAATGTTTTTTATATGTTTGTTAGTAGGGGTTAAGACACCATCCTCAAGTACTAATGGGGAATAACTGACATCATCATCCTCATCATCTTCATAATCATATTTCCCTTAATAATACTATTCATATTACACATCACCATTAATCTTAGGTTAATGTTGATATAAAGTATATTTCATAGAGATAGGATATTATTAAAAATTTTGACCTAAAAAACTAATGAATCTTCTTCTAATCAAACAAACAATGTGAAGTTTCATTGAATCTTAGGGGATTGAGTGAGGTAATTTCCCCCTGAGTTGTTTCCAATATTCATCTAGTTGACAACATTTATAGTGCTAGTAGGCTTAGACATCATAATTGATATCATTGGAGAAATTGAATATATACCTTAACTGGGACTCATATCATCACTTTTATTTATGGGATGAATACACTCATAGTTGATAAGATGGAAGTAATTTGTTAGGATGAAATCATGAATGTTAGGGAATTTCACTAAGGTATAGAGTTAGTAATTGATTTTTTATTTACTTCTAGTATAATCATACATATATATTGTGTGATTTATATATTGAAATGGCATTTATCACCATATAATACCTTGTTTATTCAATTACTATTGTATATAAGGAATTGGTGGAATGATGTGGTGATATACCCATGTTGATGCAGCCAAGGCCTTCCTTTAAGAACATGTATGGTTTTATATTTCTGAATAACAATGAATTTTAGTCATGTGTGAGGTCTTTAAACTAGGTCCTTGATCTTTATTCTTATAATGGGGGTTTTATAACCTTTTTTATAACCTTGTTGTATTAGAGAAAAAGGGGGAACGATTACCCCCTATAGCCTAGAAGAAAATTTTAACTCACAGGAATGAGGTTGACTATTGAATCTTTTTCAATAAATGATATTTGGATAATAATATATTTTATCCATTGTTAATCTTAAATGGGTTCTATGTATCCCTATATAACAAAATCATTTTCTTGATCCATCAACGATATGATCATTTAGAATCTATAGGATTAGTCATTTCATGATATATTTTAGTAGAATCTCCCCAATATTAATGCACCCAAGGTATCATCAAATCCATTAAGAGTGATCCCCATGTGCATTTTTTTCGACATTGAACATCTATAATCATAAACCTTTCTAAAACCATTGAAATTTGGTTTAGAATCCTGTAATTGTTTTAATAGTGGGTCCTTCCCATCATGAATGTCCTCTTTCAATTGTTATTTGGGAGTTGATGTACTTGATATTGGTATATAATTATTTATAATGTAACATGGAATTTCTCCTATCCCTGGTGGGGTATTATGAATTGTCCTTCCTACTATTTTCCCATGATCGTAAAATTTAATCCCTTCAAATCGATTGACTAGGATGATTAGGCCAGTGTGAACCCTGCTCTATTAGGTGGAATTTCATTACTCCTATTGGACCATTTATAGGGTAATCCAATGTGTATCAATCTAATTTATAGTCTTAATAGCTATGTGGATATAATATTGAGTTATTCCATGACTGTGCATTCCTATATACCCTTTGCTCCACTGAACTCATCCACTACTTCCCAAGTCAAGTGTATGGAAATCATGTTTGTTGAAATAATTATTATCAGATATGGGATAAATTATGTGATTGAAATTAATTGAACTATTAATTAATTCAGTATCTGATGAGGATTCTATCTCTTGGGTAAAATCATCTATTACCATTTGGATTGGAGGTTCCCTTATCCTCTGGGATAGAGATTTAAAGACCAATAGTGCCATGGATAAATTTGAAATTTGTATATGATTGCTTTATTTACTGTGACTTGTTATTATATGATTATGCTTTTTCTAAGAGAAAATTATATTTGTGTATTGTGGAATTGACAGATCTTTTCATGTCATAGAATGATATTCATGGGTCATAGATGGTTGATTCAATTATCAAAAAATAATATCATGTGTTTGATTGAATTTTTTTCCTTTTTATCTATTCATTGAACATCAACAAAACATTTATATAAACTAATTTTCACTCAATTTCATCTTCTTGGGTGGAAAAGGAAACACAATCCACTTACAGTAGTGGTTTCCCCAAATTCAACTTCTAATAGTCCACCATCATTCCTACTATCTATAAAAAAATAAATCCTAGATAGTGTTCCCCAATGTTTGGTGAAGTGGGAAATAGTTAGGTAGATCACTAGGAACAAGCTGATCATGACTCATGGGAATTAGAGAGTTGATTAGGTTTTTTACCAAAAAAACAATGATATAATGGGGGATTTCTCTCATTAGAATGAACATTCATTATTTATCCATTCTTAAAATATATCTCTTTCCTTTGCCCATTTTTCTCATCCTAACTGTGATGATATTTATTATCAATATCAAGATGGGGATCAACATGATATGTTATAAAAAATGGAATTATATCTAGCACAGGGGTAACAAATGTGTGGAAGCATCAGCCTACATAATCCCTATTAACATTACTTGATATGATGGAATTTTTCTTGGACTGAACCTTGTTATAATTATAAAAACAGTCAATATTTTTACATCTCTTGCAGGATCCAGAAACCCATCTTCACATTTCACAAGGATGATTGGTGTTCGCAATTCATAATAAATATTCATAATAAATTGGTACATAAATATTCTTTGGTAATCTGTATGTATAAAAAATAAGTCAAACCATTCCACTAAGAAATAAAATATGAGACTCTATCATTATATCTCTAAATTTATTTTTATCAACAAATTATTTTTTTATTATACAAAATTGATAATAATTTAATGATAATTTATTGAGGAAGATATTTGAATCTCACGATTGACTGATCTGGGGAATGCGTATACCATTTAATGGTTTTATTTTTCAAAGTTTTCACTAAGAAACTATGTTTGACCAATTTTTATGTTTAAGGGTTTCCATAATTGGACCATAACAAGATGAAAAATGTGAGAAAATCTACCAAAATCCCCTAGATCCAAAAAATATTTTAATCATAGTGATAATAAAAATTTGTTTGGGTGGGGTTGCATCCACAAATTCGAGAAAATGTGTCCTTTCCAGTTTTTCTATTTTACTCTATTTCTTCATATCCTCCAATCATACAACTAATGAATCATTATAGTTGATAAGACTTGATGGGAGTATAGAAGTATTTTATCATGAAGAATTGATGAAATGTTTTTGGCCTAATGCCTTGTTTCCTCTAATACCAATTGTTGATAACCGATATGGTTTGAAAATTGTGGGTTTTTTAGTTCATTATTTTATACCAACAAGAGTAAATTCAAGTTACTCAACTACATTTGGCTCTAATTATCTGGGAATTATGGTCCTAGGGTTTAGCGTCTTCTAATGTTCTTCTCTCATTGATATGAAGAGAGATTTTTAAAGCAGTTTCTTCAGCTAGGGTTATATGGTGATCCTCTTAAAAGACATAAATCGTAGGGAAATTTCTCTGAATAATTTTCATTTAATTTACACAGATCTTACATTTCCATATTTTTTTTAATATATTAAATTGTGATTTATTTTTCTCTTTCACAATTATAATAATATGAAATTCTAACCTTACCCTTTCCTTGGTGGATTATCAATGAGGGTGGTTGTGGTGGAAAAATCATCGAAATCCCATTTTTAGGTGAGATTTTTTATTCCTTTTATGATCTTCTTCTTTATTTATCATAGTGTGAAATGTGTTATGGATTGATTCATATGGTTATCAATACTCTATTTATGAATCATCTTCAAAGTAGTCCATATGATTAGTGTAAAAAATGATCACTGAAAGGTAATGCATCATAGGTGTCACAGTAGAAGTAGAATGGTAGTATGGACGATTTCCCATATAATATGTACGTAAGAATCTAATATCATTAGGATTTGTTAACCCTTATAAAATAAAATTTTATATTATTCCATGATGAGTCCTTTTATCAAAGAAATAACTAATATATGTTTTGCAGAAAACAACTTCATCAAAAATCCACATTATGAATGATATGATATGTGACCAACCATATATCCCATTAAAATATTTATTTAAAATTACAATAAATTCATATTATTTGGATATAAAATGGTTTGTAAAAAAAGATAGCCAATAAGATTATTGAATTTTCTAGTAGGTAATTTAGAAAAAACTCACCACATTGGAGACCAAAAAATGCATCGTTTATGGGTGGCACTATCTGGAAACCTGAAAAGGGATCCCATGCCCCCAAAACATCTCATTGCAATATATTCACCTTATAAGGACCCCCTAGTCCCTAATACCATAAAACAATTCATACATGTTGAATGGTGTATCCTTATTTTTTATCTTAACACCATACGAACCTCCTTCCACATAGAGTTTTCCATATACATTTCCCAAATCACAAAATATTAAAATGGATTACAATATATTATAATAAAAAATGTTAATTAATTCATTAATACCCCCAATAATGAACACGGATTCATTTGACCTAGGGAGAGGACATAATGTCGTTTCTCCCATCTAGTATTGAATTCTTGTCTTAATAAAACCCCAGTATTAAACCTTTATATTGGATGATATCCATGTAGTTTGAAAATATAAATTATTAGGATAATGGTTTTACAACATTAAGGGTGGTTGTATATGGATTCATAATCTGAGTAGTGAGATCATTTTCTTGAAATTTATTGATAATTTTATGGACATCCCCTCTTGATAGTAATCTCCCCACTATTTCCCTCTCTTGCACAATTCAAAATGGTATTTTATGAATTTGTATATAATATAATCCCTTATTAAGTAATTATATAGTACTTATTGTTAGTAATACCCTTTCCTTCAATATATCATACTTCATCTTCTAGTTAATGAAATGGATTGTTTAAATCTATAGATATTTAACATACTCTTGTTTCAATAACTGGCCACGACTCATGTTGTCTAAGAGGATTGGGTTTATCAAAAAATATTCACAATAATATTATAATCATGGTAGAAATTTAATTTATGGATCATCCTATCATCTTAACAAAGAACTCCTACTAGGCATAAGACACGCTAAAATGTAACAATACTCTCTATGGTTCATATTCACTATATACGATCTTTTAATGGGACATATTCCCTTTAAAAAAACCCATTAATGAACCGTATTCCTAATGAATAAGTATTATGCCTCATATCTAGGTGTAAACCCCAACATTCAAAACTATGTGGTATTTGATTCCTTTCTGAATATGATATATAAGAAGACTCCATGAGTTTAAAACATATCACCCCAAACTCACCCTTATCATATCTAGTCCATAACCTCAATAGGATTTTATCTATCATTGAGGGATATAATCCATCATTTTCATTATTATCATCATCAGTATGGACTAAATTCTTACTAAAATAATACCCCCACCATGGATTCCACATCACATCCAGGTTCTATATGATACTTTAGCATATGTCCCATAAAAACCCTTGACTAGGAACCCTTCAGTAATAAATCCTAGTCATTTGATATTATATTTTATAGTTTGTTCATCAACACAAGTCCTTATAAATTAAGACGTGCCATGTTATGTGAAACAAAACTATGTAGGTTCTAATTCATTTCACCATGATTCATAGAAATCGTTTTCATGGTATAGATCTCAAATCCAAAACTACTCACATATACATATATGAAAATAAATTATAGAGTGACATATATAGTAAAATTAAACAATCATCACGATAATAAATGAAAGAAGAATCATTTATCCATATAATAATTGTACCACTAATGGTGAACATATTATATATACATAAGTATCCAGTGATGAATAACCTTATAATCATACATATTATTCTAAAAAATACATGATGAAATTTAATTTTTATATGAAGCGTGACCTGTTTGATATTTGGTACTTAAAAACTGATTAATGAATATGTAATAAATCTATTAGAGATCCCTAATGAAGAAAATAATTCCCCAAAAAATGTGTAATGATCCCTAAATCTCAGTATTTTATCCAGTGTGAGTCTCTAAATGTTTTTATAACCATATACCAATGACCGCCTATCATGGGATAGTAGATTATTGATAAATCATGAATAAGGGAACTGGTGGGTTTAATCTGTTTAATTATTGAACCTAATTGGAAACCACTTGTAAAGGAATAAGAAAAAAATTGGTACATTTGATGTGATGCGTCATGCCACCACCACCACAAAATGCAATTCAAACCACAATTGATTTAAAAAATAGTATTTCCAGCTGAAATAATAGATATAAAATATTCTTATATTTGTTATATATATATGTAATCTATTTATAAATAATATATTTTATATATTTAATATATATATATATATTAAATAACATAAATATAATGTATATATATATATCATTATATTTTTATATATTTTGTGACTATGTTTTCATTATTATACATGTGTCCCTTTTTGTGTGTTCTTTTTCATATATAAATATTTCATTATCAATATACATATACAATTTTTTTATAATATATATGCAAATATGTATTATCAATTTTGTAACATTGGGTAATAATTATTTTTCTTAAAATATATAAACATGTATATTTTATTGAATATATATATATATATATCTGTGTGTGTGTGTTTTATGTATGTATATAAATATATATATATATATATGTGCGTGTTTTTATATGATTGTTTTTAATAGGTTTTTCATTAGAATGATATGAATATGAATAAAAAATAGAATTATTATATTCATATAACTATATAACAATTATAATTGTTATTGGATTTTTTAAAATTTATAATCAATGAAATAAATAATTTTTACCAACATATATAGCTATGTGATATTTTAATAATTTAAAGAACAATTTACTATATAAATTAGAAATAAAAGTGGTATTTTTTAAGTAGATAAAATCAATTAATATTTTATGGAATATAAGGTGGGGTTAAATTTCAATTATTAAATGATGGAAAAAATATATTTCAGAAAATATAATAATATTACTGGTTTATATGATGATGTATATTGTATTTGAAAAAAACATAGTTTATGATATATATATATATATATATATAATATAAAATATGTTTTTTATTGGTCAATATTTTCTGAAGCTCTTTCATTTATGTTGTTGATGATGAAAATTGTTTAAAATAAAAAATTTAATTTAATTTTATTTTCTATTTTATAAAAATATATTAAAGTGGGTTAAAAATTATAGTTTTGAGTCCATTAAATTTTATATTTCTTTGGTTGTTTAGTCAGTACGTCCATTTTCTAGCGTTTCATGAAAAATAATATAAAACTAGGGTAGAGTGTTTTATAAAAATTAATCTCAAAAATGAGAAACCATAATCAATGAAATGACAGACCCTAAAATAATATATAATTCATATAATAAGAATTTTTAGGATCTAATGAATTTTATACATGGTCAATTTCATAACATAAACATTTCTGTCTATTTTTTTGTTCCACTCACAATGGTTCATAAGGAGCTATTGAATTTATAGACTTATATCCTCCAATAGTGTCACCTATGTTTCTATAACAAAACTATTTCATGAACCAGGTGAAAATAAATTAAATTCTAAATGCAACCCTTTTCAGGTTATTTATCATATATACAAATATTCCACAATCACATCCCTTTATATTTTCTATAGAGGGATTTTGATTTAAACAATCTAAAGACTCTATACTTAACTAAATATAGTGATGTTTTGAATTTTTAGTCATAAAACTAAATATTTAAATACATTATTCTAATCCAATATAAAAAAATTATTATTCCTTTCTATATTACCAAAAATGAATACCCATATATTTTATAAATAAAAAATAAAAAATTATTTTAGTTAGTCACACATAATATGAACCAAAAATATCAAATGGAATTGTTTTTCCATTTAGAAAAATAATTGACATCATAACATCCATTAGTGATATAAAAAATTATAATTAAGCTATTTTAAATGATCATAAAAATACACAACTCGTCTAATACTTCATAGGATAAAATGTGGTTATACATAAGAAATGGTCACGCAACAAAGACAACTAATTGTATAAGGAAATAATAGGTTGTTTAAATTAAGACATGTTAGTAAATAACAATATCAATGTTATGTAAAATGTTTTAGAATGATAAAAATGGTCATAATATAATTATAGAAGATGATAAAATAATTGAATCATAATATTGTTTTCACAACATTAATTAATTAATCATAACTATATGTCAAGGATAATGACTGGGGTATCATAACTTAGTGTTCATATGATAACCACCGGTATACATTTCATTAAATATTCTTAGATAAAAACATTAGAAAATATATATATTCATAATTTTTACATGCATCAATGTGTCACAATGATAGTACAACATATATATGTCATTAATTTAATTAAATACCATTATTAATGAAAATAGGATACATAGATAGAATAACGTATCAATGATGGAGAGTTATGTATTTGTAAATAACATTAAGATTAAATGGTTGTACGAACCTAGTGGCTACAAAAATAAATATTTTTAACTAATTATATTTATGTACAACATTCATGTCTGTTGAAAAGTGACGTTTGTTATGATTTTTTATATATTGATATTGTGAATTGTATTGGCTATATGGATATTGAAAATAATTTATTATTTTAGAAATTTGTATTCACATGTGCTGATATATGGAATTAATGTTTTTTTACATGGATGAGTGTTTAAATATGAAAAGTGTAAACTAAATATACATGGATAATAAAAGATGCACTAGGATAACCCAATTTTTATGACAACCCCGAATTAACAACTCAAATTAATGAATGTGTGACCAGCTAAATCATAATTTATTTGTTCTCTATGTGTTTGTGTGGTCCAGATATTTTAATAATTGATATGTGTTGTGTTTGGGTAACTATGATATTAAATGGAGGTTGGAACTATTGATATAGCAATGTGATGTGGGTGGGATGGGAAGTGAACTGAAAGCTCTGTTTGAGAGATCGATTGATTGTTGAATGGATGAGTAGTGTTGTGAAGTGGGACCATAACAGGGCTGTGTTCTGAATGTGTTACTAGGTGTGGTATAATTATAAAGTGGGGATATTGATGGTTGTAACGAGAGGTTTTCATGGTTTTGGGTATGAGATGGTGGTTGTTTGGTTTTGGATGTTGGTTTTGGAATGATTTCCCCGAATAATGGTGATGACAATGGTTGGCATGGGCATGATGTGGAGACGAAATATGAAGTGGGTTTTTTTAATATTGTTTTTATTCATGTATGTTGTTTATGGTGTGTGTCTTGTGAGGTGTTTTTATTGATAGCTACCTAGGAAAATATGGAATGAATAACTGAATTATTAACGAATAATGAGATTGGATTAACTAATTGACTGGGGGTATGAATTGAGTTATTGGTTTTATGTGTTTGTGTGCATATAGAGGTAGATGAAAATCCATTTTTGTGGGTTAGTTACATTTTTCTAAAAAATAGTAGGTTGTGATGATTGTTTGATATATATATTCTTGAACTTCCTTGTGATTTTTATATACACCCCATCCCTGGATGATCATTATATGTCGAACACCCCTATTATCCGGGAGGAGGGTGTCTTTTCCAAACATCATGGTGGTAGGATGGATATTTGTTTATTATCTCCTCTCTACTCCCTCTTCTAGTAATTAGTATCTCGAGACACATCAGTTACCATATGGTGTGGTTGTGAGGCCTAGGTGATTGTTGGATAGTTGTGCTTTTATAAGAGTCTGTATGATGAGATGCAGTGTGCTTACTCATGTGTCATCATGATGTGGTATTGTTGTAGCCGATGATTATGTGGGCGTAATTTAGTATGGTTTTGGGCATAATGTCTATGGGTGGGAGTTAGTGGGATTCTTTTTCCTAGGTTATGGGACTTGCTCTAAATCCTATGTTTTTACATTCCATTTTTGACATAGGGCTTGTGGAGAAGTGTAGAAGTGAAATGTTGTTTTACATTAAGGTATGAAGATTTAACCAATGGAAAGTGGTGTGCGGTACCCACTATTGATGAGGTTATTATATTACATTACTTTTGTTGTGTTATTGGGTGACCATCATTTAGTGATGGTGGGATGGATATTATTCCTTATTAGATGTTGTTGGTTTCTGTTTTTTTCACATAAGGGTATTGGTATGCTTCTATAACTTGTGCATGACAGTCCTTGGTTATTCCAACTATGAATACTTGTATTCTCATCTCATGCTTATATAACATTTTTTAGGATTCCAGGATGACTATGTGGACTGATCTCGGCATTACTAGCTCAGAAATTGGTACAATTGTTGTGTCACTACTTAGCTGTGTTTTTCGTATTTACATTATAGGATCATGTTTTGTAACAATTATGTTTTCAAACATGTATTTTAAATTTTTTTTATTTATTATATATATATATATATTACAGATTTTTTTTTGGGATGAACCATCTCATCACCCGATTATGTTTTCTTATAAATTGTAATGGCTCCCATATTATGGGATTTTTTTACAATTGGTTCCAGTCGCCACCCCATGGAATATTTGAGGTGGGACTCATGGTTAATTATCTCTATTCCATAGTTACCATATTATGGGGTTCATATTTATTGGTAGGGGTTCATGAAAACCATGGTCGTCAAACCAAATGTTTACAATGAAATTAAACAAACACCCTCCATTAACCAACTAGAGTGGAACCAATATTAATTAAATGATAATAACTATAATATATCAATATATATATATCTGAATAAGTATCATTGATATATATTTAATGAACTCAATTTAATTAATAATTATTTTTGGGAAATGGGTAGGGTTATTTAGAATACAAAATAAGGGATCCTCATAACCACCCTCGTTACTAATGTTTAGAAGTTCTCTTTATTTGGATCAATTATCACATATACAAATAAAATTTATATCATACATATTATATATATAATTTATATATATAAAGATCTAAAAATATATTACATTAAGTTTTTCTCTGGGTATATTTCATTTTTAGTTACCTTCTAAATTATAATGTTTTAGAAAAATTAATTGTATCTAAATCAAAATATTATTTAATGTAGAACACTCCATGTTTATGTATGGTTTGATGGAATATAATTTATACTTTAGTTCTTCCAAACTGTTACATACTTATTTCAAAAGAATCACATATAGGGGACATTTTTATTTTTTTCCCCAGATCGTTCTCAAATATTTTTTATAGTGGAACTCTATGTTAAAAACTTATAATCAAAATAAAATAATTAATTATAAAATTATAAAATTATTTTATTTCTTGGATACCTTATCATTTGTAATCCTATTTTGAATTAAATTAATTTTTTGAAACATAAATTCTTATATTTGTATTGAACTTGTTTATGATTTATGTTCATTTCTCTTATGGTGAACATATGAAATTTTTATATAATTATATAATGGGTTGTTCTATTATAGTCCCACAATGCATTGGGTGATGTTAATGCATCATGAAGTACTATAAATGTTGTATGAGTGGATATAATGTGTACAATATGATTTGATAGTTGTTAGCTCGAGAATAAAATGGCTATAAAAGAGTTTAGAAATTGGTATGTTCTATTAGAGGTTTTATATTAAATTTAACATTGATTTCATGTATAATGATGATGCAAAATTATTATTATTCTAGGATCTTTTGATTTTATTCCCTTACTCCATTATTCATTGATCAGGATCATTAATATTATTGTATCGTGTTTTTGAATTTAAAACAATTTGTTCCATTAGTATTTATTTTGATTATTCCCATAATATTATTCTTAGATCTCCCTTTCCAATATGTAATTTTCCCAAGGATATACCATAATTAATTAGAGGGATAATGAGAGTAAGAAAAATATTTTGAGATTTAAATAAATGGTTTATGTTTATGGTTAAGATGATATATTTATGTATCTAATATTCCAAAAATATTATAATTATCGATACACTACTTCTATTTATTGGGAATGTTTTTGAAAAAATATTTCATAAAGAGTCTTTTAGGAAATTATCTCTATGATGATTATATTTGATTCATATAAATAAATTTGTAGTTATACACTATGTAACCATGATATTTTTCCTCATGATATATTCTGATGCATCGAGGGATTAAAAAACATCAATCCCCAATATTCACTAATTCTGAACAATTAATTCAGAATTTGAAATGTTGTATAATTTATAAATTTAGTATCAATCATTAATTAAAATTCAAGAGTCATCACTATTTAAATGGAATGTACCAATGTTATTAGTATTTCCCCAATAAAAAATGTTATGTTCTTTCTATAAACCATTCACTAAAAAATATTCATATTGAGTAATTATATATGATTATGTCTATTATTTTACCAAAAGATCTATTTATGATAATATTGTTGAATTACCTTCAAAGAATGATATATAAAATAATGTATTCATATAGGAAATTTGTTGGAATAAAATCACTTGACACACACATAGAATAGTTATGAAAGAATAGAATATTAAATTATTTTCATTAACATAACCCCCATAATAATGTTAGTATGAAACTATTTACATGGTAATAAGTGAAATTAATGAATACAAAGGGAGAAACTATTAAATTAAGAATTATTTTATAGAAGTGGAATCATAACACCAAAAAGTTTTATATAGTTATGAATTACCCCTAGAATATTATTAAACATTAATTAAAAAGATTAATATTGTGGTATAATTAAGTAAACCTTTAAATACAAAAAATTTGAATTGAATGATGATAAGATAATTCAATTCCAAATTATTACATAATTAAAAAAAATATTTTTTTATTTATCAACATGTATAAAGGAGTGATTATATAGACAATGAAATCATAGTAATTCCAATGTCTATAAATAAAATATCCTTAGGTAAGTAATTACATAGAATGATATTAAAAACATAAATTAAATAATAGAAATAACAGTATACATTCATAAGATAATAAAATTTAACGTGAAAGAACGACTTAAAATTATAACCATCATAACACGTTGAATAGAAATTGCGTTAATCAAAAATATTTAAACACCATAATAATTTAAATTTAAACTCTATGTAATGTAGAAAATGAGATGGTTTTTAGATATTTTATATTTCATATATGTTATGTATAAAAGAAATTAATATTCATGTACACACAATTAAAAACAAAAATTTAGATCAATGTGATTCATATCACAATGAATCCTAGATGGGATTCAAAACCCCAGACAATGTGTGATATTTGTCTCTATTCATACAAAATATTTCATAAATACAATTATTCTTAGAGACAAAGTTCATAAGAGTCTTTTTAATCCTTATTTATCACAGTAAAACGTAATTTTCATCCTATGTTTTATATTATTAAACATATATCACTTCTATCAGCTATATAATTTATTTTAATGAATATCTCAAAATTATTCATATTATAATTACTATGTTTAAAATATTGATAAAATAAATTCATAATGTAATGCCCAGAACCCATGTTCCCATATCCGATGAACTATTTTGTTAAATCAGAATATAAACAAGGAATACACTTTCAGATGGACCGATCAGTTTATCAGTTATTGAGGAATATATTATATTCATGACACCCATAATACAGTGGTAATGTGATTTAAACATGATAAATTATAAAATAAAATAAGTTGTATACGTGAATGCTTATTCAATGTTTTTCTTCATCATAACTAGGATAAAGGAAACATTAGAAATGGTTAAGCTCAGATTCTCAGTAAGGGTATGTAATATTGTGGACTCTATAACATAAAAAATAATGTTTGATGAATACATAAAGTCACATTCTATTGACTCATACTCTTGATCATAATAGACACCAAATAAAAGTGGAATATGTAATTCTATTCAAATAATCACAGGAAAAATATCCATGGATATTCTACTTGTGGAATAATAAATTTATTTAACAAATAATAATATCAAAATGAAGGAATAAATTTTCATAATATAATATACCACTATAAAAATCAATAGACAAGTCTTCGGAAAATAAATGGGTAAGGCCTCATCCAAAATTGATTTCTTTTTTGTCTTATGAGAACTATTGAAGAATCAACAAGCTATAGAGTTCCCAACCCATCATGTTATATGTATAATGAATTACTGATATGTATAAAAAATATATATTTAAATAAAAGTGTCTCATACCACTTTAAAATATTTTATTAAAAATCATAGATAAAAATACACTAATAAAATTGTTGATAAATTCTGTGGGGAAATTAATCATAAAACTATCAAACATATCCCATTCCACTTTGAATCATTTTAATTTTATTCTGCATGATAGAATATCATATAATACAATAAGAATAATAATAAACATGATTTGATACATCAAAGATATGTATATAAACCTAATTAATGGAAAATGTGATGAATAAGGTATATATATCCCATATGTAAATGTGAGATGAGAAAACCCCTTTTTTACTTTAGAATGAAGAGTTATTTTAGAAAATAATTTGTATTTTTCATAAATTAACACTATAAAAATGTACATCCAAGAATGTAAAATGTGTGATCATTTCATTTATATTTTACCCAAAAAACATTTCCAACATAATTAACATGATTTAAAAATACTTTTTTGGAATATTTAGAAATAAATAATTTTAGTATGATTTAAGGAAAATATTAATGATATTCTGAAGTCAAAAGGATTGTTCGTTTTAATAAATACCGAAAATAAACATGTTTATTTTTCATGATTAAATGTGTTATTTTATAATAATAATATTGGCTAAAAATATATTATATAGTACACTTGGTGACTGGAAAAAAATTCGGTAAGATCCTTTTAATCAGGATTGCTTATTAGGGATAATTGAGAAGGGAACATTATCAAACTTTTATTAACTCATAATAGAGAGATCAAATCATCTGGATATATAATTTTTGAATATATATATATATATATTGGATAATTACAGAAAAATAATAAATAATTACAATTGTGTATGTAGAATGAAAGCATGACCCGAATGAAAACTGGGGTTTGGGGAGAAAACCAATACAAAGATCACATATTTTGATTTAGTATAATTCAATGAAATTATGATTCAATAATATTAATCAAAATAATATAATTGGATTTGAATTATAATAAAACTACATTTTATTCACAAAATTACTTGGAATAACATGACTAATGACATAGATGTATAACTCAATGAATAAAAATTGTGTTAAGATGTCCCTTGCATCTGCTTTGTATTCATTAATATTTGTTCAAAAGTCATGTATAATGGTTTTAATAGTGAAATTAATTTATTAATGAACTGAAATATTTTTTTAATACATTATATAATCATCTTTTAAAAATTTGCACCAATTTATTAATAATATTTTGTTATTTCAATTGTTTCTGGTGTGTTCGGTCCATCGTTTCCATTGGAGGTTTTTTATGATCATCCATGAAATGTAAATAATACTATTTAATTTAAAACCTATATATATATATATATATTTATAAAAGAAATGTGATTTATAATATCTATTGATATTGGGAAAATGGAAATGTAAAATCTGCATCCATGAAGTTGTTGAATTGAAAAACCACAAATGAAAATATTGTTATTTAAGAATAAAAGAATAAAATATGGGATTTTATGATTTATATAATATAAACATAAAAATATTTAAATATATATATTATACTTTATTTTTCATGAATCATTGGATATGAGTTATGGATAAGGTAAAAGTGAAAAATAATTTAATACAGATGATAAAGTAATCGTAGTAATGGAAAATTAGTCCTTGAGAACATCCTCAATGGTCTTGTAAGTGTTATTTTGTTTCACCAAGACAAATAAATTATGATTAGGGACGTTTAATGGGAAATTGTTTAGAGTTTATCTAATAAATATGTCTTATGGTGATAAAATTTGCAAATCAAGGAACCTCCTTTTATAATTGAGGTGAGAGGTAACATAGGAATTAATCAAATGGTTAAAATATAATATATTTATTATTAGATTTTAGACTTCCAAAATGCCTAAAAATAAAATTACACCCCATTTTGAAAGTATTATTTTCATTGTTTTGTCTATTTTGTGATTTTTTTGATATTTAATTAATTTAATATTATATATGAATCACAGAAAAATAATTATAACTATTCCCAATCAAGAATTTATGCACATGAAAAAAAAAAATTAATACAAATTAAAATTAAAATTATATCATATTAAAATTACATGTTCTTATATAAATCATTAGTTGACTTAAAAATATATAAAAAAAATTAGTTTCATATTTTTAATAAAATTAATTTCATTTATTCATAAATTTAATATTTATTGCATCAAATTTTTAAATCCATTAATGTAATTATTTTTTATATAATAACATTAAAAACCTATTTGAAATATAATTCAATTTAATTTCAATATAATATTATTTTTTTCAAAAAAACCTCTGAAAAACGTCATATTAAAATATTATACTAATTGAATATCAGAGTGTGAACAAGTTTTATTTATTTTTAATAAAATAATATAATGGGAATACTTTAATCCATATGAGTCCAAAATTTCACTCATTATATTTAAAAATACATAACAGATGAAAATTATTTATCCAAGAAAATTTATACATTTTATGAGTCAGTTAAGTACTCTTATTAATATCATTAAATAAATTTATTTATTTATTTATTCATCTTGGTCAAGAGTTTAATCAGCATTTCATAATAATTAATTGTAATTATTATATATATATAATAATAATAAAATACTATAATAACATTTAAAAAAATTGTTCAAAAAAAGTCTCTATTGATTCATTATCTATATTCGCTCATATACATGTCAATAAAACTTCATAATGTTGTCATTTTGTCTTCTCATACTATATTTAAGAATCACACATGCATTTGCATAAGAGAAATATTATAAAACAATAAAATTTTAAATTATCATAATAAACAACTAGTATACATAATAATTTTTAAAATTATTGTGAAAATACTTTATATCTCTTAATAATTAATTATTATAGAACCAAATCGGCTTCATCAGTGTGACACAGTCATTACGTCAATAATGAAAATGGTTATTTTTTATATAGTCGGTTATTTGGATAAAAAATACAAGAAAGAGAGACACACACAACACCCACATTATGGAAAGGAATTACATTACACCTCAAGGAAAAAAAATAGAGAAATATTTATTTATTTATTACATGGCCTTAAGGCCGAGTTGTCATGAATCCCCCTACATAACCCAAAGGCCTAGTGTTACTTCATGAATGCATCATACTTCCTGCATCATGCTTGCATCACTTCCCACCTATTTAATGTGTCGTGAATGCGCCATCACCTTCTTAATGAAGTTTCCTCCAGCCATGATTTGAATATGGTTTTGATGCATGATTACGGGGAGCATTTACCACTCTATTAAGCCCCCAATAGCGTGGTTCTATTAAACATATCATGGAAATAATAATTTATATGTTCCTAATAATTTAAATAAAAAAATTATATTAATAAATCATTATTTATTTACTCTTTTTGTGTTATAAATTTTATATCATATATATATCTTCATGCTGACATAAATAATACAGAATTTTCCTAAAAAAATGAATTTTTTACTATTCAATGAAAATTATACTATTTTGGAAAAATCCAAAACATTATATTAACAATTCATAAATATTTATAATTTTAAAGTAAATTATATTTTATGAAAATAAATTTTAATTATGAGAAATTAAATTTTTATATAAATCATCATTTACTAGATTCATTTTAAAATTATAACTGATTTAATTATAGTTTGAAATTTTAATTATGGTTCCATAAAATTTTATTATAATCATAAGATATAAAAATAATAACTCTTAATTCTATTTTATGGAATTATTTTTTTTAAATCATTATAATAATTATAAAATTGTAAATAAGCATCTATGTTTTATAAAATACTATTAATTAATTAATAATACATAAAAAATTTATTTATATACAATATTATATAATTATATCATACATTTATTTATACATTCATAGGTGAGATAATTATTCATCTTGTTGATTTACTATTCATAAGAATCATATTACTATTTAGAAACTTAACATTACTATTCAAAAGGGTTAAGTTACTATTCACAAAAAATAATATTGATCCTATCAGACTCTAAATATATTACTAATCAAAATCATGTATGTCCATTTTTTAAAATGAAATTTACAAAATAAGAAAAATTATGCTTAATTTTTTGAATATATCTATTTTTTAATTAATTATAATAATAATGTGATACTTCGTAAAGACACATCTTTCGGTGTGTTATGATAAATTTATTTTGAAATACATGATGTGTCACATTCTTCCCACCATCAGTAAATTAATCCCTCATGATTTGAAGTTCCACTTTGATATAGGAAAAACATTTAACACTAAATAATACTATTGTGGAAAAGCTACACCATGAAAAGATGTTACTGGTACACTTTTGTATTGTATCAATATCCATATAATAAATATTATAAATTATTTCACTCTATTAAAATATAAGGAAATATTAGTTTTTTAAAAAAAATATTTAAACATAATCTTATCCTTCATTTTTTTTCTTTAACCATTCCTACTTTATTTCATGGCACGTGTAGTAGGATTTGGAAAAATAATCTCTAAAACCTAATCCAAATATAAAATTCTACCATTTAAAATATGGTTAAATTTTCCAAAATATCATGATCCAACACTTTATAATGAAGGAAATGGGTTTACATAATGAAATTATAGAACTATTAGAAGTGAATCTTAATCATCACCAAAAAATATATGAGTACAATATCATTGTATTCTTTTAAATCATGGTAATAACATGAATTTTCATAAAATCATATTGAATACATTCATGATTACTTTTTTACTTATTTAAAACATATAAATTTGGATTTATTCCTTAAGTCTAATAAATTGAAAACATCAAGACATTCTCAACATTCCATTATTTATATCCAAGATAATAAGTGTTATCCAATTTACGTTATATAAACCAATAATCTCTTTATTCCAAAATTTATATTTCAGTGTCAGGAAGATATTAAAGGCTATATTTCCATCAACCATATATTTTTCTAAAAATCTAACTTAATACTGAGTCACTTTTCTGTTCAACCATTCATCATACAACATCAAATTCTCATTGAATTATTATTTTATTATAATCGTTATATATTATATAATTCTATAACATGTAAGTCAATGATTAAAATACTAAAAATATATAATTTAGATATATAATCATATGAAAACTAATCATTACTCTTCATCTTTTGTAGTAACACAATCTTTAACATGATATATTTTCTTCTTTTAGTGTATATTCCTTTGACACATGGGACATTGATTTGTATAGTGTCCAATAACATTTCAATTGAAGCATTGTACATTAGAAAAATGTTCTATACCAATTCAATAACATTAATGTTTTCCATTCCCTCATCACTAGTAAAAAATTAACATTCCTTTTAACCATATACTATGATTTTTCCTTCCACAATTATCACTTGTGGGAAAATATATCATTCCCTTTATCTCTCTTTTTACTAATTTTCCACGTCTTCTATTTCTTTCTTCTAAATCCATAATAATTAAATTCTATTTCTTCTTCTTGTTATGAAATGAAACTATCTATTCATATGGTGATAATGATATAGTGACTAGTTCCCTTAGAAATATTTTGTTAAACCCATTGAATAAAGGATCAAATATACACTTGGGATTATTTGGATTAATGTGGCCCTCATTCCATTTAGTAGGCGCCATTTCTAGAAAAATTCATGCACTGGTTTAGATCATAATAAAAGGAAATGTTATGTATAATCCCAATACTAGTGATATAATTAACATAAATTAAAAATTTAATTCATAGTTAATCTCATAATAATAAACATGGTTTCTTTGTGGATGTGTTTTCATTTATATCATTCATAATGGTTTAAATGAAAATGTGAATTATCCAAAGCATATCCCCTAAGAGTGTCAAACAAGGTGTGTAATAAGGATTTTTTTTCATGAACCAGGTTACCCCAAGTCATTCTTCGGACATCTTATTGATTTTTTTGTCCCTGGGTACCTATGTTTCAGAACCACATCCACTCATAGTATCAAGATAAGGTTGTATTGCTTGGATGACCCACATAACATCCAACATAACAAAAATACAGGATTTTTTTAAATGATTATATTCAAATCCTATATTATCGTTATATTCCATAAACTATTATTTCATAATCTAATTTTCAATGTTTCTACTAAACATCCTACGATACTAAATGTATCGTCGTGACTAAGAATCTTTAAGGTAGATCATTACTCTATTTCATTTTTATATAAAAAAAGAAGACACATCCTAAGGGACTGATCAGTTTAGCAGACCTAAAATCCCAGACTATATTCATGATACCCATAATACAGTGTGAAATGATATTAAAATATGATAAAATATAAAATGAAATAAACTACGCCTATGAATGCCTATTCATTTTTTTCTACTTCATTATCTGAGGAATGAAAACATAAGAAAGGGGTGAGCTCATATCCATAGTAAGATTATGTATTGTAAAATAAAATATAACTTAAAAAAAGTCATGATGAATAAATGAAAACACATTCTCTTAAAAAATAATATTGAGTATAATACGGTGGAAAATAATTTCTGATTAAACAATTCCATTGAAAAAATTACAAGTATTAAAAATATTGATTTTCTTAATAGTAAAATAATCACATAATTTAACAATTACTAATATCATAATGAGGGAATTCATATAATGAATATCATAAGCCAGTTTTCAAGGACTTAGACATGACATTTGAAAGTAAACAGTTAAGACCTCAACTAGAATCAATTTTTGTTTTGTGTAATGAGACATACTGATTAATTGAGGTGCTATAGTAGGCCTCATCCATCGATTTATAATTAATATAAATTAATTATATGTCTTATAAATTATATCATTAAATCAATGTGTCACATACCACTTTTAAATCATTTAATCATAATCATAGATGAAAATACACTAAAAATATTAGTGATAAATTTTCTGAAAAAATAATCATTAAACATTAAAAAGTGTCTCATACCTCTTTCAAACATTCAAATATTAGTCATTATATAGTAATAAAATATAATATCATAAATATATGAACACTCAATATTTGAAATAGCAAAATGAAATTCTCACCCCACATGAATGGAATAAGTGTTGAATATTGAATATATCTCACAAAGGAAAAACATAGATAAGAAAACCAATTTTTAAATTTTAATTAAGTGCTTTTTGGAAATATCTTTTTTATATTTCATTATATATTATTATAAATATTTATATCACAGAAAAAAATTATGGACATTGAAATTAAATTTGACTATAAATTTTTTTCCCACAAAATTGAAATCATGTAAAAAGTGCTTTTATGAATCATTAGAAATAAATCATTTTAGTGAGGTTTGAGGAAAATATTAAAGAGACAATAAAGATAAAAGTAATGATTATATTCATCAAAAATTTGAGGAAGATAATTTATCATTAATTTTTTTTATTTTAGATAATTTATGATTGATTAAAATAGATTATATAGCATTCCCAAAAAATGGAAAATAATTTAAGATGATCCCTTTAATCTAGATTTCTTATCGCGAAACATTGATATGTGAACCTTGTAGACCATTTATTTCTCATAAATTTGGGATTAAAACATATTTATAAATTATTTTTGAACATAAAAATATTATTTTGTATAATTATATAAAAATATGGAATAATTATATTAGTGAAAGATAAAGAAATCACGACTCGATTGAAAATGGGGTGTTTGGTAGAAAACCCTTAAAATATCACATCATTATTGGGATGATAAATCAATGACATACTTATTTGTAACCAAAATATATCCACACAATATAATTGGAAAAAAATAAAGCTATATCATAGTTCATTCACATATATTCTTTAAGAAACATAACTAATGACATAGAATTTTATCTAGATAAAATAGAAATTGAGTTATGATATATATTACCACGGATTCGAATAACTCAAAACATGTTCAAACCTCATATATAATGGTTTGAATATTCATAATAATATATTAAATAACTAAAATCCATTTTATAATACCTAAAATAATCTTCATATATCATTTCAAACCATTTTTATCGACAATTTATTATTTTCATTATTTTGTGTGTGTTGGTTTCATTTTTTTATAGGGTTAGTTTAATGTTATTAATTGACTCTCCATGGATTTTGATTTTGTTATATATTAATAAAACAAAAAAATAAGAGATTTTATGATTCATATTCGAAAAATACAATAAAATTATTGTTTACATATTATACTGGTGTTTTCAAGATTCATGTGATAAGTGGTAAGGATAAGGTATAAGTGAAAAGTAAATTAAATGAGAAGAAAAAAAGAATCTTACTTATTGAAAATTCCTCATTGATACCCAATTCAATGCTATTGGATGTAGTATTTTTTGTTAGACCAAAATAAATATAATGTTTTAATGGAAGTGGATTAGGGAATTTCGTAGAGGTCAAGTGAGAAATATGTGTTATGGTGATGAAAATGTGTGAATGGGGGGCCTCCTTTTATAATTGAGGTGAGGGGTAACAAAGGAATTAATCAAATTAATAAAATAAAAAAAATTATTATAGGGTTTATGTCCAAAAAACGCCTAAAAATATTATATTCTATTTTAGAAATTATGTTATAATATTTTTTCTTGATCAGGATTTCATTTGTTCTAAATAATTTATCACAATTTTGAAATCATGGAAAATTAATTTTTATTAACAACCAAAATTATAATCACATAAAAAATAATCTAATTAAAATTTTTTAATTATATAATATACATATTATAAGTACTAATATAAATCATTAATTAACATAAATATAAGAAATTATATTTATTTTACTAATATTTAATTCATTAATTTGATTTATTAATTTATTAAATATTTACTGCATCATAATTTCTCAAGCCCTTAATGTAATTACTTATTACCTAAAAAATCCATGAGAAATAAAATTATATTATATTTCAATGGACTATTTTATTTATAACAATATTCCGAGAAAACTTATATAAAAATATTATACTAATTGAAAATTATATTGTGAAAAATATTCATTTCTTTTTAGAAAATTAGTATAAAGGGACTAATGTTATCCATGCGCATCTAAAATGTTCTCATTTCAAATAATGTAATCTAGAAGTTTTAATTAAAATAATTTACTTTTTTTTCTTCTTCTTGCACAAGCATTGCTTCATCATTTTTTAAGTATTAATGGTAATTATTTTTTATATAAATTTTAAAAAGAAATTAATATAGTAAAAATAACATTATTAGGATAAATATAAAAGTATATTTATTAATTAGAAATATTCACTCATATACAGGGCATGAAAAATGGTTAAATTTGTTATTTATTCTTTTAATTCCCTTGATAAGATTTTGAATTTCATTTAGATAAAATTAATATTATATAACAATAAATTTCTATATTATCAGGAAAAACATCCTTTATAAATAATAATTCATAGAAATGTTGTCAAAATACTTTCTATCCCATAATTATTATATTGGAGGAACCAATTTTCCTTTGTTAGTGCGACACATGCACTACATTGATAACGAAAATAACAATTTTATATCTATATTGAAAATTATAATTTATATATTAATAATTATTTTAATAATAATTTCATCTTATAAAATTATTATCTATTTTTTGCATAAATTTGAAAGAAATATATAATAAGCATCTCATGATGCCCTGAAAAAAATTATCGTATTTTTTTAAAAACTGTATTTTTTCACTATTCACTGAAAATCAATATTTCATAAAAATAAAAAAGATGAATACATTCAATTTTCGGGCCTGAATGATTCGGAAATGAACCCTATTTTTGGAAACTAATTTTATAATTTTGATAAATTAAATTTTTAAACATAATCATCATTTTATCTGGAAAAACATATTTTAAAATTATAACCAATTTAATAAAAATTTTAAAATTTAACAATGGTCTCATAAAACTATATTATAATCATAATACAAAATAATATTAACATATAAAACTATTTCTAAAATATATATTTACATACACTATTATTAAATTATATAATACTTTAATATATATGTTCATGGTTGAGGTTACTATTTATTTGGATGATTTAATATTTATAAGTGTCATATAACAATTTATAAGTGTAACATTACTATTAAAAAGGGATAAGATACTATTCACAAAAAATTGAGTCGATCATACAAGAATATTAATATATTTCTGAATGCAAGTGTGTATTTCCATTTTTTCAAATTGAATTCACAAAAGACAAAATAATTACTTTTAATTTATAAATTATAACTATATTGTCTAAATGACTATAATAAAAAAAATTATTTCAAAAATAAAAATAAATGTGTGTGTCACATTAAATTAATTTATAATTCCTAGGGGTATTAAACATAATATCTATAAATGTGTTTGTTTACTTATTTTGGTTTTTATTTTTTGAA
Organism: Viscum album; assembly: GCA_963277665.1. Classification (NCBI taxonomy): domain Eukaryota; kingdom Viridiplantae; phylum Streptophyta; class Magnoliopsida; order Santalales; family Viscaceae; genus Viscum; species Viscum album. Next base: position 1,234,907,052 of record OY728130.1, on the reverse strand, counting down.
AAAATTATTTACATTTATTTGTTATTACAAAAATGAACTCATTTTAAGAAAAATGTATTGGATAGTTCAATTAAGGAGGTTATGTTTACTATGACTGTATAATTTTAATAAAAATTATATAATATAAAAAATATCTCTATGTAATATTAATAATGTCATTAATATTATTTTTATAAAAACAATTCAATTATAATGAATTTTATTACATGTGGTAATTAAAAAATAGAACATCCAATTCATGAATTTAATTGTCCATTAATAAAATAAAAATATCATCATTTATTGAATAGTTTTTTTAAAAAAGATATAAAATATATATACAGATTTTATAATATTTATAACACTAATTTTAATGTCAACTAATTTAATGGATAGATATTCGGGTTGTTTGAAGGAGAAATTAATGGGAGGTTGGTTAGGAAAATAAATTTTTTTATATGTTCTCCCATGGGTAACACATTAAGGATTTGTAACATCACATTTCAAGCATACCTAGAATTATATGACATATTAAGTCGTTTTAAGAGAGAAATTTATTCATTTTTGGTCATGTAGTGGATTTTGAATTGGTCGAGAAATTGTTTTGAAGTGATAGTTTAATTTTTGCAGAAGTAAATGGAATTTTCTGAATTACCCACAAAATTATCATTAAAAAGTGGCAATATTCAGGTGTAAATGGATGGAATGGAAATAAATAATGAACAATAGGTTCAAAAAATATCAAAAAATACTATACCATTTTATATAAATATACTACAAATGTTTTAAATCATTTACCACTAGATGAATCCATTTTTTATTATAACATGGTGAAAAGTTTTTACCCGACTAATTTATAATTTATTATAAATATAATATTTCCACAATTAAAAAGATTACTTTGAAGCATAAATTTATGATCAATATAATCTTTTTTAAATTCTATCAATGTGTAAATTTTCATTATAATTGAATAATTTAAAATATAGAAATAAAAATTATAATAAAAATGTTTTCATAATTAAGTTTTCATAATTTTATATAACAGAAATTATAAACATAATCCTTGATAGTATATTTAAAATATGTCAAAACATAATTTAGATATATTTATATGAATTATATAAAAATAATTAATTAACTAAATAATTTAAATCATTAATTAAATAATTCCATCAAAATAACCTCCTCACCATTATCTGGTTATTAATGATAATCAAGGTAATCAAATAAAATTTAATAAAAAATAAATTGAAATAATATGGACATGTTTATTTAAAATATGAAATTAATACCCTAGTATATTATTTATAAATGGAATGACAACAAATTTTTAATTGGAGTGAATAAAAACAGTTTTTAGAGTGAAATGATACATATGAATAGAAAACATTAAACAAGGGTCTTAAAATATGATCAATTAATTATAAATTAACCAATTTAGACTTAAAATATGTTTTTTTCTAATACAATGTTTTTTTATATAATAATTATTTATTTTTATCAAAAATCACCATTAAGTATTCATAAAATATTATTATTTCACCCTTTGAAAAACAACTATTTCATAAATATATAAAAACTTATTCCAATTATTTTTTTTGAATTGGAATATTAAATATTGTACCTATAAATAATATATTTTATCAATAATATATTTATCATATTTAGGTAATGTGTAAATATAACATTTTAGTGAAATATATTTTAATGCATAAAATAATCTTATGAATTATTTAGGTAATTAGGTTGAATATTATCAATATATATAAACTGATGACTAACATAGTTTTTCATTAATATTCAATATATGAAATTTATAATGTATATATGAAAAATAAATAATAATTTATATTGGTGACATAATTATTTTTTTAATTTATACATACAATGATACATAATATCACCACATATAAACATTGACTAAAACTTTATATATTCATGCATGGGACTCAAATAATATTCAAGTAGAATAAATTTAAATCATAATGAATTTAAATCATTTAACTATTTAGTACATTTATATGGGGATTGGTATATGGTAAAACATGCTGACAGAAACTTTTTTCCACAATCTGATAAATGACATTCGTATGGATGAAACTAAAAATATTATTCCCTTGGTTATACAGTTAACATATATTTGAATATGGTTACTAATTATTAAATAGTGTTACTCAATGGATATGTTATAAAATTAAAGATAAATAAATCTGTAATTAATTATTTTTTCGATTGTGATGATTTTTATTTTATTTATTATATTATGATTGTGAAGAAAATATAATTTAATAAAAATGTTATATAAATCCTACCTCATAAGGAACTAATATATCCCATTCTATGTATACTATAATATTTTAGTGTGTCCATACCCATATAGGGAAAATGGTTCTGAATACATGTAGTAAGAATCAATCACAAGAACATCGTAACATTGGAATTTAAATAGTCATCATTGGTATAACATGGACTAAGGGACATTCATACTACCCTTAAGAGTTTAAAGGATATTATTCATTTATATAAAAATTATTTTACACACATGTGGTAAAATAGTGTTTCACTTGAAAAATTATAGATGTATAAACTATAGAGATACTTTTAAGAACAAATTTTCATAAATATTAGTTTTATTCTACTAATAATTCCCATACACCATCAATTATTATCTTCCATGACCAATTTGATGGTTACTAACTACTAAAATCCAAAACTACATCAAATACCCAATAAAAAAAATTAAAAATATATATAATTAAATTTTATCTTGACATAATATTAATAAAACGTTTATAAGATATTGAATAGTTAATAAATTACCATGTGGTATACATTCTATTATTAACCATATTAAAAGGTGTTTATAAATCACCCATTACCAACATGAAATCCTAATAAATAAAATCCATCATTCACATTTCAATGCATCAATTTCTAAATAATTTTTGAGAATATATATGAAAATATTGTTAAACTAGTTTTATATATATTGTAAAAAATCCTAATAAACATCTAAATATAGTATAATTAAATATTTTATACCAATTTTGAGCATGTAAAATAACCGTGTTCTCTATCTTATATTTATGAACATATCCTATTAATGAATCACCCTTATGTAACATAAAATACAATCTTGTAATTTATAAAATTTAATTTCAATAAAAACATTATAGTCATCTGAGTTATAATTATTTATCATAAGGTTTCATGAAAATGAATAGTTTCACTACATCCTATGACCCAAATATATTACAGGTACCATTAATATTTTATTAATATATATCATAGAATATATAAAAAATAATCAAAAAAACATTTTTTATAAATATTATTTATCCACATCACAAAAATATGTGTTTTAGAAATTGTTATATTTTAAAAAACTAAAACCAAAAACATCCAATGTGACATTCAAATATATTTCCTGAATAATATTCTATTTTTGAAAACCATGTACATTAGGAAGGTCTCTTTCAGATATTTCATTTTCCACCAATTGAATTTTTTAAACCAAAGGAAAGTCAAGAATTACAGCGAACCTCCTGTGGCTGGCGATGTGATGACAGTGCTTCTAGGGTTTTCTCTGGTCTTAGGGGCATGTTTTGGTTTTTTCCCTATGGGCCATTGGGCAGTTGTAATGATCTGTGGACTAGGTTTTGTTGTTGGTTGATCCCTCTGGCTTTAAAAGCTTATAATGGTTTTCTGTTTCCCATTAAAAAGGGTTTCTTGTCTTTTTTTTCTTTTTTAATAAAGGGGCTTGACCCCAATCTTTTGGCTATATTATGAGGGACCATCAAGTATCACAATAGTCATTCTATGAAATATTGAAATTTTAAAAAGTTCATTTCAATTACTTATTAAGAATTATATTTAAACATCATAGGTACCAACATTAATTTATGAAATTTCTAATCAAAATATGAAAATTAATTTCATGATGGATTTACCATTGTTAGATCTAGTTATAGTATTCCAACATCCACATAATATACTACTACATGATTTTGTAACACTTCTTGATTCTAGTAATATATTTTCCCATGAAATAAATATTATATCAACTAACATGTTTCGTATTCCACAACATACCAATATAAACCACAATACTTGTTGTTCTGGTAATTTAGTGTGTGTTGAATATGGGATTTATAAAACAACTGTTAAATTAAAGGGTAGAATCATATATAACAAAATTATGTAATATATATAGAAATATTAAATAATGGTAAATTTTTATGTTTATTAATTGATAAAATTTAATTAATATAATTAAATTATTAATAAATAAATTTTATTCATAAATATAATTTTTACTTAAATATTTATTTTCATATGATATAAAATATATTATATTATAGTTATGGAATGAATTTAATGAAATTTATTTATTATATATACAATAAATTCATAAAAAATCACCTTATAGTTATTAATACACTTATTATTAATTTATTAAATGCTTATAGTAAACATTTCCCTAAAAATATTTTGTATTATGGTGAGTGAAAATAAAGTTTATTCTATTAATTTTTTAAATTTAATTGGATACAATGGTTTTAATATTAGTAATATATATATTAAATCTATGATAGAAGGAAAAATTAATATTTATGAATAAAATACCAGTTTCGGATATTAATATTAATTACCATGGTAATGTTAGAATTTGTTCTTAAAGAAAATTTACACGGTCATTATGTAACTATAAATTATATAAATTTAATTTATATTAATTATATAATTTATGTAGTGCAGTTTTTACCATAATAATATAAATTAAAACATATTTTACATGTAAATGAAAATATTTAATGATAGATAAAATTAATATTTAGAAAATTAAATTTACATAATAAAATAGGTATTATTGTATTTTTTACCTTTTAAATATTTATTTTCATAATATTACAATCTAATGATCTAAAAGACAATCAATTAGGTTTTTAGTAAAATAAGTTATATACCTAATTTTTTTATATTTTTAAAAATATTATTTATGGTAATTGTCGAAAATACAGTGTTTAAAAATTCCACGACTTTAGGATGTCATTAAGACATAATAATGGAATGAAAATTTATGAAACTATTATTATAACCAATGATGGATTATATATATATAATCGTGTAATAAAAAATATTATGCATAATATTTAATCCTATATTTTAATTTTATATGTGATTATTAATTATATATATAATATAATATTTTATTATATTCATTACATTAAATACAGTTTTTATCAATATGATAAAAGATATGTTAGGGTTTCTCATCTCAAAATTGCGTTATACAAAAAATATATCATATTATTCCACAATTTTAATTATTATTGGGTTTTATACTACCTCGTTGGAAAATAATATCATGATTCTATTTATATTAAATAAATATAATGGAAACATTTATTTTATATATTTCACGATAATTATATTAAAAATTTGCCTATTTCATATGTTTTTCCTATCACAATATCTTTTTAATTAGTTACATCGTTTCACATAAAACATCATTATTATATATTGGTTACATTCTACACTAAGATTTTATTATTTCTTTATTTACAATACATTTTATATGTTTTAACATATAAAACATTAAAACCTCTTTTAAAAATTTTAATGACACCTGAAATTTGATATATTTTAGATATTTCATCTAAATTTTCCACCATTAATTCATAGTTTACTATTTTATCCAAGTTATTATTATAGATCTGTAGTTACTTCCCCAATTTAATTAATCAATTATAAACCACCCTTAAATATCATATCATTAGTCAATTTCAAAATCTACCTACAATATTCTTTATTTCATATATATTTCATGTTGTGAGTGTTTTCGTTCTAATTTTTAATTAATGAAGACAAATAAAATATTCCCAAATTTTTTATTTATTGTTGGTTTTAAATAATTACTAGTGGAAAAAATTATCATACCTTTTTATTTAATCATTGTAATTGGAAATATATAAATTTTTCTATTTCTCAAGGGTTTTCATACATTTTTACTAAAATAAAAATAGATTTTTTAACTCAAATATCCATTGATTAGGATAAAATGTTTCTTCTTTAACAATATTATTTTTTTTGGTTTATTGTATACTATGATTGTAATAAAGTAATATTTATCATTCCCTTTGAAATAAAATCTATTATTAATTCCAAAACCTTTTTATAATGTATTTCCTTCATGGAAAAGTGAATCATTTTTATGGATGATATAAAACTTATTTAGTGATTAAAATTATACAAAGTGAATATTTATTATTTCCTTATAACTTTTCATTATTAATATTATAATCCAAATCTGTATTACCCATTAATATCATCATATTACTGATTTACATTATTCACAATGATGTTTTACCACTCTATTTATGTTTTCTATTATTTCTATTTAATTATAAATTATTTTATAAAATACCATTCATGAACAAATTTTTTATCATCCACAACACATTTAAATATGATAACTAATGCTATATTATTTTATATTAGTTGTATAAATAATTATATATAGATAGATTTTGATTACATCTGGGTAAATATCAAATGTTTGTGTTCTATAACATCATTATTAATAAAATTATTTCAAAAATATTATAAAATATATTCTAATGTTTGGGTCCCATATTCTGGTTGACCCATCAGATGTACATGCATGAAAATTATTTTGAGTGAATTACCCGCAAATTCGATTATTTTTTATTTCAAATATTGATGCCTACATATGATGTACTATTTTATGTGTCCTTCTTATAATGTTTATTTTAGCATATTCCATCATCTTTAATTGATTTAAATTTTCACATGGGATATATATTTACAATAAAATACATTTTATTTATCTATATGGATTGTGAAAAATTTTTGGTATATTTTCTTGACAACCATATCTTTTAAATATATTAAAAATTGTATATTGTAAATATAATTTCTTTTGTTTTCTCATTTTACACATATATATTTTGTAATTAAATTATGTTTGGATCAGATATGTCCCCCTAATTTATTGGGTATTGTTTTATATCTCATAGTGTAATAATGATGTTTGTGGGTGTAATCTTTACTTTGTAATTCTCATGTTATTGTGAGTTGGAGTGTTAATGGTTATGATATATATATATGATTATACATGGGTGTTATTAAAAAGGATATTTAACATATTGAATAAAATATTGAATATTACTCGAATAATAATATATTTAGAATGATTTACAAAATAAAAAAGCGATGATATGACCCAGAAGCTTGAGCACATGGATCACGAGTAATCCAGAATAAAATATTTGAATGAATAATATTTATATATGTCATATTTTTATTCATGTATTATAAACATGTGGTGAATAAGAAAAACTAAGATTCCCTTAGACAATGGTTCTTATATGAATTTTCTATATGTTTTCATAGGTTGGGTCGTGAAGTACATAAAATCAAATCTTATAGGTTTCCAACCCCACATGCTAGGAGGATATCCAAGAGGCCACGAAGATATCATCGATTAAATTCATAAGGTGGTGTCAAATCATGATAATAATTCCTTTGAATAAATACCTAGAGAGATGGGATTCTTCAACATAGTGGGGACTGTTATCCTAGTAATTTCACATATCCAAGAAAACTTCCATGTATCATTTTACATGCCTCCCATTGGATATGCTCATGTATGAAATGGTAAAAATAGTGAAGGATTTTTTATATTGTGGATTTATTCTTATTTTTGAATATTAATCTACTATGGTTCTTATCCCCTAATTCAATAACCCATATTTTTTACATCATTACAAACAATATATCATGTGAAATTTCCTCTATAAGGGGATGGAAAGTATAATCCACAAAAACTCTATTTCCATCTACCTTGATGGATCTCTAATGAAGATCATGGATTTTTCAAAGGATGATTATTGGAGATGTTGGATTGTCTCAAAAAGTTATTGCAGACATCAACCACACATATATTAATTCCAATACCGATAAGAAACATATGATAAAAATAATCCATGTTATAATGGAATGGAACTATATTTTAATATTTTTATCATTAATTTGATTTATTATTGTGGGATATTGTTCTCATGATTAAGTTTTTTATCTCTTCGTGTATGTACATCATATTCATGGGAATTAAATGTGGGTTCTTTATGAAATATTAGGGTCTATGATAAAGAAACCTACATTTCCCATACATTTTTATAACTACCCAATACAATCTCATCTAATTCATCAATAAAAATATAATAGTGTGAATCATAATGCTTTATATCTATAGTTCTCTCTATTGTTTAATTTAACATATTAGGTTTGTAAATGACAGATGATTTTTACAAATTATATTATATTATATACCAATGATATCATCAAAATCACAAGGAATGAAAAATATGATGTGGTCAAGTTGTGAATCATGGGAAGAGTATTTTTTAATTTCCAAAAATAGTAATCATACAATCATGTAAGATTCACAGTGAACTGTATGAATACTATTGGAAGTAAATTATTGATGTTTTATCATGGAACCCAAATCTCCATGAATAGTCTCTAGGTGAATCTCATCAATATAGTGGTTTATTAGATAATATGATTCCTCATGATATAAAAAAATAATTATTATCATTTAGATAATTAATAACAATAGTTTACAATGTCCTCTCTTCCATATAAATGATTTTTATTTCAGTTATCATGGTTTCAAATGATGTTATATCTACTAGTTGAAATATTCATTCATTTTTTATTTAGGATAATAACTTTGATAGAATACATCACTAGTTATAATGGAAAAGGATGTACATGATTTTGAAAGAGGGTGGTATTGGTATTAAATAATCATAGACACAATACTTGTCGTGACCCATCCTCGGGGCCCGTGCCGTTACTAACCCAAGCCCGCCGTCCATAGGCCAGGGGCTGGCGACTAGCACCAAAGGCGTATATCCCGATAAAATGGAAGGCATTGCCTTTACATAAGTAAACAACACAATAGTTAAGACAAGATGAAGTAAACACTAAGTAAACTAAGTACAAAATTATGTGTTGAAAAGTAAATGGGCCAGAATACTAACCCAACTGAAAGTATAGTACAACTGAAAAGAAAGTACAACAATATTAATGCAAATCAGTAACCACCATGTACAACCCAGTCCACAAAAGAAAGCATAACCCAATCCACACAAGAATGCAAGTCATTCATATCGATGATATTGATTGAATGTCAAGACTCAGCTCACATAGGTATACTACTCATGAAGAGTGGTGGAGATGATAGATGTAGGCTCGGAATCATCTCCCCTACCGAACCCACATAGGATCCATATACAGAAGACATCGATGTCGAACCCACGTAGGATCCAAGTACAATAACCCTCTTTTACGAACCCACATAGGATCTATGTACAGTATTCATCACTTCCAAACCCACAGAAGATCCATTTATAGTCGACCTCACTACCGATCCCATGTAGGGTCCAAGTACAGTAGTCATCGTCGTCACAATCACAGCCAGCTCTAGGGTTCCCGCACGCAGCACGCTCGATTTTGGGAGGGTCTGCACCATGAGCCAAGGGGTTCAATATATAAACTATCTCTAATTCAAGATTTGATGTATCCCAAAGTTTCTTCACATAAATTGGAACTCTAAGAAACTGACGGCGCGTCAATCGGACGCCCTGTCTGAGAGATATTGGCTTTTCTGTTCCTGGGGCCTGCATAGAAATACGCTCGTTTCTAACCCAGATAGTATCCAAGTTCAAATGAAACTCACAGAGAGTATCGAAAAAGGACCGTCTCATCAAAAGAGTCCCAATTCCATAGAAAGCGTGTCTATTGGATCCACAATCCTTATGTTATTCACGTTTATGTGAATAATAGGGCCTGGCCTGTTAGCCCTGTGGGTCGACGGGTCGGGTTGACCTAGTTCGAAGGGTCCGACCAAGCAGGGCTGTCGGACCGGTCCGAAGAATTAAAAAACTCATCCCAAAGGGGCACAGCTTGTCGTGAAGTGGCACGGCCCAGCTGACTCGGCCGGCTGGGGGAGTGGCTCGGCCGAAGCTGAGCGGGCTCCAGGGGGGGGGGTGGTGGCCCCCTCGGTCTTCTACACCAGCGGCTCCAGGCGGTGCTGTCCTTTTCCGAATCAGCCGGCTATGCCAGCCAGCCCTATGGCGCACACGGACCACACAGTTCACCGTGAATTCTTTAGCGCGGATCCCTCTAGGCACCATGGTCTGGCTCTGCCTGGGCGGCTGACGGGTCGGCCGGTCCTCTAGCGCGGATCCCTCCTGGCACCGCGACTCCTCTTCGCCCGACCGGACGACGGGCCAGCCGGTTCTTCCACCAAAGAGGCCCGTCTAACAGGCCGTTGTTCTTTCTGAACAACTGGCACGCTGACTTCGATTCCCTTTGACTCGTTCCTGGCACGATGCGACAGCAACATGCTTCATCCACCATCAACTATTAGTTCTAAAATAATCAATGAGAACAACGGAGGGTTGTCGGGCCATGTTCATTTGGTCCGCATCCTCCTCATAAAACGATTGAAATCAGCCATATTCAACCACGATCTCCAATAAGAATGGGCTACGTAAAAACCCCATTTCAATATTAAACCCCTACCTCCATAATCGATGTCGTTTGTCGGGCGCCGCGGAAGATGGTGTCGTTTCTGTCGTCGTCGGTGTGTACCCGAGGAAGAACGATGTTCCCCCTCTTGTCACGAAGGAGAGATAATTAAGGTGTGTCATCATTGGAGAATTCCCCACTTCAGTTTCTCCTCTCTTGTCGCAGAGGAAAAAGAGGTTGAGAACCATGGTCTCCGATTTGTTCTATGATGAAGGGTCGATGTTCTTCGTCGGAGAAGAACCGTCCTTCATTGAGGATGAAGTTCTTCAAAAACACTAGTGTTCTCCCAATTCCTCTTCACAGAAAAATTCTCAACATAATAAAATAACGCTTCCCCTTATTTTATTTTGATTTTCCAAGCATTCAAAATTACAAAATTCAAATCCTAATTCACTTAATTAATTAAACCACGAGTTTTCTAATTAATTAAGTGATAGGTTAGAATGTTTTAAGAGGGAGAAAGGGGAGAATAAGAGATACACATTTAATGGATACAAAATTAATGGGGAGTTTCCATGTAATTAACATGGGAGTTCAAAGGGGGTTAAGGGGTTATGGAATGTGAAAAAGGTGCGGATAGTGTGGGCCCCACCTCCCATATAACCACACAGAGGAAGTTAGGTGGTTGTGGGACCCACCAACAACTTCCCACGGGAGAGTTTATCTTCCATGGATAATAAAATAAAATTGTACACAATTTTATTTACTTCTTATTTAAACGACAAAATTTAACTTCTTCTCCTTTGAAAACGCATCTACGATAAAAGACCTCTTAAACAAATACTGGCACAGCGAGTTCATCAGTGCCCTCATAATTCAATTCCAAGCACCAGTACAAAAGATAGAAAAACAAGCTCGGTCTTTTACTGAACGTACCCGAGATAAACTTTGGAAATTGATTCCTTGCACACCGGATCTCAGAATCAGGTTCCGTCAGAAACTGCGTACTCACAAAATCACAAATAGTTTAAGGAAAAACATTTCCTTTAAATTTACTGTTCATTTCAATACTATACCTAAAATCACAGATGTAACATGAAAATATTGAAGTCCAGAACCATTACAATGATTTTATAATGGAATGTAATGGATTATATATTATATTTCTAATAAAAATTCCATCGTAATTTTGGATCATGAATCAACCCCGCATCTCTACTATCCAATGCAATACAAAATGGGTTTTGGGTAGAGGATATATTAGTTCATGGATCCAAAAATAGGTTATCACCAAATATCGGCTTCCAAGAATGATCAATAATAGACAATAGATTCACAAATATATTTAAGTACCCATTATTAACCCTTTTTATCTGTGATGAGAACCAACATTACAAATTTGAAATTATTTTGATCAAATCTTATGTAGATAAATTTGTTTTCATAAAAACACATTCATGGTCAAACTCATTAAATGATTTCAATATAATTATGATTCCTCTAACTAATCTTGACAATTGTGGATTTGTTATTAAATATAAATATATTCCAATAATGTTCATCATTATCTAACGAAACATCAAGAAATAAGATTTACCAAGAGATGATTCTGTTTATAATCATATAATAATCATCGATTCATGGTGCTGATATTGTAGTGTCCCAAGATAAGAAATTGTTCTAATAATATTAATCATAGTTGATTGGTAACGGTCTGTGTTTTAAAGATTTGGAAATTTCGAGGAATTTTTTTTCTTAAATTCAATGGAACTTTACGAGTCTGTTGTTTCTGACGATGCCTGAATCTGAGGCCCAATGTGCCCAAAATCAATTTCGGAAGTTTTTTTCGGGTACGCTCATTAAACTTACGTGCGGGTATTTCAATCTTTTGAACCGGTGCTCGGAATCAAAATCCGAGGACACCAATGAACACGCAGCGCCTGTATTCTCTTAAGGGGACCTTGACCGCAGTTGCGTTATGTACATGATGGATATTATAATTTGGGGTTACTTATAAAATTTAAAAATTAAAAAAAAATGTGTGAGAACACATTTTTATTTTTGTTGGTTGTTATTATCTCGAAAGAGGAGTTGTAGGTGGGGCCCATACCTCACAAAACCTCCCAATAGAGGATAATGTGTGGTTGGGACCACACGAGCACCTAACCCCTCAACACCTCCTTTAAATCTCTTGAAACCCCCTCATTGATTTGGTTAAACCCTCCACATTCCACATCCCTTTTTAATTTTTAAAAAACTCTCCTCCTTTTTCTCTCTCTCGTAAATTTTCTAGCACCATTTATTAATTAATAAAACTCCACAATTCATTAATTAATTCAAGTGTTTGAATTTTTAAAGCATTATGCCATCCTTTTAATAGGCTTGTTAATTTTATTTGAGTTTAGTTGGGCATTTTACCATTGTAAATAAAGTGTTCTTCCATGTAGAAAATCTCCAATGAAGAATGCGAAGAACTACTCCAATGACGCTTCCTCTTCGGACGCACCCCGACGTCAATGAAATTGACGTTCATCTTCCGCGACGCACGAATTCTGCGACACTATCTTCCACAGCTCGTCGATGTGCAAATTACCTTGAATAGAGGTAGGGGTTTTGAATTATTTTAATTGAATAAAATTAAACCCTTGTTCTTGATGTATGATTTGTTTCACTCTTGGCCATTTGTTATCACCTAACGCCGAGGGCACGGGCCGAACAAACCTATTCTGATGATCCTATGTATATTATAGATTGTTTTGGCAATAGAGGTGGTGTTGGAAGGGGCGACAGAGACCGAAGACGACGCCGACCAGAGGCAGCGGTAACCGGAGGTAGCGGTGGTTGCGCACTGGCCGCGTGAAGGGACTGGACAGCCGAACAGGCCAGTCTGGTGGGAACCGCAGCAACAACAGGTGCCGTGTGGCAGAGAAAACCATGACCCACTATGCGTGCCACTATATGGATGAACCGGCCGGCTATGGACGGCTGATCAAGACACCGCGGCGCCGCTCTTCGTAGAAGACTGTGGCCCGCGCTTGGCGTGCTGCTCGGCGGGCGAACCAGCCGGCTGCCTGTCAGCCGGGAGGAAGAAACCTTGGTGCTGATTGGTGACACGTGGGAGGAAAGAGGCCCACTGTGTGGGTTGACCGCGCCAGAAAAAACTTTCCAGCTTCTTGTAACACCCCAAGCTTCCACGGTACGTTTTCCTTTGAATAATGCAATGACGTGCATTTTACACAACATCGTGACTCTAACACACCACAACCAATCAAACTAGCCGTTATGAATACTAATGCTTACTTTTTAAAATTTTATCAATTTTATCTCTCAAAATGGACTTCATTTTTGGATTTGGATTATCGAATTTAACCTAATGTGAAATTTTGATACTTTTCGGATAACTTTAATATTTTGATGAATAGTGAAAATTACCAAATTTTATTTAAAAACAACATTTTTTAATCAAAATAATTAATAGTGATAAATTATGAATTTTAGTGGTTTTAAAAAATAATTATAATATATTTTTACCTTTTTATCCAATGGTGTTCATTAGAATTAATTTCACTTTGAAATTGGACGTAAATAGTTGTCAACCTTTTGATATATATTGTTTCTTAAAAACACGCTATTTGTTGTGACAGCGGGAATCAATTATAAAATTAATTAATGCAACTTATTTGTTTGGAATTTTGTAAAATAGAAAACATTTTTTAATTCATAATATCAATTATAACTTAGGCTGAAATTTTTGGCATTGTTCTGAAAAACTTCAAATTTTGATGAACAGTGAAACCACTAAGTGGTAGTTAAAAAAATAAATTTTTCATAAAACGTAATTTTACTGCTTCTATGAGTGGAATTTGGAAAATCTGAGAGACATGGTTAATATCAAGGAGTAAAATTTGGTTCAATGAGATGAAAATAATTTTTGATGAATAGTAACTTTTTACTTTTTTTTACCACAGTTAAAAGTAAGTAGGGTAATTAAGGGTAAAAATGATATTAATATTACCCTAACACATGTCCTTATTCTATTGGACAAATGTAACTCGACCAAAATCAACTGTAGGAATAAAAAATTATCATTTAGGTCCACATGGATTAGTTTAGGACATTTATTATTATTTAATTCAAAGAAGTGTTAAAAGAGTTAAAATCAATGTTTATTTACTAAAATATTTTTAATATAGGGTTACACAAAAGATAAATTAGATTATAAATATTCATTATAAATATAAAAAGATTTCCTACATAATAAAATTTTATTTATAATTTTTAGGCATTAAATAGTTTAATTTATTTATGACACAATGATGATGTCGTAATTACCATAATAGTGAAAAAGTAAAATAATTGATATTATAAATACCAGAATAAATATAATTGGAGACTTTTATTGAATTACACAAATTTTCCAGGTTACTATGACATATTATGATTGATTTAATTGAAAATTTTCGAAGTAATCATTCTTATATGAGTTTCACATTAATCAATTATTGAATAGTGTCAAAATTGACATAAAAGTGTTTTTAAAACAAATATTATAATATTAATTGATATTAAATTCCTAAAAATCTATGGATCGGCCAAGAGACTTATATCATGATATGTGTATCATTAATTGACCACTTGGGGGTCTCTTGGTTGTATATAGTATGTTTATTCACCATATAATATAAAATACAAAGAGACATTGTAAAAGTGAAACTAATTAACTAAGAGTTAATACTTAAATATATAGTTAATATAATGACCCCAACCCGTCTAAATTATATTTTTTGAGTGGTTTTCGACCTATCCCCACCTTAACCTTTTAATAATCTACTTTGGAGCCAATAGAAAACGAATATGAATTTATTATAAAATAATATTTCTAGCTTTTCCAAAGGTTCCCCTCACCCCTCTTATAAAAGGGCACTCCTCCTTCTCATTACTTCACACCTTCAAAGCCTTTTTTCTCTTCCAAAATCTGCCTAAATACTCTATAAACTTCACTCACTTCATCTTAGAGGCCTTACATTATTCAGAAAGTCATCTTAATGAGCCCTTTTTATCAAATCAAAAGGAAGAACCCGAAGAAGAGGTAATGTTTTCACCACCCTTTTTCAAGTTCTTTTCTTCTTCCACTTATTCTTTCTTTGTTATTACCATTATAAAATAATAACACCAGTATACTATATATACTATGATGTTATTATATATATGGTACAATCATATTCAGTATTCTATCCATCCTTTGAATAACATGTCACCATACATGCGTACGTACGACTTACCGTCTCCACGTCGTGGAGTAATTGTTATTAAATAAATTATTATTTTGGTTGGAATAATAATGATGTTTAATTCATGTAAATAATAAATATAACATGATAGTGATTCTTTATATATGATATACCATCCAATTATTTATTATTTTAATATCAAAAGAATGATATTGTTGCTAGTGTGTACGTACGGACTACCGTCTCCACAAACGTGATGAGATTCAATCTCCATCGTATCCATTCAAGTATAATTCTCATTTGATGATTAAAAATAATTTTTAGGACTTGATATAATTCTGGATATGAATAATATACAACCTATCCATAACAAACACAGCTTACGTAACAAAGAATATACGGAAAACGAGTAAGTTAACACCCAAAATGACGATAATACTAAGATATCATTAACAAATCAATGATAAAAGATCATATATGATATAATATTAATGTAAATGATTCTTGTATAATTAAATAACAATTATTTCACCATTATACAGGAGTTTAACCTACCTTCTACCAAGTAAAAGTACAAAGTAAGGGATTTCTTATCTCACTTTTAATTCCGTGAGAATTCCATTGTTCACCAATTATTTATTACATGTGGTGTGTGCATTGCCCATGTTTGAATTCATTTTGTAATATAATTTAATTAATTTATATTTACATCATCATTTTATGATCCTTCATTCATGGGTGCATGTTTCATAAGTTACCAAATCGATAAGGGAATTTGAAGTTTCAATTTCCACTCATTTGGCTTTACGCATACTTCATTGTTTATTTTACTCCAAGATTATGTGTGGAATCACTATTCATTTTCTTATGTAAAAATTTCCACTCCCATTTCTGTGGATATAATTTTGATACACATAATCACTCCATTGATAAATTCTCAAGTGATCGGTATGAACTTGATAATAGTAATTTTTACCTCAATCTCTATTTGTTGAGTTAAATATCCAATTCATTGGTGCTGTTTTTACAAGAATATGTGTGAATGTCCTCTTATTTAATTACACTAAATATCCAATCATATTGAGTGTATTTATATTTTTCACACATAAATATGTCTTTGATTTATCCTTAACCTAAGGATATGGTCTTTATGAGAAATTTCATCTCAATTTACATTCCATTGAGAATCTTTTATTGTTATACACCAAATAACTTTTATATGGTGTATATAATGTACTTTGACATAATATATCATGAATCCATTTATTCTCATGATATTAAAAAAAAATTATTTCCTCAATTATTTTTATTCAAGTGTCTCTATTTTGGTTAGGAACTCTAACTAAAATGACATTTTAAAATGTTTTAAATATTGAATATTCTAAATCTTTCTCATTAATGTCCATGTTTTAAAACTGGTTTTAAGGAATTATTTATATGGAAATTAAAGTTTTAAAATCCAAATTGCTTTTACATGTTTCAAAGTGGTATGGGACACTTTGATTCAAAAATATATTTTGAATGGATTCTTGACAGATAGTGTGACTTTTAAATGTTTTTAAGAATAAGAGGGATATTGATATCCATAGTTCTGATGATTATTTTCATCTATGTCAATATCCTTCATCATTATCGATTGAGGTTAATCTGATACAATAAAATTTTCATATTGTATCGAATGAGTTATGTTTGACTGTGGATGTTGTATTTTTATACCATTCATGGTTTGTGGATAAAGTATTGACATTTCGTATGCTAGTTTTAATACCAATGTTTATGTTCTGTTTCAAACTTTTCATATGAGGAATGAATTGGACATAGTAAGTGACGGGTGGAGCCCACTATAAGTCCTCGATGCCTCGGTAGGTCTCATGATATAAACTAGTCTCTTGGCACAAGGCCTTGGCAAAATCTTATTTGTAGTCTTGGCACGAGGCCTTGGATATGTGGTTATGATAGTCTTACATTATGCATTCCATCATTATGAAAGTAGTTATTGATATTGCATGTGATTGTTCGACTAGTAGAATATCGATGTGAATAAGTAAATGGAATTATTTCATTTTATCTTTTCCATATTATGCAGAAGTTCAAGTTTAAAATGATTTTGTTTTAGTTATAAATTTCTTTATGTGTTTATGATTATCTATAAAAGCTTCTACTATATTGTTATCCTTACTGAGCATCTGAGCTCACCCCTATCAAGGTTTTATTTTTCCCAGGATGTGAAAAAGTAATTTATGAATGACCTATAGGGATAGTATGAGGGGATATTAAGACCAGATGTTGTTGTAGTTTTTTTTACCTTATGATGAAATTTAGACTTATGAATATATCAAGAGTTTACAAGACTACTAAACTAATCGGAGTTTCGAGACTTGATCCTTTGTGATCATGCCAATGTTATGTAATAATGCACCGACTCTGGGTATCTAGGGTTGGGGCATTATAGTTGGTATCAAAGGAAGTTTAGTACAATCCTTGGAAGCTAGATTTAGATAAAATCTGATTAGAGCACGTTGACCTAAGAATAAATTTGAGGATTAGTATAGAAGAACTTCATAGAATTTTGCTGTTGTAGAGATCTTGTGAGTTTTCATAGCAATACATCTCTGTGTGGATACGAGCAGGTAGAGGCGGCTCTGGCACAGATGTACGTAGGGGTAAAACCCGAAAACACCGCTTTGATCTAGACTCGAATGGGAACTGGTGCACAACAACGGGCCTTGCTGCACTCTTGGTTACGACACTCCCGTGGGATATGATTAGGATAATTTTAATTTTCTTTACAATCCAATTTGAGCTATTATATATATAAGATGAGAGTAAATGACCTCGGTTAATCCTAATGTGTTTAAAATTGAGAATATGGTGACATGTTAATATCTAAATGATTTTATAACTACTGTTACTCACACAATGCTTTATTGTTTTAGTCAATGGATAGATTCCAAGGAAGCTATAGTGACTTTGAGAATGATGTACAAGGTGGGAAAGGTAGTAGAAATGAGCAACAAAATGGATTATTGATAGGTGTAAAAGATATCGTCTTTATGCAAAATAAATTTTCCAAAAATATGATCATCAATATATATATTAACCAATTACCGGACTCAACAAAGAAGAGAATGGTGATGAATGATAAGAGCTCTAGCAGTGGAGACCATAGAGAAAAGAATCCTTAATTTCCATCATGCAGGAAATGTGGAAGGAGACAACCAGGAAAGTGTCTCAATGGGAAAAAGAAATGCTTTACATGCAGGAAGGAAGGACATAAAGTGAATAATTGTCGTATAAAAATGAAGAGTACTATGGAAGAAGATAAAAACGGTCTCAAGAGTCCATTTATAGTCATTTTCCTATAATGTAGGGGACCTGACCATTACCCGAGTGAATGCCCTATTCTATAGGATAAATTCATGGTCAAAGAAGAAGCTATGTGGAAATAAATGGTCGGAGAAATATTTAAAAAGGGTTAGTGCTCCTTGTTGATGGGCTTACTTTGGAATAATTTTCTCTTGTATTTGTAACCCTGTTGTTTTCCATGTGAGAATGAAATTTGAGGAATAATTATCTTTTCTCTTGTGGATATAGTTATGAATAACCATTTGGTTTTATATGATCATTGCGTATGTGGCAATTATAAGTTATTATAATTTGGGATGAAAATGCAAGGTATGAAATAAAATTTGTGGTTAAATTATGTTATGGTTATTTTGAGAATTTCTCTCATTTTGATAATGTTATAAAATATAGTTTTTGAAAAGGGACAACACGCATACTGTGTGACAACCCATTGCGTCAGACAAATCTGTGGGAATCGAACCCACAACCAAAGTGAAATTGGGATTTATCACCTACCACAAGACTACGTGAAGTCCCTGGTTAGAGTGACTATTATTTTTAGTTAAATGATTTTATTGATCAATAATAATTTGATTTGGGATATTATGTCTTATCAAATGAATACCCTTAGTATAGGAAAATGATTTGGTAATTAAGTGATAAATGTAATTTTGGAATTTGTTCGCTTTGTTGTATGGAAAATAGAATAGTATAGGAATTAATTTGAGGAGTAATGGTGGATGTTTATCTATGTTTTTATTGTGGATTTATAGTGATTTGGGTTTTTTATGGAAATGATTAGGTTAATTAATTTTAAGTATGCGACTTTAAGAGTAATTAATGTCATTTGGAGATTCAATTTAACATGGAAGACTATATTCTTATATGTTTTGAGTTTCAATATTAGTTTGGATTATATTGAAGGATTTTAAGGAAAATTTATTATTGAATGGTATTTATTTAACTTTGGGGTATTGATGGTTTAATTTTAGAAATTATGATTAGTGTTTTTTTCTCACTAATGGAATATCCATTTTGGGGATCATTAGATATTATACTAACCATTTTTGTTTTGATTAATCTCAAAAGTCAAGGTAAATATATAGTTTTTCTTAAATGGATCATGTATTTATATAGAAGTTTATTCTAGATCTTCCATTGTGACCAAGTCTTCTTGATTACTCATTGTTCAAAAAAATGAGTTAGTGGTAAACATTTATTAAAGAATGAAACTCTCCTTAAAAAGAAAGTATATATCTTTATGTTCTTAGTCAATATCATAAATGCATTCCTCATCCTTATGTAATGTAACTTAAACAAAAAAAATGTTTTCCGTTTACTTTTCCTACTGGGAGACTAAGGAATGTTTTTCCCAACAAAAGTTTGTGATTTTCTTATTGTTAACTTTCTCTTGATCATGTTTTCTATCCCTCCCCATCTGAACTGAACACTTAGTTTATCGTCCATATCCATGTTTTCCTACATAGAATCCTAGTATGGGTTATATTGGGTGACCTTTATACCTCTCTTCCTTTCATTTAAAGTGATAGTTTTATTGACTCTTTTTCCGATGTGGGACATTCCATTATTTTCTCAAGCCCAATTTTAATAAATTGTGAGGACACAATTTATTTAAAGAGGGGAGAATGTAACACCCCAAGCTTCCACGGTACGTTTCCCTTTGAATAATGCAATGACGTTCATTGTACGCAACTTCGAGATTCTAACACACAACAACCAATCAAACTAGCCGTTTTGAATAGTAATACCTATCATTTGATATATATTGTTTCTTAAAAACACGCTATTTGTTGTGACATCGGGAATCAATTATAAAATTAATTAATGAAACTTCTATGTTTGGAATTTTTTAAAATAGAAATCATTTTTGAATTCGGAATATCAATTATGGCTTAGGGTGAAATCTTGGCATTGTTCTGAAAAACTTCAATTTTTAATGAATAGTGAAACCACTAAGTGGTAGTTAAAAAACTAAATTTTTCATAAGACATAATTTCACTACTTCTATGAGAGGAATTTGGAAAATCCGAGAGACACGGTTAATATCATGGAGTAAAATGTGGTTCAATGAGATGAAAATAATTTTTGGTGAATAGTAACATTTTACTTTTATTTACCACGGTTAAAAGTAAATAGGGTAATTAAGGGTAAAAATGATATTAATATATGTCTTTATTCTATTGGACAAGTGTATCTCGACCATAAACAACCTTAGGAATAAAATATTATCATTTAGGTCAACTTGGATTAGTTTAGGACATTCATTATTATTTAATTCCAAGAAGTGTTAAAAGAGTTAAAATAAATGTTTATTTACTAAAACATTTTTAATATAGGGTTACACAAAAGATAAATTAGATTATAAAAATTCATTTGAAATATAATAAGTTTTCCTATATAATTAAATTTTATTTATAATTTTTAGGCATTAAATAGTTTAATTTATTTATGACACAATGATGATGTAGTAATTACCATAATAGTGAAAAATTAAAATAATTGATATTATAAATACACAAATAAATAAAATAGGAGACGTTTATTGAATTACACTAATTTTCCAGGTTAATATGACATATTAGGATTGATTTAAATGATTATTTTAGGAGTAATCATTTTGATATGAGTTTCACAATAATCAATTATTGAATAGTGTCAAAATTGACATAAAAGAGTTTTTTAAAAAAATATTATAATATTAATTGATAATAAATTCCTAAAAATCTATGGTTCGGCCACAAGACTTATATCATGATATCTGTATCAGAAATGGACCACTTGGGGGGTCTCTTGGTTGTATATAGTATGTTTATTAACCATATAATATAAAAATACAAAGAGACATTGTAAAAGTGAAACTAATTAACTAAGAGTGAATACTTAAAGATAAAGTTAATATAATGACCCAAACCTGTCTAAATTATATTTGTTGTGTGGTTTTCGACCTATCCCGACCTTAAACTTTAAATAATCCACTTTGGAGCCATTAGAAACCGAATATGAATTTATTATAAAATAATATTTCTAGCTTTTCCAAAGGTTCCCCTCACCCCTCTTATGAAAGGGCACTCCTCCTTCTCATTACATCACACCATCAAAGCCTTTTGGATCTGCCAAACTCTGCCTAAATACTCTCTCAAAATCCCTCAATTCATCCTAGAGTCATTCCTTTAGTCCGAAAGCCATCGTAAGGAGCCCTCTTGATCAAATCAAAAGGAAGAACCTGAAGAAGAGGTAATGTTTTCACCACCCTTTTTCATGTTCCTATCTTCTTCCACTTGTTCATTCTTTGTTATTACCATTCTAAAATAATAACTCCAGTATCCTATATATACTATGATGTTATTATAAATATGTTACAATCATATTCTGTATTCTATCCATCCTTTGAATAACATGTCACCATACGTGCGTACGTACGGCTTACCGTCTCCACGTCGTGGAGTAATTGTTATTCAATAAATTATTATTTTGATGGGTATAATAATGATGTGTAAATCATGTAAATAATAAATATAACATGATAGTTATTCTTTTATATATTATATATCATCCAATTATATATTATTTAAATATCAAAATAATGATATTGTTGCTAGTGTGTACGTACGGACTACCGTCTCCACGAACGTGATGAGATTCAATCTCCACCGTATCCATTCAATTATAATTATCATTTTATGATTAAAAATAATGTTTAAGTACTTGATATAATTCTGGATATGAATAATATACAACCTATCCATAACAAACACGGCTTACGTAACAAAAAATATAATGAAAAATGAGAAAGTTAACACCCGAAATGACGATAATACTAAGATATTATTAACAAATCAATGATAAAAGATCATATATGATATCATATAAATGTAAATGATTCTTGTATAATTCAATAACAATTATTTCACCATTATACATGAGGTTATCCTACCATCTACCAATTAAAAAGTACAAAGTAAGGGGTTTCATATCTCACTTTTAATTCCGTGAGAATTCCATTGTTCACCAATTATTTATTACATGTGGTGTGTGTATTTCCCATGTTTGAATTCATTATGTAATATAATTTAATTCATGTATATTTACATCATCATTTTGTGATCCTTATTTCATGGGTGCATGTTTCATAAGTTACCAAATCGATAAGGGAATTTGAAATTTCAATTTCCACTCATTCGGCTTTACGCATACTTCATTGTTTATTTTACTCCAAGATTATGTGTGGAATCACTATTAATTTTCTTATGTCAAAATATCCACTCCCATTTCTGTGTATATAATTTTGATACACATAATCACTCCATTGATAAATTCTCAAGTGATCGGTATGAACCTAATAAGAGTAATTTTTAACTCAATCTCAATTTGTTGAGTTAAATATCCAACTCATTGGTGTTGTTTTTACAAGAATATGTGTGAATGTCCTCTGATTGAATTACACTAAATATCCAATCATATTGAGTGTATTTATATTTGTCACACATAATTATGTCTTTGATTTATCCTTAACCTAAAGATATGGTCTTTATAAGAAATTTCATCTCAATTTACATTCCATTGAGACTCCTTTATTGTTATACACCAAATAACTTTTATATGGTGTATATAATGTACTTTGACATAATATGTCATGAATCCCTTTATTATCATGATATTAAAAAGTTTTTATTTCATCAATTATTTTTATTCAAGTGGCTCTCTTTTGGTTAGGAACTCTAACTAAAATGACATTTTAAAATGTTTTAAAGATTGAATATTCTAAATCTTTATCATTAATGTCCATGTTTTAAAAATGGTTTTAAGGATTTATTTATATGGAAATTAAAGTTTTAAAATCAAAATTCCTTTTACAAGTTTCAAAGTGGTATGGGACACTTTTATTCAAAAATATATTTTGAATGGATTCTTGACAGATAGTGTGACTTTTAAATGTTTTCAAGAAAAAGAGGGATATTTCTATCAATTGTTCAGAGGATTATTTTCATCTATGTCAATATCCTTCATCATTCCCGATTGAGGTTAATCTGATACAATACAATCTTTCATATTGTATTGAATGAGTTATGTTTGACTGGAGATGTGGAAATTTTATACCATTCATGGTTTGTGGATAAAGTATTGACATTTCATATGCTAGTTTTAATACCAATGATTATGTTATGTTTCAAACTTTTCATATAAGGAATGAATTGGACTTAGTAAGTGATGGGTGGAGCCCGCTATAGCTCCTCGATGCATCGGTAGGTCTCATGATATAAACTAGTGTCTTGGAACAAGGCCTTGACAAAATCTTATTTGTAGTCTTGGCACGAGGCCTTGGATATGTGGTTATGATATTCTTACATTATGCATTCCATCATTATGAAAGTGATTATTGATATTCCATGTGATTGTTAGACTAGTAGAATATCCATGTGAATAAGTAAATGGCATTATTTCATTTTATCTTTGCCATATTAAGCAGAAGTTCAAGTTTAAAAGGCTTTTGTTTTAGTTATAAATTGCTTAATGTGTTTATGCTTATATATGAAAGATTCTACTATATTGTTATCCTTACTGAGCATCTGAGCTCACCCTTTTCAATGTTTTATTTTTCCCATAATGTGAAGAAGTAATTTATGAATGACCTAAAGGGATAGTATGAGGGGATATGATGAAAATATGTTGTTGTAGTTTTTTTACCTTATGATGTAATGTAGACTTCTGAATATATCTAGAGTTTCCAAGACTAATAAATTAATCGGTCTTTTGAGACTTGATCCTTTGGGATCATGCCAATGTTATGTAATAATGCACTGACTCTGGGTATCTAGGGTCGGGGCGTTACAGTTGGTATAAGAGGAAGTTTAGTACAATCCTTGGAAGCTAGATTTAGATAAACTCTTATTAGAGCACATAGACCTAATATGAAATTTGAGGATTAGTATAGAAGAACTTCATAAAATTTTGGTATTTTAGATATTTTGTGAGTTTTTCGAGCAATACATCCCTGTCTGGATACGAGCAGGTAGATGCGGCTCTGGAAGAGATGTAACTAGGGGTAAAACCCGAAAACACCGCTTTGAGCGAGACTCGAATGGGAACTGGTGCATGAAAACGGGCCTTGCTGCACTCTTGGATATGACACTCCTAGGGGATATGATTAGGATAATTTACATTTTCTTTACAAACCAATTTGAGGTATTATATATATAAGATGAGAGTAAATGACCTCGGTTAATCCTAATGTGTTTCAAACTGAGAATATGGTGACATGTTAATCTCTAAATGATTTTATGACTACTGTTACTCACACAATGCTTTCTGGTTTTAGTAAATGGCCGGATTCCAAGGAAGCTATAGTGACTTTGAGAATGATGTACAATGTGGGAACGGTCGTGGAAATGAGCTACAACATGGAATGTTTATAGGTGTAAAAGATATCTTCTTTATACCAAATAAATTTTCCAAAAATATGATCATCAATATATATATTAACCAATTACCGGACTCAACAAAGAAGATAATGGTGATGAATGATAAGAGCTCCAGCAGTGGAGACCATGGAGAAAAGAATCCTCAATTTCCATCTTGCAGGAAATGTGGAAGGAGACACCCAGGAAAGTGTCTCAATGGGACCAAGAAATGATTTACATGCGGGAAGGAAGGATATAAAGTGAATAATTGTCGAAGAAAAATGAAGAGTACTATGGAAAAAGATAAAAATGGTCTCAAGAGTCCATTTAAAGTCATTTGCTGTAAATGTAGGGGACCTGACCATTACCCGAGTGAATGCCCTATTCTATAGGATATTTTTGTGGTCAATGAAGAAGATATGTGGAAATAAATGGTTGGAGAAATATTTAAAATGTGTTAGTGTTCCTTGTTGATGGGTTTACTTTGGAATAATTTTCTCTTGAATATGTAACCCTGCAGTTTTCCATGTGAGAATGATATTTGAGGAATAATTATCTTTTCTCCTGTGGATATAGTTATGAATAACCATTTGGTTTTATATGATCATTGGGTTTGTGGAAATTATAAGTTATTATAATTTGGGATGAAAATGCAAGGTATGACAAAACAGTTGGGGTTAAATTATGTTATAGTTATTTTGAGGAATTTATCTAATTTTGATAATTTTATAAAATATTGTTTTTGAAACGGGACAACACGCATAACCTATGACAACCCGTTGCGTCAGACAAAGCTCTGGGAATCGAACCCACAACCAAAGTGCAATTGGGATTTATCACCTACCACTGGACTATGTGAAGTCCCAGGTTAGTGTGACTATTATTTTTAGTTAAATTATTTTATTGATCAATAATAATTTGATATGGGATATTATGTCTTATCAAATGAATTCCCTTAGTATAGGAAAATGATTTGGTAATTAAGTGATAAATGTAATTTCGGATGTTGTTCTCTTTGTTGTATGGAAAATAGAATATTATGGGATTACATCTGAGGAGTAAAGGAGGATTTTTATATATGTTTTTTTGTGGATTTATAGTGATTTTGGTTGTTTATGGAAATGATTAGGTTAATTACTTTTAACTATGTGACTTTAAGAGTAATTAATGTCATTTGAAGATACAAGTTAACAAGGAAGACTATATTCTTATATGTTTTTAGTTTCAATATTAGATTGGATTATATTGAAGGATTTTAAGGAAAATTTATTATTGAATGGTATTTATTTAACTTTGGGGTATTGATAGTTTAATTTTAGAAATTAAGATTAGTGTTTTTTCTCTCTAATGGAATATCCATTTTGGGGATCATTAGATATTATAATAACCATTTTTGTTTTGATTAATCTCTAAATTCAAGGTAAATATATAGTTTATCCTCTATGGATCATGTATTTATATAGAAGTTTATTCTAGCTCTTCCATTGTGACCAAGTCTTCTTGAATACTCATTGTTCAAAAAAATGAGTTAGTGGTAAAAATTTATTAAAGAATGAAACTCTCCTTAAAAAGTAAGAATATCTCTTTATGTTCTTAGTCAATATCATAAATGAATTCCTCATCCTTATGTAATGTAACATAAAACAAAAAAATGTTGTCCGTTTACTTTTCCTACTAGGAGACTAAGGACCATTTATCCCAACACAAGTTTGTGATTTTCTTATAGTTATCTTTCTCCTGATCATGTTTTCTATCCATCTCCATCTGAACTGAACACTTATTTCATCGTCCATATCCATGTTTTCCTACATGGAATACTAGTATGGGTTATCTTGGGTGACCTTTATACCTCTCTTGCTTTCTTTTAAAGTGATAGTTTTATTGACTCTTTTTCCGATGTGGGACATTCCATTATATTCTCAAGCCCAAATTCAAAAAAATTTTGAGGACGCAATTTATTGAATGAGGGGAGAATTTAACACCCCATGCTTCCATGATATGTTTCCCTTTGAAAAATACAATGATATGCATTGTACGCAACTTCGAGATTCTAACACACCACAACTAATCAAACTAGCCGTTATGAATAGTAATACCTACTTTAAATAATTTTAGAAATTTTTTCTCTCAAAATGGACTTCATTTTTGGATTTGGAGTATCGATTTTAGCCTAAGGAGAAATTTTGGTACTCTTCGGATAACTTTAATATTTTGATGAATAGTGAAAATTACAAAATTTTATTTAAAAACAACTTTTTTTAATAAAACAATAAATAGTGATAAATTATGAATTTGAGTTGTTTTAAAGTTTATTTAGAATATATTTTTACATTATTATCCAATGGTGTTCATTATAATTAATTTCACATTGAAATTGGACATAAACAATTGTCAATCATTTCACATATTTTGTTTCTTAAAAACACGCTATTTTTTGTGACTGCGGGAATCAATTATAAAATTAATTAATGAAACTTATATGTTAGGAATTTTGTAAAATATAAATCCTTTTTGAATTCGGAATATCAATTATAGCTTAGGGTGATATTTTGGCATTGTTCGGAAAAACTTCAATTTTTGATTAATAGTGAAACCACTAAGTGGTAGTTAAAAAACTAAATTTTTCATAAAACATACATTTACTTCTTCTGTGAGTGGAATTTCGAAAATCCGAGATACACGGTTAATATCAAGGAGTAAAATGTGGTTCAATGAGATGAAAATAATTTTTGGTGAATAGTAACTTTCTTCTTTTATTTACCACGGTTAAAAGTAAATAGGGTAATTAAGGGTAAAAATGATATTAATATTACCCTAACACATGTCCTTATTCTATTGGACAATTGTATCTCAACCAAAAACAACCATAGGAAAAAAATATTATCATTTAGGTCCACTTGGATTAGATTAGGACATTTATTATTATTTAATTCAAAGAAGTGTTAAAAGAGTTAAAATCAATGATTATTTCATAAAAAAAATTTAATATAGGGTTACACAAAAGATAAATTCGATTATAAATATTCATTAGAAATCTAAAATTATTTCATACATAATGATTTTTTTTAATTTTTAGGCATTAAATAGTTTATTTTATTTATGACACAATGATGATGTAGTAATTACCATAATAGTGAACAATTAAAATAATTGATATTATAAATACCCAAATAAATATAATTGGAGACTTTTATTGAATTACAATAATTTTCCATGTTAATATTAAATATTATAATTTATTTAATTGAATTATTTCGAATCAATCATTCTGATATGAGTTTCACAATAATCAATTATTGAATAGTGTCAAAGTTGACATAAAAGAGTTTTTAAAACAAATATTATAATATTAATTGATATTAAATTCCTAAAAATCTATGGTTTGGCCAAGAGACTTATATCATGATAGGTGTATCATTAATGGACCACTTGGGGGTCGCTTGGTTGTATTTAGTATGTTTATTAACCATATAATATAAAAATACAAAGAGACATTGTAAAAGTGAAACTAATTAACTAAGAGTTAATACTTAAAGATAAGGTTATTATAATGACCCAAACCTGTATAAATTCTATTGGTAGAGTGGTTTTAGACCTATCCCCACCATTAACTTTAAATAATTTACTTTGGAGCCATTAGAAACCGAATATGAATTTATAATAAAATAATATTTCTAGCTTTTCCAAGGTGCCCCTCACCCCTCTTATAAAAGGGCACTCCTCTTTCTCATTACATAACACCTTCAAAGCCTTTTGGAACGTACAAACTCTACCCAAATACTCTCTAATATTCCCTCACTTCATCCTAGAGGCCTTCCTTTAGTCAAAAAGACAACTTAAGGAGCCCTTTTGATCAAATCAAAAGGAAGAACCCGAAGAAGTGGTAATGTTTTCACCACCCTTTTTCAAGTTCCTTTCTTCTTCCACTTATTCTTTCATTGTTATTTCCATTCTAAAATAATAACTCTAGTATACTATATATACTGTGATGTTATTATAAATATGGTATAATCCTATTCAGCATTCTATCCTTCCTTTGAATAACATGTCACCATACGTGCGTACGTACGACTTTCCGTCTCCACGTCGTGGTGTAATTGTTATTAAATAAATTATTATTTTGATGGGTATAATAATGGTGTGAAATTCATGTAACTAATAAATATTACATGATAATGATTCTTTCTATATGATATACCATCCAATTATACATTATTTTAAAATCAAAATAATGATATTGTCGCTCGTGTGTACGTACGGACTACCGTCTACACGAACGTGATGAGATTCATTCTCCATCGTATCCATTCAAGTATAATTCTCCTTTAATGATTAAAAATAATGTTTAAGGACATGATATAATTCTGGATATGAATAATATAAAACCTATCCATAACAAACACAGCTTACGTAACAAAGAATATAATGGAAAATGAGTAAGTTAACACCCGAAATGACGATAATACGAAGATATTGTTAACAAATCAATGTTAAAAGATCATATATGATATCATATTAATGTAAATGATTCTTTTATAATTCAATAAAAATTATTTCACCATTATACAAGAGGTTAACCTATCGTCTACCAAGGAAAACATACAAAGTAAGGGGTTTTGTATCTCACTTTTAATTCAGTGAGAATTCCATTGTTCACCACTTATTTATTACACGTGGTGTGTGTATTGCCCATGTTTGTATTCATTGTGTAATATAATTTAATTCATGTATATTTAAATCATCATTTTATGATCCTTCTTTCGGGGGTGCATGTTTCATAGGTTACCAAATCGATAAGGGAATTTGAAATTTCAATTTCCACTCATTCGGCTTTATGCATACCTCATTGTTTATTTTACTCCAGGATTATGAGTGGAATCAATATTCATTTGGTTATGTCAAAATTTCCACTCCCCTTTTTGTGGATATAGTTTCGATACACATAATCACTCCATTGATAAATTCTCAAGTGATCGGTATGAACTTTATAAGAGTAATTTTAAACTCAATCTCTATTTGTTGAGTTAAATATCCAATTCATTGGTGTTGTTTTTACAAGAATATGTGTGAATGTCCTCTGATTGAATTACAATAAATATCCAATCATATTGAGTGTATTTGTATTTGTCACACATAGTTATGTCTTTGATTTATCCTTAACCTAAGGATATGGTCTTTATAAGAAATTTCATCTCAGTTTACATTCCATTGAGACTCTTTTATTGTTATACACAAAATAACTTTTATATGGTGTATATAATGTACTTTGACATAATATATCATGAATCATTTTATTCTCATGATATTACTATGTTTTTATTTTTTAAATTATTTTTATTCAAGTGTCTCTCTTTTGGTTAGGAACTCTAACTAAAATTACATTTTAAAATGTTTTAAAAATTGATTATTATAAATCTTTCTCATTATTGTCCATGTTTTAAAAATGGTTTTAAGGATTTATTTATATTAAAATTAATGTTTTAAAATCAAAATTCCTTTTACAAGTTTCAAAGTTTTATGGGACACTTTGATTCAAAAATATATTTTAAATGGATTCTTGACTGATAGTGTGACTTTTAAATGTTTTTAAGAAAAAGTGGGATATTTCTATCAATAGTTTTGATGATTATTTTCATCAATGTCAATATCCTTCATCATTCTTGATTGAGGATAATCTGATACAATACAATCTTCCATATTGTATCGAATGTGTTATGTTTGACTGTGGATGTGCTATTTTTATACCATTCATGGTTTGTGGATAATGTATTGACATTTTGTATGATAGTTTTAATACGAATGTTTATGTTATGTTTCAAACTTTTCATATGAGGAATTCATTGGACATAGTAAGTGACAGGTGGAGCCCGCTATAGATCCTCGATGCAACAGTAGGTCTCATGAGACAAACTAGTGTCTTGGCACAAGGTCTTGGCATGAGGCCTTGGCTATGTGGTTATGATAGTTTGGCATTATGCATTCCATCATTATAAAAGTGGTTATAGATATTGAATATGATTTTTCAACTAGTAGAATATCCATGTGAATAATTAAATGGCATTATTTCATTTTATCTTTTCCATATTATGCTGAATTTCATGTTTAAAAGGATTTTGTTTTAGTTATAAATTGATTTATGTGATAATTCTTATCTATGAAAGATTCTGCTATATTGTTATCCTTACTGAGCATCTGAGCTCACCCCTTTCAATGTTTTATTTTTACCAGGATGTGAAGAATTAATTTATGAATGACCTGCAGGGATAGTATGAGGGGATATGAAGACATGATGTTGTAGTAGTTTTTTTACCTTATGATGTAATGTAAGACTTATGAATATATCTAGTGTTTCCAAGACTACTAAACTAATCGGTTTTTCGAGACTTGATCCTTTGTGATCATGCAAATGTTATGTAATAATGCATCGAATCTGGGTATCTAGGGTCGGGGCATTACACTTCTACCGACCAGACTGCAAGGAGGGGCGGCACCGCTCGGGGCCCCTGGTCAAGCAGAACTAGCCAACAACCGTGGGGCGAGTCCGTAGGTGGACCCCGCCCCACCGGGCTGAGAATACCTCCAAACCGGGTCCTCGAGTGGGCCGCAATCCACTTGGCTAGGCCGACCACCAGCCAGGTCAGACCCGCCGAATCGGGTCGGGCTGACCCTCCATCCAACTGGGCTTGACGGGCCCGGCCCGTTTCACTTAAACGTGAATAATTTCTAGACCGCACGTCAAATCAATGGACCGTCTACGACACAAGGATCCTCCTGATTCGAAGAACCTTTTGAGATACTATATTTTATTTTTGGACAACTTTGGAAAAAATCCGTGTTTGGAATGAGAGTAATTCCAACCGGGCCCCTGAAAAGAAAATGCTAATAACTCTCAGACCAAGCGTTTGATTGACGAGTCGTCAGTCACGTTGGGTTCCTTATGATGAGACAGAACTTCAAGATACATCAACTCTGTGTTTCATGATAGTTGATGTATCGACCCCGTTGCGTGAGGAGCAGACCCTCCCGGAATCGAGCGTGATGTGTGTGAGAACCCAAGAGATGGCTGCGACTGCGATGACTACTATACTGGGATCCTCTGTGGGTTCCATAGCGATGAATACTATAATGGTATCCTCCGTGGGTTTGACATTGATGACTATTGCTCTTGTATCCTGTGTGGATCCTACAGTTTTGACTTCTATTCTTGTATCCTTTGTGGGTCTGACAGAGTAGCTGATCGTGTATCATGTGTGGGTCTGACCAGTTAGATGGTCTAGTATCCTGTGTGGGTCTTATAGCATAGATGAATTAGTTACTACATCTAATCATCTCTATCGCTATACAAGAGATGTATACCTATGTGAGCTGAGTCTTTACATTCAATCATTATCGTCGATGTGATTGACTTTACTTCATATGTGGACTGAGTTATGCTTGGGCTCAAGAGGTGGAGCCGATCTGATATTGATAACTTAGGTATATGTATGAGCATGAACCTATGTAGTTTTGGTTGATATTTTGTGATTGTATCTTTCATTTTTGGTATATCCTTTGTGGATTATGTGAGACCTTCGGGGGTCTTGGGGTCCCTACTGAGTATCATTAAACTCAAACCTGCATGGGCTATGCCCATAATTTGTTGTGTTGGATGCAGATGATGGGAAACACTGAATTGTGGTAGAGACTTGTATAATTGGATGGTACTCGGAGGTAGACCACTTGGAGAGATGTACACGGAGCGGACGGACGAACCTGATGTGTTGAGGAGGCCATCTGTACCCACCCTTCAGGTGGTATTTTCAGAGTACGACTTAGTAGTTGATGTTAACTTTTCTGTAGTTGTACTTTACTATTGGGGTTGTATTTCCGGCCCCTTTCCGTTCAGCACTTACTCTTGTATTGGTTTTAATTGGTGATTATTTTCAGTATTTTCCTCAACTTCTTGTGTTCTTAATGTGTGTGTGTGTGTTATAGGATAAAATGAAAAGCATATCCTTTTATTGCGATTATGCTTTTGGTGCTAGTCCCTAGCCCCTGTCCATTGGAAGGATAGTTTGGGGTAGTCACATCACAGGCCCCGAGGACAGGTCGTGAAAAATTGTTAGCAAAGGAGTCAGTTTTACCATAGAACATAGACTAGAATTGTTTAAATGGAAATAGTGTTTAGTGTTTTGGGTGTAGATATCAGTTTTGGGAAAACGGTGTTCGTTTTGGAACTGACGTATCCATACACCAGGACCCTGACCTCTGATTTCTGACTCAGTGCACGAAAACACAGATTGCATGTGTGTTTTCTTTGAAAACGTTTTCTTTGTGATTATTTTGTGTCAGCTCACTAGGTATACTATTTAAACTGTTGTGCCCATGGTTCCTTTCAGGATGGCCCCACAAAGGCAGCCATCTAGGGTTTCTAGTTACATATTATATGGTAGCCCACCGAGCGACGTGGCCTCAGTGCAGGGCTCCATCATAGCGGAGGCACCAGTGGTACCACTACACACTGAGAATCTGCTACCACCATCCCCAGTAGAGGAGAGTGCACACCACCTTAGTGCATTGAACAAGTTCTATCACTAGAGTCAACCTAGGTTTTGGGGAGAGACAGACCCACATGAAGTTGAGGATTGGCTGTAGGTTGTTGTGAGAGTTTTCAGATTGGTATGGACACCAACCGACATTATGGTGATCCTTACCACGAGTCTCCTACATGCATCAACAGGTTGATGGTGGAGCCTGATGCTCTAGTTCCATGACGAGTCATTTTTACTCTGGACAAACTTCGAGAGTCTTTTCCGCTCAGAATCTGTTCCAACCACCCTTCATGTGGTGCGGATTCAGGAGTTTCTTCCTCTACAGAAGGGCAGCATGACAATATCTCAGTACTCAGTGAGGATTACCGACCTCTCACTCTACTCCACGGATATGGTATGAGACCCATTCTTCATGGCTCAGACCATTTAGAAGGGACTCAGGCATGTGATCAGGTCTTCGATGATTCCCTTCAGCAACCTGACGTAGGTATGGGTGCTAGAGCGAGCCCTTCTGGTGGAGAGTTTTCTCGCTGAGCAGTCAGTAGCGATGAGACCCAATGAAGGGCAACACGTAGAGGTGTCTCCTGCATCCAGTAGTAGGAAATTGACGCAGAGGTCCAAGAAGACTAGGCTATCTGGTGGGTGACCTCAAGATTCAGGTTAGGTTGTGTGGGGCACACGAAATAGATCCAACCTTACGAGGAGTAGTTAGTGCTATGCATGTGGCGGGCAGGTCCACAAGGCTCGTGATTTCCCGAACCACCATTCATATGAGCAGAAGACAGTAGAGGGACCTGTAAGGGAGTGGAAGAGGCTTGAACATGGTGGTCCTCCGAGGGCAGGCAGACGCGGAAGAGGAGCTGGCCGAGTAGCAGCTGGTAGACGATGTTTTGAGGCACTACCACCACCACCACCAGGAGGTCCACCCCGACCACAGGGAGCTGGCAGACAGAGGCGGGATCGGCTCCAGGCAGTCGAGGCCTATGACCATGGCACACTTGAGATGATTTGAGGTACTATTTATGTCTAGTACACCCTTGTGGTACTAAATATACACACATGTGCGAGCCATTATTTTATTTTCGCTACCCTTTTTCGGAGCTCGGTGATTCCGACTGAGCCGTTGGCTTGATCCTTATGTCTAGAGACTCATACTGGAGAAGAATCGATGATTATGCACTGGTTCCAGCAGTGGGAACTTACTCTATGAGTAGAGATCTTTGGCTGGTATCTTCTTGTAGTGGCGTCGAGGCCTTACGACGTCATCTTGGGTATGGATTGGTTATCGACAGTTCATGCTCAAATTTACTATATTAGGAGAAGAGTGCAGTGTATCCATAGGGATGGGACCAGGTTCACCTTCAGTGGCAAGAAGGGAGCCTTAGCAGCGCATGATGGACTTATACATAGAAGGGGATAGCCGATCACACATCAGTTGGCTAGTCTCATCCTTGGAGCGGTTGATGTGCGGATTCCACGTATTCCTGTTGTGGTGGATCAGTATGCATATGTTTTACCTGACCACGATCGTGGATTACCTCCTTGTTGATAGGTAGACTTCTACATTGACTTGTACCTCATGACAACACTGATATCTTCTCCAACATATCGTATGGCCCCCGTCGTGCTTTGTGAGCTATGGGTACAGTAGGAGGACTTGCAGGGAAAGGGATTTATCCAACCCAGTGTTTCACCCTGGGCATCCTCGATTTTGTTTTCCAAGAAGGCTGATGGGAGCATGCGACATTGTGTCGACTACCATCACCTGAATCAGGTAATGATGACGATCAAGTACCCACTCTCGAGGATTGACGATCTCTTTGATCTGCTCATGGGAGAACAATGGTTCTAGAAGAAAGGCCTTATGTCAGGCTATCAACAGCTCAAAGTTCGAGATGAGGATGTGCAGAGGACGGCCTTCAGTTGTCAGTATGGCCACTACGAGTTATTTTATTCCCTTCGGCATAAACAATGCTCCATCCGTGTTCATGACTCTCATGAACATGATCTTCCGGCCTTACTTCGATTGATTTGTCATAGTGTTCATCGATGACATATTGATTTACTCTACTACTATGGAGGTGGACACCTACTATTTGCAGGTAGTACTAGACACACTCCGATAGCACCTGCATTATTGTAAGCTCTTGACATGCTAGTTCAGGATTCAAGTGGTTCACTTCTTGGGAAACAACATCTCGGAGGCTGGGGTAACAGTCGATCCAGCGAAGATCCACGTAGTACTTGCTTGGGAGCCACCTAGGAGTGTGAATGAGGTTCCTTGTTTTCTCAGTCTGACTGGGTACTATCGAAGATTTGTGCCAGAATTCTCCATATTTGCATCACTGCTCTCAGCATTGATGAAGAAGGGGAAACCCTTCGTGTAGTTATAGAGATGTCGGAAAAGCTTTCAAGAGTTGAGGCAGTGATTGACCAGTGAGCCCATCTTGTCACTACTGGAGGAGGGTGTTGGGTACGTAGTTTACTACGACACATCAGGGACCAGACGTGGGTGTGTCCTGATGTAGGAGTGAGTAGTGATCGCCTATGGTTCATGAATGTAGAGATAAAATGAGAAGAACTACTCTACCCATGACCTAAGGTAGTAGTAGTGGTCTTCTCCTTGAAGATGTGGTGATACTATCTGATGGACGAGTGATTTACAGTCTACTCTGACCACCAGAGTCTTAGGTACATCATCTCTTAGAAGGAACAAAACCTGAGACAATGCCGATGTCTCGAGTTCCTCATGGACTATGACTTCGAGATAGTATATAATCCTAGGAAGGGGAATGTTGTAGTATATGCTCTCAGTAAGAGATTGGGCATTCAGTTGTTAGGAGAGGCGACGGAGCAGCTAGCCGCATTGCAGATATAATTTGTGGATAGAGATGGATAAGCCTTTCTTTAGTCCCTCACAGTCACTCCTCAACTTCTTCAGTGAGTTAGGGAGGCACATCGACAGGACGTTGAATGTGAGACGTGATGTGCTTAGATATCCTCAGAGAAGTCACCTGATCGGTTTTCTGAAGGTGGGGAGAACATCATCTTCTTCCAAGGACATACTACGGTACCAGTTTCATTACATGAAGAGGTGTTGAGGGATTTCCACACATCCTCTCTAGTGGTACGTCCAGTAGTTGAAAAGATATATCAGGACTTCAGAGGACAGCACTGGTGGCCATGTATGAAGAAAGAAGTAGCAGAGTTTGTCTCTTGATGCCTCAATTGTCAGCAAGTGAAGGCGGACC
Organism: Viscum album; assembly: GCA_963277665.1. Taxonomy (NCBI): domain Eukaryota; kingdom Viridiplantae; phylum Streptophyta; class Magnoliopsida; order Santalales; family Viscaceae; genus Viscum; species Viscum album. Next base: position 1,234,869,730 of record OY728130.1, on the reverse strand, counting down.
ACCAGGTACCAGCTGTCTTGGTACAACTAATAGAGGTCTCAGAGTTGAAGTGGGATGGGATATCCATGGATTTCATTAAGGGACATCCACAAAAATCCAGGGTGCTCGACTCTATCTGGGTGACTTTCAACGGACTCACCAAGTCGACCCACTTCCTACCGATCAGAGAGAAGAGCTCAGTAGAGAGGTTTGGATGCCTTTATGTTCAAGAGATCGTATGGCTTAATGATGTTCCATTGACTATCGTCTCCAATCGAGATGCTCATTTTACTTCCAAGCTATGGAAGGGGTTACAGGAGACTTTTGGCATGCAACATCGGTTGAGCACCACTATCCTTCCTCAGACAGATGGTAAGACTGAGAGACCATTCAGACTCTCGAGGACATGCCCCATGCTTGTGTCCTTGACATTGGTCGTATCATGGAGGATCACTTACCCTTGGTGGAGTTTTCGTAAAACAACATCTTCCACACAACCATCGGGATGGAACCATACGAGGAACAGTACAACCGACTTTGCAGATCACCTCTGTGTTGGACTAACCCTAGGGAGTCAGCACTTGTAGGATGATAGATGGTTTAGGCTAAAATGAAGAAGGTGTAGATCATCCAAGATTAGATGAAGACTGCACATAGCAGATAGTAGTCCTATGCTGATAGGAGATGAAGACTACTGGAGTTCAAGGATGTCGACCAAGTCATTCTATGGGTCTCACCTCGATGAGGAAAATGGAGATTTGGATGAGGCAAGAAAGTTTTATCCGCAATTCATCACACCTTTTCAGGTTCATAGCAGGGTTAGCAAGGTGGATTACCGCATGGCCCTTCCACCTCAATTGGACCTGGTGCATGACATCTTCCACGTATCTCAGCCAAGGAGATACGTGCACGACCCATACCACATCATCGACCACGGGGAGCTGGGCATCGATGATGGGGAGACTTTCACAGAGGTCCCAATGGAGATGTAGGATCACTAGGAGTGGGTCCTACGTGGGCGATCGATTCCTCTAGTGTGCATTCACTGGCAGCACGGGAACATCAAGGAAAGCACATAGGAGTGGGCGGCTCAGATGCATGCTCAATACCCCCATTTATTTTCCTAGTGTGAGTTGTAACTTTATATGGATGTAAATCCCTGAGGTGGGGTTAAATCAAATACCCATAAACTTCAAGGAAATTTTTTTCCTAAAATATTTTGAATTTTATGAGTCTGCTGTTTCAGACAACGCCTGATTCTGAGGCCCGGTTTGCCCGGAATCAATTTCCGAAGTTTTTTTGGGGTACGTTTAATAAACATATGTGCTGGTATTTCTATCTTTTGAACCAGTGCTTGAAATCGAAATCTGAGGACACCGATGAAATCGCCGCACTCGTATTCTCTTATTGGGACCATTACCATAGTATATTTTTGTATTGGATGGATGTTATAATTTGGGGATACTTCTTTAAATTAAGAATTATAATAAAACGTGTAAGAAGAAATTATTATTTTTGTTGGCGGTTATTATCTCGAAAGTGTAGTAGGAGGTGGGGCCCACACCTCATATAACCTCCCATGAGAAGATACTATGTGGTTGGGCCCACACGAGCACCTAACCCTTCAACTCCCCATTTATCTCTCTTGAAACCCCCTATTGATGTGGTTAAACCCTCCAAATTCCACCTCCCTTTTTAATTTTTAAAAAACTTTCCACCTCCTTCTCTCTCTCATAAATTTTCCAAAACCATTAATTACCTTATTGATCTCCACAATTCATTAATTAATTTAAGTGTTTGAATTGGGAAAGCATTAATCCATCCTTTTAAAAGGTGTGCTAATTTTATTGGAGTTTGGATGGTTATTTTACCTTTCAAAAGAAAGTGTTCTTTCATGAAGAAATCTTTGACGAAGAACGTGAAAAATACTCCAATGACACTTCCTCTTCGGACGCACCTCAATGTCAAGAAATTTGACGTTCAACTTCCACGATGCCTGACTTCCGCGACACCGTCTTCTGTGGCTCGTCGACGTGCAACATATGTTGAATCAAGGTAGGGGTTTTGTATGATTTTATATGAATAAAATCAAACCCTCGTTGTTGATTTATGCTTTGGTTTGCTGTTGGCCATTTGTTATAGCATAACGAGGAGGGAATGAGAGGAACAAACACGGCCCGACGACCCTCCGTATATTTTAGATTGTTTTGGTGATGAAGGTGGTGTTGGAAGGGGAAACATTTACCGAAGTCGGTGGTGACTGGAGGAGGCGGTAACCGGAGGCTACAGGGGCCATGTCTTGGCCGCTAGTCGGCCGCGTGAAGAGACTGATTGGCCAAACATTTTGGTCCACCGGGCACTGCGGCACCTGTAGTTGCCGCGCGGCATAGAAAAGAGTGGCCCATTGTGCGGGTCACTTGATGGACGAACCGGCTAGCTACGGCCAATCGGGCAGGAGACTGCGGCGCCGCATGGCGCCGCATTGTGGAGAAGACCACATTCCGCGCTGGGCGGGCCGCCCGGCGGGAAAACCGGCTGGCCACCTGCTGGCCGAGTGGAATAAACTACGGCGCTTCTTTGCGCCTCGTGGGAGGAAAGGGGCCCACTGTGAAGGCCTCCCACTCCGGAAAAAACCGGCAGTCTTCGGCCGACCGGGCAGCAAGGAGGGTTGACACCGCTTGGCGCAGCTGGGCGAGCCGAACCGTCCAGCAACCGTAGGCCGGGTACGCGGGTGGGCCGCACCCCACTGGGCCGGGCCGACCCCCCATCCCGGTCAGACCTGCCTTGCCGGGTCCCTGGGTGGGCCATGTTCCACCGGGCCGAGCCGACCCCTATCCGGGTCGGACTTGCCGAACCAGGTCGTGTCGACCCGCCATCCCACTGGGCTTCATGGGTCGGGCCCGTTTCACTTAAACGTGAATAATTTCTATATTGCACGTCGGATCAACACATCATATGTGGCACTGGGATCCTCGTGAAGAGAGGGTCATTTTGCTATAATATAATTCAGTTTTTGAAAACTTTAGAAAACAACCGTGTTGGAACGAGATAAATTCCAACTTGGTCCCAGGAATGAAAATGCTAATAACTCATAGACCGGGTGTCTGATTGACATGTCGTCATTCGTGTTGTGTTCCTTATAATGAGACAGAACTTTGGGATACATCAACTCTCGGCTTTGTGATTTTTGATGTATCAACCACTTTGCTCGAGGAGTGGACCCTACTGGAATCGAGCGTGCTGTGCGCGGGAACCCTAGAATTGGTCGTGACTGTGACGAATACTATACATGGTTCTTTCTTGTGTTCGATAGTGATGACTGCTGTACTGGGATCCACCGTGGGTTTGACAGTGATGAGTACTATTCTTACATCCTGTGTGGGTCTTACAGTATTTAAATATGTTCTTGTATCCTGTGTGGGACTGACAGAGTAGCTGGTCTTCTATCCTGTGTGGGTCTGACAGCTTAACTAGTCTAATATCCTGCATGGGTCCGACAGCTTAGATGAATGAATGACTTCATCTGATCATCTCCATAACTATACAAGAGATGTATAACTATGTTAGTTGATTCTTGACATTCAATCATTATCATCGATGTGATTGAAATTACATCCTTTGAGGAATATGATGTGCTTGTGCTCGAGAGATGGAGCCAACATGAGATTGATAACTTAGGAATATATATGTACATATACCTAATTAGGGTTGGTTGATATTTTTTTATTGTATATTTATTCTATGGTATATCATTTGTAGATTCTGGGAGACCTTCGGGGGTCTCGGGGACCCTACTGATTATCATCATACTCACCATTGCACGGGCTATACCCACACTTCGTTGTGTTGGATGTAGACGATGGGCACCACTATATCGAGGTAGAGACATGTGGAGCTGGATGGTACCCGGAGGTAGACCGCATGGTGAGATGTACATTGAGTAGACGGATGGACCTGAGGTGCTGAGGAGGCCATCTGTACCCACCGTTCAGGTTGTATTTCTAGAGGATGACTCACTATTTTCTATTTACTTTTATTTATTTGTACGTTACTATTGGGCTTGTATTTCCTACCCCTTTCCTTTCAACAATTACTCTTATATCGGTTTTACTTTGTGATTAATTTCAGAAGTTTCCACTACTGCTTGTGTTCAGACTGTTTGTGAGTTACAGGATAAAAGGAAATGCATTCCATTTTATCAGGATTAATTACTTCTTTGGGGATAGTCGCTAGCCCCTCGCCTATGGAAGGTGGGCTTGGGGTAGTCACGGCATGGGCCCCGATGACGGGTCGTGACAGGTGTGGAACTAAAATGGTGAATTTACTATTCTAACTCTACTATATCCATTATAATTATATTTCTAAAATCTTTTATACCAAGGATTAGGTATCCCATGTCCAAATATAAAGGCTATATAAAAGATTTTTTGAGTGGGATATTGGTTATATGTAATTTGATATGTAAATCCATATAAAAAGGCACCCAATTTGAAAAAAATACTATTTTATAGATAATAAATAAACAATTAATCGATCTCAATCAGTTTCCCAAATACAATGATGAAGCAACCTACCGTCAACCTCTTCTTCCAACAAGATGATAATGTGATATAGGGTTTACTGCCTCTCAAGGATTATATATTTTTTAGAATCATCACTCTTATGGAATTAATATCAACTATAATATATCATGTTGCACTATTATTATGCATGGTGGTGGAATTACTTATGATCATATGATAGCAATTATTTTAGATTTCTCTGCTTTCATTGTATATGGAAACTCCCTATTGGACGAAGCTAACACAGTGATTAATGTGATCATTCTATGTAATTATAAAAATATATATATTTGTATATGGATAAAATAGATTCTATTGTCATTCATGATTATCATCTCGTCCATGGACCCCATCTTGTACTATCTAGTATGTCATCAGTATATATAATGTTCCTTATCAACAACCTGAGGGAATTTATTAACACATATCATGAATGAAACAATGTGGACAATTGAAATGCATTATTGGATACAAATGGAGTACAGATCACATAATTTAATTAACTTATATAACTTCCCCAAGAGGGATTTCATGTAGTGTGATTTTATTATATTGCGATTCACATATATTGACCCGTAGAAAACTTTTACGATTTTTTTTCTTATCTTTTACCGTGTTTTAAAACACACTTAATAAAATAATTTTTAATTAGTGTGGTTTAAAATATCTTTGATATAAAGAAAGAACATGACATTGTCTTTTATAAAATTAATTAAACATTTATATTCATAATTTATGTCATATATTAATCTAAATCTTCTTTTATAAATAATGTGTATGTTTATTTTAGAGAGAAAATAATTCAAAAATTTATTTGATCAATTATTTTACAAAATTTCATTATATTTTCTAGTTATTTTTTTTTAGGTTACGTAGTACAAGATATGTTATCATAATCAAATGATATTGAACTAAAAGTATCATAAGAAATGAAAAATGGTACATAGGAGTAGAAATATTCAAAATATTTGATTTAATATTTTTAAAGAATATTATAATGATGATAATTTTATAATTTTTATCTTTATATAAATAGAATCATGAAGAGGACGTTTTATAATATATTAAATATGAAACTCTAAGATAATATAGATTGATAAAAAGGTATATTTAAGTGATATGGGTTAGAAGGAAAATATATTCTCATTAAGAGTGAATATATATTTATTCTAATCATTACAAAAATAGTAGGGCATTTGTATCATCTAAAATTATATATTTTGTTAATATTATAGATTATTATAGTTATTTCATAAGGGAGTTATAATAAAAATTTTGAGTTTATAATTTATTTAATAGGGTATAATATAATGAACTATTATTTTTTTACTTTAATTTTAATCCAAATAAATATTATTTCAAGTAACATGCCTCAACAACATCAAAAAAACTAGAAGAACCATGATACATATTATTTAGATAATTAATCCTATAATATACTATATTGTTTTAACATATATGTTAAACTATCCAATATAAATAGTAGAATCATAAATTTTAAATGTATATTGAATGAAAAAAATAATGGTTACTATGGTTACTATAATATTGATAAATTAAAATAGTATATTTAATGGACTGATAAAATAATTTCATGTGCTGAAATATATTTTAATCAAATTTCAGTTTTATGTTCTATTCATTTAATTATATTCATTAAATTATTCTTTTATGAAAATTTATTAATAATATAGTGAAAAAGATAATTTAACATTCATTCATTAATTATTACTTAAATAACAAGAAATTAATTTTAATTTTAGAAGATACTGTTTCTATAATTTTTTTTTAAATTTATTATGTTGGATTACACTGATATAACGTTTTATCATATATAGAAATTAAATTATAGAAAAATATTTGTATGTTTGTAATTAAATTATTAAAAAATTTAATTAATTAAATTTATCTTTTGAAAAATTAAATTCTTTTCCATTACATATTTTTTTATAAAATAAAAAATTTATATTAGAATTTATAGTTTAAATTATGTATATAATTATTAAATTATGTATTATGGATATATATATTTCTTCATGAATTTATAATTATATTTCCAGTTTTATATTAAATGAGTTTTTTATCCAAGTGATTGAAATGTTATATGCGATTCTCACTTAAAATTTTATATCAATGATGAATATTCCATATTATGCTATTAATATTTTATGTGGTGTATATACTATATCATTGAATTGTCGTATAATTATTCTCTATATATTAAGGGTATTTAATGTTTAATTTATGGTTCTCTCATTCTGAATAATTTTATTAAATTCTTATAAATACTGTAAGGGTGCATAATAACATGATTACATTTAATATAATATTAATGTATCCGAATAAACATCATATGGATATGTTATAAATATTCTATATGGAGATTTTATTAATTTGGAATTTCAACATTTTTTTAGTACATATAAATATCTATCATGTAAACCTCTTTTAAATTCTCCCAACAATATAACTTATTGTTTTAATATGTTTTTTCATAATATCCTTACATTACAATATGATTTCATATTTTTCACATATTTAACATTTAATTTTGTAAATACAGCCCCAATTGTATTAATTAATAAAAAAACATGCTATTTCATGTTAATTATAATTAGACTATTTAACAGTCATTTCAATTTTTTTGAATACATATTTATTCCATATTTTATGGGTTTGTTCAGTTAATTTTTATTTTTATTTCAAATTCTAAAATTATTTAACATGAGTTTTTATTAACATCTATGTTGATGTTTATATCAAAATAGTTATCAAATTCAATTGACATAAATATCCAAAAAAATCATCATTTTTTCTCGTTAGGTGTTACTAATATCGTAATCGATTATGTTATATAAATTCCACAATAATTGAGATACAATTTTTCTTTTTGGAAATACGTCCTATATATATGATTTTTAGGTCATAATATATTTAATAATGACTATTTCTCATTTTCTCTAGAGAAAATATAATTTTGTCTTTTTAAATCCACTTTATTGATGAATTTATTTATTCATAATGCTTAATATTCTCACAAATTATTCTAAAATTATTTAAAGTATATATTTCTTCTATTTCCTTTATATTCATCCAAAAATTATTTTATAATATATTTTTTAAAAAAATCAACATATATTTTAAACCTCAAGATATTCATTTTTCTTTTAACTAATTATCAAAAAGTTATAGTACTACTATATTTATTATATGATTTTCAATAAAGGATTTATAAAATATTTTTTATTTTTTCCTTTCTTGTATGTTTTATATTAAATTCCAAATATGATTTCAATTACTATAATATCATTCATATTTATCCATTTATTAATATTCTTCTTGAAAATGAATATTCTCCTATGTTTTTCTCATAAAATTTTAAAAAATGTCACTAGGATGTGACTAAACAATAATTATTTTTGATAAAATACATAAATATTCTAAAAAATATATTATTGTTTTGATTCAATATTAATCTTGTCTCTATATATTTTATTTGTGAAAAAATTATTTTTTATCGGTTAACCTTATTACTCCAAAAAAAATATCATGTGGGATTACACACTCATAATCAAATGTTTTATCTCTAAATTACATATATTGCGGTATTGATAAATTTTTACATTATTAAAAGTTTGTATCGATACCTGTAAATCAATCTATATTTTTATGTTTTTCTTTATATATCTCAATAAACTAACATTATCATTATTTCTCCAAATGATAGATAACATATTTTAATTAACGCATTCATGAATACCATTTCATATGTATGGGTTAATTAAATTATGTTGTAAATATGAATGTTTCTAATTTATCTTGACACACAATATATGGTTTTACATTATGTGTTTCATGTGTCATATTTTAACATAATATTCATTAGGTAAAATTTGATAACTTTTTTGTTAAAAATTTCATATATTGTTGTTATTATGGTTAGGCATTGTTCAAAAATATTTTGAGTTGGTGAATTTGTGGTTAAATTATTCACAAAAATATTTGATTTAATATAAATTTGGTTATACTATACCCAAAATATTTAACATTGATATGATTTAGAAGTTTATATGTTTATAATTTGTTTCATTTCCTTTGAAAATGTCCATTAAACATTTATTTATTATATTAAATTTTTATACTCCATTTCTCAATATTATTATCACATTTTCTACATTTTTATGCAATGGTTTATGTTTGTTCACTTGATATAAAACGTCCATATGTTGTCTATCATGAATTAATATTAATTTTCAATGTTACATTATTGAAATACATATTCCATGTTAATGCTTAATCTCATTATTATTATTCAACCATTATGAACATTTTTATGTATTTCCATTACCGTGTTTTGAGAACAACACTTTTTATTTTATTCATTCCCAAGTTATATAGATTATTATTAAATCTAATTTATCTTGAAAATGTTATAGTATGTTTTATTTATGGATAAATTATAAATATAATTATTTTATGTAAAAAATCAACAAAAACATTGTTCCATGTTTTCATGGCACCGTTAGATTAAAGTGAGATGTAATCTTAAAACATTTCATGATTATATTGTTTTTACTCAATTATTATAAAATCCCATTTCTAAAAAGATAATTTCATCAATAGTATTTAATATACAGGTTTCAGCAACCCTAATATTTTAAAGCGAATTTTTTAGTTTTATATGGAGTATTGTTGTTAATGTTTTTATTTGGATTAGAAAACATTATTATAAAATATAGATAAATTTATTTGTATTGGATAAAATCTATAAATTTTAGTAATGTGGTGGTTTTTTCATTATACTAATAGAATCATAAAATAAATGAAAACCTATTTATAAAGGATTATATATATATTTTTAGATCAATAATAATAAAAAATATTATAGTCAAATTTTATTAAAACATTCATTCATTATAAAATATATATTCATAATTACAAAACTAGTTTTTAATGAGAGGGAAATTTTCATTAGTTAATTATCTGTCTTTAAATGAATCATTACCCAAAAAATGTACAATTTTAATAATGAAAAAAATAATTTAAATGATTATTAAAAAATATAATCCTTTTATGATATGCATAGAAAACTATGTATATTTATTTATATGTGAAATTATTGATTGGGGGTATTTTGATCATTGAGATATTATAAAACAATGGTATTCATGTTTAGAATATTTTAATAATTATTATGAGAATTTTTATAAATTTAAATTTGTGATTAGATTTGGATGAAGAATATATGCTATCATAAAAAGTATATATATCTTATAATAAATGATTAATAGGAATTTAATTTGTGTTTGTAGAAGAATTAAACCTAAAATCAATTTATCTTATGTATAACATGATTTATTTCCATAATAAATCTAAATATAATATTATTTTAAAATATAGTCAAAATTATCTTCATGAAAATGAATCATTAAAGGGTAATTATCATAAAAATCCTTTTTATTATAGATATATAAGGAGCCAATTTGATAAATAATAGCTGTGAATATTATTATATACTAATTGTGTGAGAAAATATATATTTTATAATCATTCTGTGGTTACTGATGATGATTCCTCATTTTAAATTATATGATGTCTATTTTTTATATTATAGGTGATTATAGTTTTTTCATTAGTAAATGATAATTAAAATTAAGTGGTAAAAAATTATTTATAGGTAGGGAATATGAGATCACAAAATTTTAGTCTAATATTATCCCAATAAATAAAAAACTTCTTTATAACTTTTTTACATGAAATATAAAAACTAAACATATCATGAAAATTTTTATTTAAATTAAATTTTAATGTTTGAAGAATTAATATTAAAATTTAAAATTTAAAATTGTCAACATAAATAGATTTAGTTTTTATGATGATTTTATAGCCATAGAACGCATCATCATGGTGACTTGTTTTTATATCCACACATTCAAACATTCCAAAGATGGGTAGCCTCCGAATTCGTGGAAGGTAATATTTTATCCGTATTCTAAATGGTTTGATGTGATGTAAGTTAATCCTACCATGTATTATTTATTGAATCCCATTGTGAAATTAGACTAACCCTCATAGATTTGATTCATGATTGTGAATCTTATATCAATTCCATATATAAGTGGACGTTAGTTCACTAAGATTATCTTGTCTCAATAGGGTAATATCTATTGGTTGGAGTATGTGGTAATGTTAGTCATATCATAGAATTATTTTACAATGGGTACGTTGATATCATATATTATCCTCCCCTTTTGAAGTCAATGGCATCTCAAATGTGAGACTTCTTTGGTGTGGAACCCATGGAAGCCCATTTCAATTATGAGGTAGTCGAAACATCTTCATATGTATTCCAAGGACGTTTACCTCAGGCATCCCATGATTATTATATGCCATACATATTCTAGATCTATTAACAAGTTAAACATCTTATTTATATCGATGGTTTTCACAAATAATTTATTGTAATGAAAAGTGGGAATATGTTTAAAATCATCCAAGGATATATTGGGAATGTGGTTAATATATTATGGGATAATTCAAGAAAAACATTAATGTATTTTTAAAAAAAATTGGAAAGTGTTTTAATGTTTTATATGGATATTTTTTGTGTAGGTTTAATATAATTTCGTTATATATTTGGAACATGTTTAACGTCATGTAAAAATAGTTATGGTACATGTTTAATATATTATGGGTAAATGTTGCGAGATTTATTGTTTACACTAGGGGGAATATTTCATAGTTAGTTTCAGTGAATTGTGTCTATATTTGGGAAGAATTCATATTCGGGTTGTGTAGTAATGACAATCGTGAAGGGGTTATACATAAACTGTTTAAGAGCCAGGGATCAATATTTATTTTTTTGTTGCTACTGATTATGATCATATGACAGTACCCGTATAAGAATTTTAATTCCATAATCAAATAAATCATCTATAATGTGTGGATAATCAGTGGCTGGTGGTGATAATAATATGTTTGGGAGCTTCCTCAGAGCTTCTAGGAACAATATTTTTGTGATTGGGTCTTACAATTTAGAGAATCCAAATTTTATCTCGATGTAATGATGATCTAAAATAGGCTTATGAATATTATTTTCCATTATTCATATAGTATTTTCAATTTTATGATTGAAGATTATATATGATAGTGACCTTAGGTCCTTCTAGATGAATTGATTTTGAATCTATATTTTGAGTTGATGATTCACACTTTCTAATAGATGAAGTGATGGTATGAATAAAGAATATTCATAGGACGTACCTTGGAAAATTATATTTGTAGTGATGATTATTTTCTATAATGAGTGGGAACAGTCTATAGTTGTTCTAGGAGATGAGAGGATGAGTTTGGGTCATACTCCTGGACCCGCAAGGGAATCCATTAGGAGAATCGATAATGTGTTCAAGGAATATACAAGATATACTATCAGGGTGACATGGAATCATATCATTATAATTTTATGAGGCATATCATTCTTCTGCCATGAGAATCATTCACTTTTCATAAATGGAATTAAATGTTTTTTATTATGACGCTATTACTATTTATGATCATGTGAATAGACATGTTATGCATTGATTATGCATTAATATGTCAATCCTTTCCTCCCTAATAGAGTAGAGGAAGGAATCCAATGTTTTTGAAACTTGGTAATGATAAATTTTAAAATCATATGAATATATATGGTACATATGTGTTATGCATTTAGTATTCCATCCATTCGTCTATATGATTGGTTAAGGGGGAATCACGAACCACTTTTGGGTCAAGGTCTATGATTGGGGATTATAGCTATGTAGGAGATCTATGTTGGATTATAGGGAGTAGTAGGTGTATATGTGTCAAATGTACTAAAGGATTGATCATTATTTTTCATTCAATTATTTGATGAGGGAATATAGACATGCTGATGGATCGTGAGATTTGACAGTGTCTAATACTTTAGTATGAGACCCATGTTTGCTATTTATTGATCATCTCATGATCATTATTTTGAGGCATTATATGCTTGAAACATTAATAATCTTGTTTCTTTTTAAATGAGGTATCTTATTATTATCATATATAGAAATCCATAGTTTAATGCAATATTGTAAGGACTAAGGTTTTATCTCGTGATAATGGCATTGAAAATATTATTATAGATACATAAGACCTCTAGAACTTACTAAATTACGAAAAATGTTCTCTCCAAATAGTGAATACTGTAGCTTAATGTCACATATTAGATATTTCTGTTATGGGACTCAAAAAAGATATACCCTTATGGTTTGACCAATTTTTTGAGTTATGTGATGGTGTTTCCAGAGTTTATAGTTGAGAGTTGTGACTGCTGTTTTTTGGAAATCTAGGAGTAGAATCTCAACTCGTGACATGTCATTAGGACCTTGGGGGAAATGATGAATATGGGTGTTCACAAGAGTGTAGATATGAATATCAAATCAGTGAATTATATTGGGTGGATGTTAGGGATGTATAAAGTGCATCCCAATATTTACTTAATCAAGGATTATAACATTATGGTGTGACTCCCCATATTTCATGAGGTTCAGTGATGGTAGCAATGTTACCAGGATAGAGGCTCATGAGAAAAACATGGGTGTGATCTCAAGTTGGGGTGAGGGGGAAAATAACTTGTGGTGTGGATCAGTAATCATATTTTAATGAAATATTTCAGGAAACTATGAATTGTATGGAAAAATGTGTTGTTATACATAAATGTGGTTTTTTCCTGAGTTTTTATTCCTAATGGGAATAGAATTGTGAAAATATATCAGTTTAAATATTTTTTTGGGTGACTTTGTCGAGGTAATTTCTGACATGTTAAATAAATGGGGGTTGTAAAGAGAATAGAACTCAAGTTCTATGAGAGATACATATTTAAATAAAATCATTAATTTCCACCCCTAAATGCAATGATGATTATATATTTATATAAAAAATAGTTTCATTCCGCATAGTATAATTCATGAAACCACTATTATTTCATGAAACATTTTGGAGGTGAGTGAAAATGACTTTTTTTATAGAGGATTGATAAGGTATACATATATAATTTTTTTTCGTACCACCGTTATGACATAACAACATTTTGAAATCCTATTGATGTTGCATAAACATTTGGAATGTTATGTGCAATTTCATACCATTCCCTTAAAAATACCTAGATTGCAACTTGCATAAGTATCACTTCAAATGGAAACATATTTTGATATGTATATCCATTAAGGGTCAAATACCAATCAAATAATATGCTATGAAATTAACTTGACATATGGATTATGTTTTATATAATTTGGCGAATCATTGGAAATGTTTTTTGTTTCACTAGTAACAAAATAATGAAATTTACAAAGACAGAAAAATTGATAATCATATTTATTACTTATAAGTTGATAAAATTAAATTTTTTTAAATTAAAATTTATTCACTACAGAAAAATATAAAATAAATAGAAATTATTTTTATGTTCTATGAAATTTATTAATTTATATTTAAACAATAATTTTAAATAAATATATTGATCATATGTCTATATTATTACCATATTGTCCATAAAATATAAATTACTAAGAATGTAATAAATTCAATTATGTTTTTTGGAGGTTCAATTTTAATTAATTATTTTTTACTTATGTCTACATAAATTAAATTAAATTTTCATTTCTTTTAAAAACTAAAATAATCATATTTCCTATATCAGTAAGAAGAAATATCAAATTATATAATATTATGACCAACTGATGAAGAAGGTGATCATTTTCAGATATTGTATTTTTTTAAGAAATTTTATGAACGAATATAGGAATTTTAATATGACAGGAAAATCACATCACTTTTTATTTAGTGAAAATATGACGGAGAATTAAATTAAAGAATGATTTTATTGATGAAGAATATTTCTGGAAGAAAATGTTCATGAGATTCAATCTGGATATGTTATGAATGTTTTGATCATATTGGTGGATAATCATATTTTGTTTGTCTATTTTTAAATTTGGAATTTTTTTTTTAATATCGGTGTTCTCATAAATCACTAGAGTTTCAAAAACATGTGATGGATGTTTTTTTGAAGGAAATAGGGAGTTAGATACATGCTTTATATAATATTCAGTTTCATCGTATCTAGATGGATTGAAAAAATATATTACATATTGTATTCAGTTTGATAATAATCATGCCAATCGTATTCTGGTGAGTAGTTATCTAAAAAATCATATTCATCATGAGAAATTATATAGCTTGAAATATTAAAAGATGTAGGAATAATAGGAAGTTTGAATACATTCAATTAAATGATAGATGATGCTGAAGATGGTCCTCAATGTATTCCATATCTTGAAAGATGTAATAGATAAATCATATGTCTTTTATTGAAAGATGTTGTTGAAGTGGAATATGTTTAAATTTGTCCATCATATTCAATATTCCATCATATTAACAATATCTATTTTTTTCGATAAATATGTGTTAACATATTTATAAGATAACTATGAACTCTAATTTCATTTCAATGTTTTTTTTCAATTGCATCATGGTAAACCATATTTTATTTGATACTAATTCATATTTTCATAGAAAATATAAAGAGAACATTCTTAAATAGCATCATTCAAGTAGAATAAGACAAGATTTTACATAAATATCTAGATGTGTTATCGAAGGGAAACTTGAATTTTAGATATTATTTATAGATTCATAAATTGTTATAAAGAATTTTTATAATAAATTATAATGGAATTTGAAACAAATGGATATTGACTATTTCATCAAACATATATATAAAATTGGTATAAAGAATCACATTGAAGAATTCATATTGAGAAAATCGATATCAAAATTGCAGTTGGATTTTTTTATAAATAAACTGTGAAGATGAGTTTAAATCATCAAAAATATTTATGAACAATCGAGATACATTGAATAATTCATAAATATATTCTAAATTGATGGAATCGCCTAAATTCAAGGAATCTGGTTGAGTGGAGAATAATTTTCGTTTCCCATCAAAACCAGTTCTATGTAACCAATAAAATTGGAGAAGTACATTATACATTAAAGATTCTTTCAGAATGACTATTCATGGTGAATATTAGATAATGAGTAGGGCTGAATAATTTTAGAGAGATAGATTTTTTTCATGTTGAGATAGGTTGAATATGTTTTAATAGATTGAACTGAAAGTATATGATACAATATGAGCAACATAATCAACTAATCATTGTATTCAATGATCATCATATTCTGGTATTTATCACATTCTTCTAATCAACTTTTTCGTCTTATCACTATATCTGGATGGATAATTAGATTGAGATTTTTGTATTGGGATTTTCTTACTGATGATGAAGGAATTATTAATTAAATCATGTTTGTTCTACTATAGATCAATTTATTGTAATTGGATATTAAATTCGAAGAATCGGGTGGGGATAATCATATTGGGAGAATCATATTAGGGAAATCATCTTGAATTCTATATCGATGCTCTTTTTTTCATACCAAATTCTGGATACGAACATGAAGAATTTAAATCCAATTAATTCATTTGATGATGTGGAAATAGAATCAATGGTAATATGTTTCGTCACACAAACATTATATATCTTCATTTGTGCCAGAGGGTGAATGTTCACTATTGGATTATTTACAAAGTGCTACATGATTTTAATGTCTTATCCTACTCATTTTATTCCACATCAAAGGATTATTTTCTAGCAGATTATATGGTATTAAATCATTTAGATACTATACAAAACATTTAGTAGTTATTGTTGAACAATGAACAATGTAACAAGATGTAATACTTTGGATATGTGTTTAAAATTTTTTTCATTAAAGAATAAAATCATTAATAATAGGTAATGTTTATTTTATATAAAATTTATAATAAAATAAAAAGTTCCATTGAGTCAACACTCCCCTCTCAGTGATGTAATTAGCCTAACCTGGAACATTCAATTGGTATTCGATCATATTTTCCCTTCGATTATCCCCCACTAATGATAAATTTCAATTGTGTGAGAAGAAAGGGTACTCTTTTTTTAATGGTAAGGAGTATGAAATTTGGAAATATAGAATGACTTTTTATATTATTTATTTTGGATATGATGTTCTTCAGCCAAAAATATATGGGTTTCCACCAATTTATTTTAATATTTCTATTACATATGTTTATAAGAATAATCATGGTAATTTTAGAATGCATATGAAATAATTATTTCTGTTACTATTTTAATGTAATTTTCTAAGCGAGAATTGTTTTTTAATATCTAATGGAAAATGTGACAAATTGAAAATTTTATACAATGTCCATATAAAAGTGAAGAAGGAAAAATTTAAAATTTAGATATTTAAGGATAATGATGTGAATATGGATGAAAACAAATATTTTAGGGAATTATTTATTGTGTACAATGATATTATTATTATGGTCAAGTTTATATGGAAAATTTTTAATGATTCTAGAATTATTGACTTGTTTTTTAGAATTATTCGGAATAAATTTGTTTAAAATGTTTCTTTATAAGAAGAAATATATCATAAAACATTTTCTCTAGATGATTTACTTAGCACCCACATTACATTTTAAAGGACAATGGAAAAATCAATAAGAAGAAAAAGAAAGTTGATAGATAAATATATATCATGTCTTTTATGAAATAGATTTCGTATAATATTCATATTAAAGATGTAGCTACTGATTCAGATTCTGAAAAATAAGTATGTAAAAACATTGATAATATTTTATCCTTGTTTAAAAAAAATATAAGATGTATATATAAAAACAAAGGGAAAATTCCCCTAATATGTTTAAATGTGGATATGTAGTAAATTTTAGGTCCATTTTTCCATAATGAGAGAATGAAAATGATTGTAATGAATAATAAATTATACTAATAAGATAATTAACGAAACATGGAAATAATGGAAAATTGTATCCAACATTATAAAACATAATATTAGTCAAATAAAAAAGAATTTTTTTCCTCACCTTATGATAAATTAGAAAAGGACAGTGGGGCTAAATTTGAAAATTATTTAAAATATGGTATTGAGAATAATTTAATTAAAATATTAAATGGTGATGATTTTAGAAACAGTAGCTCGGAAGAAGAAAAACTCAACATGAAAGGTATTTAAAAGAAGAGTTTATTGAATTTTTTAGAAATATTCAAAGGATTTAGAAGAAAAACAAGAATATAGATGATTATTATTCTTTAAGAAAAAATGAAGAATATATCTATGATGAGAAATATTATATGGTGAAATAAATTTACGATTTTATGAACTCTCTTGAGGAAAAAATAATATTAATGAGTATTTGGAAGTGATGTTAAAGGGAATGGAAGATGAGTTAGAATTTGTTCCACAAAAACAATATAAATATTTATAGATAAACTCAAGTTTCAAAAACCTATATTTTTTTAATTTGGTGAATTTTCTAAAAATGAGAATCCTTTTAAGGATCAAATAATGTGATCTTCGAATATTGAGAAAAAATTTGAAGTGTTTCTCAATAGAATGGTGGTGAGAAGGTGATTTAGGTTGACAAAACCAACAATATTCGAAATTCAAGAGTATGTAGACAATATGAATCTAAAAATTAAGAATATGGAAAATATTTTAATACCAATGATACTGATAAGGGTGAAAAGAAAAGTAAAATTTTGATGAATAATAGAACATTTGGGGATTCAGATAAGAATGATATGAAGGTTACATGGAACCATATATATAATTCTAGTTTGTATGGATGATTTTGAGGCATATAATCTATATATAGACAATGAATGTGTTGAGGAGAATATTGTCATATAGAAAATAAATATCGGTTAAATAAAAAATATACTATTATTCCTACATTTATGGAAACAATGATTTTTGGGCTGTCAATATTTATAATGAAAGAACTCGTAGAAGGTTGTTTTCAAAAAAAATAGACAATGTTCGAGTGAATGATTAAAATATTTTCAATCCTATAGAATCTATTTATAATATATTTGAATAACATGGTAGCATTTTAAATTCTTTTCTTGTATTATTACAGGAAAAAATCTATAACTTCTCTTAGAAGATGAAAGTAAAATAGAAAATGGAAGAATAGAATGACCTTGTTTTTGAAACCACAATAAAACAAAAGGGGAATGAAAATGGAATAATTTAGTTGTTTTTTTTCTCATATGACAAGAGATTTTATGTTTTTGGTGAATGTGAAATAATTTGAAGAATGAAAAGTGAAATTTGGCACTCATGAATTGTTGAGAATGAAAGGTGTTATATCAACCATCATTGGGATAAAATTTTAAGTCCAATAATTATTTACATATTGAAGGGATAAAACAATATCATTCTATTTTTTCTATAATTGTGCTATGATTTTGACAATGTTATTATTAGAAAAGATGGATTTATTGTCAAAAGTGGAAAATATGGAATGATAGTTACAAGGGTCTGAAATAAAATAAAGATTTTGTTTAAATTTGGTGAAATACAAAAAACATGTAATGTGGGTATTGTGGTAGATTATAAATTATGACATAAAAGTCTTGGAAACATGTCCCAATGAAATATCACAAAATTATCAAAGTTGATGGGTGTTTGATAAATTCATGATTTTCCAAGAACAAGAGAATAACCTGAATGGCCCTAAGGCATTCATTTTTAATGATTTTTGATAACCAACCTTCCAAGGATGAGGGGGAATACATACATGGCTCATAGGCATTGATATTACATGGCCCATAGGCTTAGAAAAGTATATTATTTGAAGTTCTTAGGGAATTCAACTAGAAGATCAACTCAGAACTGCCCCTCTCCAACATCTACATCATTACCATAGCTCTCCAACTTCGCATGGCCGTCTGGCTATGATTCTTATGAAAGTAAAGGTTAGTTCCGATGGAAAATCTATAATCTCTCATTCTAAAAAAACTATTTGGTTCTGATCTAGTGAATGCACTTTCTCTAAATCGTTTTCTGGGGATACTTCTTTTTTGTAGAGTCTGTTTGGGGAAACCGCACTAATCACATGGCCCGAAAGCCTTATCGTGGCCCGAAGGCCTTAATAGTGGCCAGAAATCCTAACTGACCAGACATTGTGGGTGGCCAGATGTCCTTATGTACTCCAATCCCAAACTGGTGGTCCACAGTGAATAGTTCTGGCTGATACAGTTCCGAAATGTAACTGCTATAGTGTCTGAAACTGTACTACTACAATACTACTATAGTGCAACTATAGTGTGGCTATAGCCCTACTACAGTAGCCTCAAAATTATTCCTCTACATTATTTCAAACTTGGGTCTTGAGTGTGCACTTAAGGATTCCAAAACGACTGGTAAGAGGCTCAGGCACGAGAAAAAGAGATTAGTTTTCCACTATCTTTAAAAAAATGATTTAAAATATTATGTACAAGAATGTAAACATTTGTTCAAAACAATCCATTGAGCTTAATCATTTTGGTATATGTTAGACAATGAGAAAACAATAAAAAATAAATATATAAATTTAATTACATTCATTGAATATTTTACTCGCATTTCTTATGTTATGTATATGAAACATAAGTCGGAGTCATTGAAGATGTTTAAATGTTTCATAAAGAAAGATGAACACGAATATGAGTATTTAGTAATGAAGTTGAGAACAGTAAATGTAAGAAAATAAATAACTAATTAGTTTTATATTTATCTATAGAAGAATATGATTCACCATGTTTATATTTCCCCATATAATTCTAAAAAATGTATTTGCTAAAAGAAATAATAGAATCATCATTGAAATGGGAGGAACTATGTTATATAAACATTGGAGTTCTCATTAATACTGGATTCAATTCATGAGAATATCTATTTATATTCAAATCCATTACTTCTAAATAAATATTTCCTATATGACTCCTTATGAATTGTTTTATGCATAAAAACACATTTGAAACACAGAATTGTTTATAGAACTATATATACACTAAAAAGAATGGTGAAAACTATGTAATTATTTATCTGAAATGCAAGGATGGTATTTTTATTGTCTATTCTAAGGAAGGAAGAGGATATAGATTATTTGAAAAAGAAACATGAAAAATATTTTTACTTAATTTATGTGAAATTTAGTGAGGGATACGAGGAATATAATAAAAATCTAGCTGGAAATTAGGTTGAGAAATAAGTGTTTGATGAAATTTTTGATAAGGGTAAAACCATTTGTAATTCTATTCAAATAGAATAACCAGACACATCTATTTATAGTGATAAGGAAGATACTAAATAATCCCGCCATATATTGGGGAAACAAGTGGAATCATA
This sequence comes from Viscum album, assembly GCA_963277665.1. Lineage (NCBI taxonomy): Eukaryota > Viridiplantae > Streptophyta > Magnoliopsida > Santalales > Viscaceae > Viscum > Viscum album. The sequence continues at coordinate 1,234,848,881 of OY728130.1, read as the reverse complement.
GATTATAATTAATGTTTAACATTCGATAATTCAAAAAAGAAGAACAAAAATGATATTACACATACTTCATTTTATTCAAAAGTGGAGTTGAATGATGTGAAAGAATGTTTTTATTATATGGAATTGGATTAGTCCATGAATGAAGAGATAGATCAGGTTAAATGAATTTAAAAATGGGAACTTCTACACAATGAAGATTTGAAAAACATTATTTGATCAGAGTGGTTTTTCCAGAATAAGATGAATAATGAAGGTGAAGTGATAAGAAACAATGCAATATTGGTTGGTAATGGGTATTAGAAAATTTATGGTATTGATTTTCATGAGATATTTTCTTTAGTGGAAAATATTAGAAACAATTAGAATTTATCATTATATTATTGCACAAAAAAATTTCAAAATCATTCAAATCGATGTTAATTAGACATTCATTAATGGTTATATCGATGAGTATGAATACACGGAACATCCTTGTGGACTTATTTTTGGAAAGGATGAATTTTATGTGTGAAAATTGAAGAGGGCATTGTATGGGCTAAGAAAATCTATGAGATCATGGTATTCCAAATTGGATACATCTTAATGAAGGTGATTTTCAAGAAAGTAAGGATTGATATTGATATTGATAACAGATAATTTCAAGAGTATTTCCTCTCTATAATTATTTATATTGATGATATTATCCTTTTTTAGAATGATGAAAGTTGATGTGGATGATTTAATGATGTGATGAAAATGTTATTTGAAATTTCCATGTTGGGGGAAATGAAATACATTTTTGGGTTAAAAATATTTTAAAAGGAGAATCACATCATTCATTCCCAAGAAAAATATATCGAGGAACATTTAAAGTGGATAGAAATGGAAATCTATAAATGTGTTTCTGAACTATTATGAAGGGGAATGTTTGTTACACAATATGTTGAAGGAAAAGTTTCGATCAGAATGAATTTTGAATGCTGATAGGATGTTTATTTTATCTAATCTCTTCATGACCCGACAATGAAATTTTTGTTAATTTATCTTGAAAATTATAGAATGATTTTAAATAATCAAATTTTCTTGATGGAAAAAAAATATATGATATATCATATTTACAAAAAAAATTAAGAACCATGTTTAATTACATAAAAACATTTATGTTTTTTGGGAATCTAGATACTAATTGGACAGTACATCTTGTTGATAAAATATCCACATTTTGTAGATTATTATTTCAATGAATAAATTGTTTTTGTTGGTATTAAATGATATATAATTCAGAAACTATAATTATGGATGAATATGTGTATGTTTCTACCACTCAAGACGCTACAAAATTTATGTGGATGAAAACTCAAGGAGATGATATACCTATGAAGTGACGCTACCCTTTTTCATGGAATTTGATTATAAGAGTACAATCAATCACACCAAGAATCCATTTCATCATTATTATTAAAAAATATTGATATCAAATATAATTTTATAAATTCAAATTTGTAATAGAATGAATTGAAGCTGGAGTATGTTCCATCAATGGAACAGGTTACAATAATTTTCACAAAACCTCTATCGAAGGAATTCTTTTCTAAATTGAGGTTGGCCAGGGGAATCCAACCCATTCTCATCAAGGATGAGGTATGTGCTAATGACCCATCTCTCATTTTAACTTGAATAGTGTTTTCCTCGTGGTATATCAATGGTTTCATAAATATATCCTTTAAAATGAATTTAAAAATGTGGGAATTTTGTATAATCTATGAATTCATCACTATAAATGTTGGGAGTATTCTAACTATTTTTTGTAGTGGTTGTAGGAAAAATATATATTTATTCCAATAAGGGAGATGAATCTATGAATGAAGAATTGAATGGAAGATATGATAATGATGTTTTCATAATCCATTATTTTGGACATCATGGTTTTTCTTGTCAATGATTCATGTTTCCTACAGTGAGTTAGCTAACATAACCTTAAAATAGATGATAATTAATCCATATCATAAGGATAATAATTTCAAGGATTTTTTAAACATGGTACACAATAAAATCTAAATGGATTATGTTTTTAGTTCTAAGTTGATGATGAATGTTATCGTTTTCAAATGTTATCATTTTTTTGTACAAAATTTTATGAAAGAATAATGTTTGTTTGAGATGAAATTAAAATCACCTCACTTTGTATTTAGTGAAAATTAGACTCATAGTGCTTGAAAAGGTTGATCATATTGAATATTAATTTTTCTTAAATTAAATGGTCACCAGATAAACACTAGATCTGGTATAAACATTGTGATTTTATTGGAGGAGAATCAATGTTTTTATGACTATTATTTAAAATGTGATGATTCTATTTCAATATTGGAGTTCTCATTAATCACAAGTGTTTTAAAAAATTAAGATTCATGATTTATAAAATAAAACCTGATAGAAATAAATTGTTTCAATCGTATTCCAATTAATTGTATCTATATGGAGAGAGAAAATATGTTATCGATCATATTCATCTTGATCATAATTAGGAAAATCATATTTTCATATGTTTTATTGCTTAATCTAACTCGTTCTGAGAAAATATATAGCTAGAAGAGAATGAATATTATTGAAAATGGTATGTAACAAGAAATTACATTTATATTCATGTGATGTTGAATCTAATGATCAATTTATTTCAATTCATGATAGAAGCATAACTTTTTGATTTAAAGAAGTCACTAAATTCAAATCCACTAAAAATGATCTATCATATTGATTATTAAATAATATTAACTATAGGAATAATTTTTTTTTGAGAGATTTCTATGGTATAGTATTTAAAGAGAAATATGAACAATAATTTTATTAAATGTTGTTTTTAAATTTTGTCATGATCCATCATATCTGTGTTAATAGCAATTATTCATTATATTAAAAATAAGAAAATATATGTTTTAGTATCTCTATTAAGGATGTTAAATATATATTTATCGTATTGGGGAATTAAATTAAATGAATCATACTGGTAAAATCAAATTTGGATAATTAGACTATGAAATCAATTTGAATTCTATATCAAATAAATTGTTTTTATTACTAGATACTGTATAAGAAAGTGAAGAATTGTTTCCTTGTTAAAACATTTATATAAGTTGAACAAGTATCATAGGTAACATTATTTGTTACACTAACTTTGTTTTTCCTCATTTGTGCTTGAGGGTTCACACAGACTTTCATATTATTTACATATTACTACAAGAGTGTACGGGAATGTCATACAAATTGTATTATTCATCAATGGATTTTGTTCTAGTGGATTCTGTTGAATTTTATAATTTCAAAAACATAAAAAGGATGTAGATATTTTTATTCAATACATAAACTTGTCAAAAGTTGTTCTCATATGGTTCTGTTTATGAATTGTTTTCATCGGGGAATGAAATTTTCAATAGGAAGCAAAAATTGTTTGATTTTGCAAGGAAACATAAAACAAAAATAACAGTGATTTACCCCTATACTATAAGTGATACAATTATTCTAATTCGGAACATTCATATAAAAATGAAAATTTCTTTTTTAGGAATATTATTATTATAAGGATATTAATATTAATTTATTTGATATTTGTAAAAGAGTTTTTTTGAAATAATTGTACCCATGATCAATGATTATTTTTTATAAGAATAATTTAACATTTTATTATTTTGAATAATGAGTTAATTATTATTTTTAAATAGGTAAATAATAATAATAGTAATTTTGATTTTAATATATATGATATTCAAAAAAATATTACTAAATATTTCATATAGTATTTTAATATAAAATTTATTTTCATCATATTTTGAGATTACTTTTAAATGTTAAATTCCAATATCATAAATAATTAATTTCATAAAATAAAAATATTTCATGGGATTATCATGACAATTTTTTATATTGTAGGTTTTTTAAAATTATTTATTTTTCTATTAATATTTTAAAATAATGTTTTTAAAAATATATACACTTTTATAAGACCCTTTGGAATCAAATATAAAAGAAAACTATTTTGACATTTTTTCATCCATTGATGTTGGTTATATGTAAAATGATTAATAAATGAAAATTTTGTTTAATTCAACACCATATATTTAACATTTTATATACATTATATCATATTAATCATGGTATTTTAACATTCAATTCGTGTTGTATCATTCAAATAGTTTTCATTCAAATTATACAAATTTTGTAAACATTAACCCTGTTAAAATTTCCTTCATAGATTTATCATTCCTATTAAAATTATAATTTTATTTATATAATTTATATAATTCATCATTGATGTATTATATATTGATTCCCTTTTTATTGATTTTATTTAGTATTTTCTACTTCTAGATCATTCAATAAATAGTGTTACCAATGTTGAAAATATTGTTCAATAAAACAATTCTCTTTCATTGAGTTATAATGATTGTGCATAACATAATTATTATATGTTACTAGTATTATATCATATTATTTTAAAATGTTACGATTTCTACCAATTTTCTAGTTATTTAAATTTCGATATCATAAAACCTTTTTATGTAGTATTATAAAAAATAATTGTGAAGTATCTAATGGTTCCCATTGAAATTTTACTTTATTGAGGATTTGTTTTAAAATTTTTACATAATATTAAATTCCTCATTTAATTAATATATAATTCAATTATTTTATCATAAATCACCCATAATCATAAGATTTAAAAGTCCATCACAAAATTGTTTCATTCATGTTGTCCTATTTTATATATATTCCATGTTTTATGGGATGTCCATACCTAAATATTCGTTATTTTAGAAAAAATTCACATTCCCAATTTTTTATTATTGTATATATTACTTTGTACTCTATGGATTTTCTTATTATAAATATTTTGAAATTTAATGGAATTAGAAAGTCAATGATGCATTTTTAATTTAATTTTTTATTCAGTTATTGATATATCCCAAATTTATTATTTCAAATTAAATATCCTATTATCGAGTTTTAGTTATTATTAGATAACATATTTCATCTATATCTTATTTCTTATAATGTATGTTTTATTTTTCAAAATACTCTCTTAGATCATTATAAGAAAATAATATATGTATATTCTATGTCTCTTCCTTTATGAATTACAATGATGGAAAAGTAAAATGTTGTTAAAAATGAATATCAACCCTATTAGAGAATACATTTTATTAAATGTCCATATTCATTCATTCAACAAGTATTTGTTATTTTTCAGTTTTTTTAATATATGTATTATCCTTTATTATCATCATATTTTTTATTTATTCATTTTAGAGTGTTGTTTTACTTCCCTTTTAAATTTTGGTTATCATAAAAAGTAATTTTAATGAATTTAAAATGATTTCGATTTAATGATTAAATGATTTATCTACCTCTTAACATTTTTTAATGTATATTATTTTAAACAATAATAATATTTAAACTCACTATTTTGGAAATTTAATTTAAATGTATAATAAAAAATAATCTTTAAGGAAAATGATAAACTCATTTTCCAAAAATCATATATGGTATCACATATATTTTCAACATTATACCTAAAGGAATAATTTTATAGAAATTATTTTTCATTAATTATCATCTAATATTCTTTAAACATTTTTTTGGGTGATTACACCTTCAATATCAACATATCGATGACTTTATCCCTTATTATTTTCTTTAATTCAATGTGTTATTCATTAATATGTAATTTTATAATATATAAAAATCAATTATTTTTTAAACCCATCTATATGGATCTGTACATATGCTACAATCCGAAAAAAATAATATATAGATTATAAAATATAATTGTTTTATTTTTCATGAAATTCTTCAATTTTACATGAGATAATTATATAATGATTGAAATATGATTGTTTTATTTTTTCCTTCACATAGAAATAATAATGTTAATTAATATAATGGTCATATCCTATATAACATACCAATGCATTGGGTTGCTATTATTGTCTATGGGATTATAATTTTGTTTTTTAAGGATTTACTTTAAAATATTATAAAATATATGAGTCTGTGTAATAAATTATTTTATTACTATCACAAGATCATATATTGGGGAAATTATTGTTCAATTATAGATATAATATTTTTTTTGTTAAAAAGATTCTAATCATTGACCATTAAATTTCATATGGTCATTTTTTGGATTAAAAAATATCTAAAAAGACAAAATTTCATATTCTTCACTCCATGAAAATTTTTATATGAATTTTCTATGATTCATGGGTTAAGAAAATATAATCTATTTTTTCTCACACTTATTTCATGGTATATATATCATAATGTTAGATTAACTATTTTAATATTGTTCATACATTATGAACCTAATAGTTAGATTTTGTTTTAATTAAATATATCTCATGTTCTACTATTTACTTTAATGATAATTATTTTGTCCCTCATGGAATATTGATTTATCATTCCCTTAATTTGAAATTCATCACACCACTATAATTCATTTTCATTCCCATAAATTAAAATATGACTATTAAAATGTATACTTTTGATTCAATATATATTATTTTTTAATTACGGAAAAATATATCACAATATTATTCTTATATAGTTAATCTCTTAATAACCAAAAATTTGGATCAAGGTATTTTTACTACCTGACACATACCATGGCTGGAGTTGAAACTACCCCATGCCTGCCTCCACATGTCAGGGGGTTTAGAAAAGAACCAAAGGCTAAAAAACTTGGGGAGAACTTTTTCTAGGTAACTATACACACACATATCCAATCTATGTAAAAGTGCGGTGGGAAAGAGATAAAAGAAGCAACATGCTAGAAATAAACCTAAGCATGCATAGACCACTTAATACAATAGAATAACATATATGTAAATTGGTAGGAAAAAGGTAAAAAATACACACCCAAAGAGAGGAATGTCACAACCTAAAAGAAAAATGGGGAAGTAATGTAATTGTGAAAGCCATGCTATAAGAACCCAAACTATAACAACCACGCACGGTCTAAGAACTTGTATCCCTGACCTCCCTAAAGTCCAAGTAAAATTTTTCCATCATCTTTATAATGCACGATATGTGTGGGAAAATACCATATATGGGTGACTATAAGCATACTCGGAAGGATGCCTCAAGAAGAAGGGGGATTATTGAGAAATACAATTGGAATGTAAAATAGTTGATGGAACAAAGTATAGTAAAATAGTATAGATCAACCAAACAAATAAGTTAAATAGGAACATAAAATGTAACGATCTATAAATTTTGTGAATATGAACTTATCATCGAGTATTTGATACCTATAGTAGAAGAGTATACTCATCCAACCATAATAAGAATGACAAGAAATGAATGTGTCATACTCCAAGAATCTTTGTCCTTATTAGAAGGAGAGTAATAAAATACTTAAGAGTGGGATGGAAAAAGGAAATATATAAATTCTCAGTCAATGAAACCCAAAAGGGAGAGTTAGGGGATCTCTATGTCATAGCTCATCTCGTGAAAAATGTCTCCAACATTTCCAAAAGTAACCACCATCGATTTTAAGCATCCCTCACATCTGCCCTGAACTGTACATTAAGGGTTCTCATACACCACACCTCGATACTACCCTCTTTGGGTGGGTCTATCTCATCCACATGGTTTTAGGTCTTGTTAAAAAGATGATTCTCAGTGATGAATGATCCACTACCACTCGTGAGTCTAATGCAATATTAAATTATATCTCATTATTGGTCCTCATAGTCTATAGGTCATCTCAAACTCAAGGACACATGCCAAACCCATCTATAGGGAGACACTCCAGTGTTATTGAGAGCCCATTCCCAGCCCAGCTGGAGGGTTCTACTTAGAGTAGGTCAAAACCCATGACTGAATCAGATAGGGGGTTCCACTCTATCATCATTGAGGACCTATGACCATCCAGGCTAGAGGGTGTCACTCAGAGGTCCCTAATGTAATTTTGTAATCACAACTTTGTCACTGCCATAAACTCTATTCAAAAAAAAATAAAAAGGAAGTTCCATTGATTTTCCATTCATTTTTTACCATTTAATGAGATCATGATTATGGTTATGCACAACCAAATTGATGACACAGTTGTGATACTTTCTAAAAACATGCATGATATACTATCCAATCACTCCAATAATATATCCAATGAAAAATATTTATAACGCTTTATTGCAATCGATTGGTATCCCATGAGGCCCTTCACTTATTCATGATATTAAATATATAGAACAAGTCATTGCAATCCTTCAGAAAAAACACAGGGGATCCACTACTCATTCATCAAAAATGAATACACAGTATGAAATATTCATTTCACCGCTACATGTATTAACCAGGGAACATGTGGCCTTCACATCGACAATAGATTAAACAACCAAAATTATTCATGAAATGTCTTCTCAAGAAAAATGGTTGTGCCACCACTAACTACATGTTAATCAGACGTCACATTTTGGTGTTATGTATAATATAAGAAACCCAAATAATAATAATTATATTAATATTTTATAACTCGAGCATTATCTAGAACAGATCCACAAAAAAATATTATAATTCCAAAACAAGTTTATAAATAAGATCCTCGATGACGGTAACATGTAGGTGATATGGATGAAGTATGATTGATTGTTATCTATCGACCGTTGAATGTTCCAGTGCCCTGATAATGTGTATAGAAGCACTTGGGTCAAATCCTCTGTGTAGAGACTTTGAAAATTCGATTGTTTTTAGTTGATTATATAATAAGTAGGGGGTTTGTTTGAAGAGATTAAATGATGTTATTAATGGCTGATTTTTTATTTTAAATATTGATAAAGGTTAGGGTTATTTTATTATTAGTGAGTTAATCTTGTGATATCCTTGATCTTTGAATTAAATTGAATTAAATTAACACCCACTTCACAAGATGGCATTGATTGGAATTCCAAAGAGTTAGGGATTTAATCCATGACATAACATAACTTAGTGTTTTAATCACAATCAATAAATATCAGCAGTAGCTTATTTATATTTCCAATAATCCATGGAAATCAAAAAATAAACAAAACAACTCATTAATTCATGAAATGTTATGTTCGACATAAACAATGTCAATTTGATGAATATTCATTGAGTAAATACTCTCAATAACATCACATTCCCCATTAATAATTACCCTAATAGAATATTCACTCAGACATTAAGATGATTATTAATCTGGTTTATTATGGATATGATGATTAATTAAAAATATAAGAAAAATAAGGGATAAGAAAATAGTTTTGTGTCGAACACACACACAGAAATTGTGAAAAGAATTAAATATAGACTTATGATTGAATGAGACTAAAAAAAGGGATGTGGATTAAACTGTATTTCAGCTATTTTTATAACATTAATATTATTTATCAAAATTTCTATGATAATAACACATGAAGAAGAAGAAGAATTTATTGAAATTTTATTGAAAAGAAAACAAAAATACACAATTAATAACAAGATGATTGGGAAACAACATGAAAAAAAGATAGGAGGAAGGGTGTCTATAGGGAAAACATGAGTATGGGTCATCCTCCAAAGACTTTGGAAAGTCTCTGGTCATACTAATGTATTCTCCTATCTTCTAAAATGACAAATACATGCAAGGAAAGTAGGGGATGTATTTATAGCCTAATGGTAGATGACAGTTTTCATTCAAAATCTATGCTGCATTTGAATCACCAATTTTATACATTATACAGCAGAATATTTAGATATGATATGCAAAGAAGTTTTAGATATGGAACTACTCTATATACTATGAATATATTACCACAATTTTAATTATGGAGCCAATGTTATGGTAGTTTCAATAAATAATTTTAATATGTCCTTTTCAATCCATACTTTTTCATGGCCAAAATGTGAAAGCACATTGAAATAGGAATATAACCTAAAATTTGAGAAAATTATTCAACATAGTCTTCCACCAATATCTTCAATTTCAAAATATAAAATATCATTTCTAATAGATGTATCTAGCTGTAGAAATTTCATTGTTATAGTGTTGATTTCAATTCATGGATTGAATGGTGGGATTGATTTAAATTCTTCATTTGGGCCCCTTGTTTTTGAAGTTAGGACTTGAAAGTATTATCCATGTTGAATATCATTGTCCCCCCAACCCCATCATTGAATGATCATTATTATATTTTGAAATCTAGAGTGATCCTTATAATTTGATCTTAAGGATGGTCCGATTTCTTGAATTATTCTGTATTACTTATTGTGTGGTCCATTTAGACCATCATATAGAAGAATTAGAAAATGATTCTTTATAATTAAATGTTATAAGTTGAAAAGGAAATCTAAAAAAATAACCATTCCATTTGGATAATAAAGGTGATATTTTTAGTTAAAATAACAAATTGACTTAATTGGACTACTTTAAATAATGCAACAGAATTATATTTATTATTAAAACATGAGTATCTAATGGTAATTATGTTTTTTTACATTAAATATACTAAAGTATCCACAATTTTTATAAATTAATAAATAACATCAACTCCCCAAACATAGTCTTACTCATTTCCTCATGTGCCAAATGAAATAACTAAATAATTCTCACTCTCAAACATATATTAAAATTTTGTTTCCCCTGTTTAGGGTAGGTTTTGAACATTTACCTAAACCAAGTTTAATTCCACAAAAAATCGTTATGGAAATAATATTTAAAAAAACACATTTTTTCATTCTCACATTTAGAAATGAAAAATGTAGGCAATCTAAACTCATTCTTCTCAAGATGATAAAAATTAATTTTTTAAGCTTCACCCATACCCCAACCAAAAGTAATAATATTAGAGTTCTAAAGTGAATTCATCTTAAATTCCATATAATAATGTTCATAATAACGAATAGGTCTTTTTATGTGTTTTTATATGGCTATGGGACGGTAAAAATTTAATTTCTAAGAGAGAGGATAAGTCAGGTCAAACATCAGCATGGGTAAAACAATGCAATCTTTTTGTGAAATGGATCATTGAAGGAAATTGAATCACATATTTAAAATGGAATTATTAAGGGATTAAAAACACAAGAATTGAAAAAAAATTGAAGGATGTTAAAATACAACATAATTACAAAACACAAAACTTCTCTCAATGATAAAAGTGTTCTTTTTTCCTTTAAATTTATTTTTTTTCATTTCTTTGAAAAATGAACATGAAAAACATATCAATTTCATCTATCAACACATTATTGAAATCTCTCACTACAATAATTGTAATATTTATATCCAGACTAACGGTTGAAGAGGCGTGATTTGTGACCGGCCAAAGACACAAACCATTTTTTTAGTTCTTCTTTTTTTGAATTCTTTAACATTTTTTGTGATCAATTTTAAATAACATTTACAAAATTGAATAAATGAAAATAAATTCCAAAAAAATAATAGAATTTCAACCTCTCCCTCACACTAAAATTGATTCTTTACATCATTCATATGATAACTCAATGAAAATCAATATAGGGGCACCCAAAAATGAAATCACCCCTCCCCCCCCAACATAAATTTCAATAAATAATTAAATGTAAATACATGTAGATGTTAGGTCCGATAATATATTTGGATTTTAACATGGATATCAAAGAAAATATATTTATAGTCTTGAAGCAGATTTTTAAAGAAGGATTAATGCAAGGGAAAATGAGATGATATTTTCCTACTGTGATTCTCATGTGATTAAGAAAATTCGTTTATCATATTAATGCACACAAAATTATGAAATTCTGATCGATGGTCCATAATCTAACGAATCACAATTGAGGGTGAAAACCACATTTTGAAAAGATATCCATAGGTGTCCTTGGCATTAAATCTAATTTTATTCCTCCTTAATTGTGAAAATAATATAACAAATCAAAAACTGAGCATTCAAAATTTGTTTGTTTGGATATAATATTATTTATCCAAATGATTTATTAAAATTCAAAATTTATGAGATAAAAACTTGTATTTTGACTCCCCATATTAGTTAGAAATATTTTCAAAACTAGATGGTGAGTAAGTGTGTATCTTTTTTTTTGTTTTTTATTCAGTTTATATTATTAAATTTGTTTTTCTTGTTTTCTAAAATACTCTCCCACAAAAAATAGAAATAGAAAAAATGGTTTGATTATGAATTTAGTAAAAAAATTAAATAGATAAAAATAAGAATTAGGAGGTAGATATAGGAGGAGAGGGGGAGAGAGAGTAATTGGGAAACAAGTGACCTAGGTTTTGATTTGGTAGGTCGCGTTCTCTCTCCACTGGTGGGTTCGTGGAAGTTGATGCGCCTCATGTGGTATGTTACCTAAAAAATAAAAATCAATATTAATATAAAGAAAAACAAAAAATATATATTAATATAATAAAAGGAAATGAAAACTTGGGTTCCCACACATGAAGCACTACATTTATTTTTCTATAGCTAGGAAATTTCAGTGGACTACCCATAGTCTAATGGTGGTTATATTATTTTCCCATCTATAGAGTGATTCCAAAAAAAATCCTCATTAAGGAGTCCCAATTTTTATTTTGATAATTTATTCCCTTTATTTTTTATCTCTTCTAGTTATGTGGTGGTAGAAGGATCATTTTTCTATCCTCCCTTTGGTCTTCAACTTAATTAAGGATTTTTCCAGAAAGTGATTGTTTTCTATGATCAGAAATTCAGGAAGATGCTTTAATTTTGAGGGTGAATTTTTTAAGGATCAGATAACATAAAAAAAAGTATGACATCCTAGTTTTTTTAAATCATATATTTCATCGCTTACTGATTTACAGTAATGAGTATTAGAGGAGTCATAAAAATAAAAAACATTACTAATATCCTTTACATCAATGTTGTTCTCAATAGAATGGTCAATTTCAACTAATCATTGATCAAATTATTAATTTGGGAACAATTATAAAAAAATCACTTCCATCAAGATAACATAAATACATTGGTTCATGGTTCACGTCACATATAAAATAATTTTCCGAATCATGGATAGGAAATGTGAAATGCTAGACAATCTAATTTGAATGAAAAAAATGAACATGCTTGTTCATTTTCCAAATTACCATCATAGTTGGATCAGTGGAGGTCAGAGTAGGTATGGGATTCAAAATATAATTCAATATCCTTTAGATCAATATATTTTTCATTTGTAATCATAATATAATCATCTATATTAATGAATTGGTTAATTAGAATGCAATATTCACAAACACCTCTGCCACTAGAATTGGAATAACATGATGGATTTGGATTCAACATACTCTCAAAAAGACGTTCAAATGTATGGATATAGAATACATTTTTTTCTCTCATGGGTATCTCATGGATTGAAATTTTTATAACATGGCCAGTTGTTCACCGAATTCCATGGTTTAAATGCCAGCATGGAAATCAATTTTGGTTTTAGATGTCATGAATAAAGGTCTTCCTATAAAAAGAGGATATTTGAAAGATGTTGCCTCAACATCCATTTCAAAATCATATTATTCGTCTAGGATGATATTATCATTTACTCAGACAAGGAAATCCTCAATTATTCCCTCCAGACATGCACTGATTCGATTTTCTAACAAGATGACAACACTCATTGGGTGTAAGGGACAAAGAACATTGTGGGATAAAATTTATTTATGAATAAAATTTATCAAGGTTTCTATTTCTATGAATGTATAATCAATTTATGAACTTCCTATCTAGAATAAAACTGTAACGGTACTATGATCTTTTCACGTCTTCTGTATAGACTGTTGTGTTAAAACATTATCAGGGCTCCAAAGATGTCTCTTACGGATGAAAAACTCCTTAAGATACCTATAATACATAAGAATTTATTTGATGTAAACTAATAAGGGTAATGCTAACTTTAACATGTATAAAAATTTCATGCCTTTCAGGATCGATATCAAATGATTTTTTTGTCTGACATATTTCATTAAGAATAATAATTGTGGTTTTTAGATGCATAGAAGGATGTGAGGGTGTGGATTGAAGTTTGATTTCAGGATTTTTGGTTATTTCATTTTCAACCTCAATATTTAAATTGAATTTAGGGGATTCATCAAGAGGCATAGTGACATGATTTCTTGATCTAAGAGAAATTGAACTTATGTTACCCTATGGGAAGGGTAGTGGATGAACTCGGAGTTGGGACGAATTGGCTGCTTGTTTCTTTCATAGGTGTGATGAGTGTTGACCAATTTGTATTTCAATATTTTTGAGGCTAGAACTGGTGAAAAAGGCACGATCATCCACAGTGCTTTCCCATGGTTTCTTAGAACAAGAGGCTTGAACCGCATTGGGATTACCATGATTTCTGTTCTTGGGAATGCAATTATATTGGACTAGGAATTGGTATGGATCATCAGGATTGTTGAATTTAAGAGGATGAAGAGGAGGATTGATCTTTTGAGCTAAAGATACCAAAGTATGTGTTAGATTGATGTTACCACTGCATTGACCATATTGTAATGGGTTTGTATATTTATGTAGAGGATGTGGTTAATGAGAAATGGAATTCCCATATCTCAAGAAAAGTGAATTTGTATAAGGGAAGGTATCAGAGTTGGGTTGGATGATGTTTCTAACAATGTGACTTTATTAATTAGGGTCATGGTTTTAATGAAAATATGATACATTAATCTCGATTGGATTAAATGAATTAGATGGATCCTCTAGAAGTTGTGGACAAGATTTAGTTGGATGAGATGTGGAGTTTCATATTCCATAGTTATTGATAGGTAAAGGGATCAAATATTGTGAAGAATATGAGGTTGGGGATTTGGTAGACACAACAAGTAGTCGCACAAGACTTGTTAATCCACTCATTCACTCTGTGATCTTTTTTGGCTCTATAAATTGGCTATCTTGTGATTTCATTACATGAACATGTTCTCGAGTGTTGAATTTTTGTGTTCTCTATCCATATTTATAACGAGATCTATTGCATTTGTGAATGTTTTATCAACAATATAATTGACACTTGTGGAATCAATTAGAGTTCTATACATAAAAAATAGCCCATCTTAGAATTATTAGATCAATAGTTGGACATGGATTTTGTGATGTGGTAAGGTTTCCAAAAACTTTTGAACCTCTCCCAATACTCTTGGAGTGATTTATTTGGAAATTAATGAACACCAATTATATTCTTTTGTATTGAATTTGTATGGGATTCAAGAAAGAATTTTTATAATAAAGGTTTCTTCAAGTCATTCATTGTGGTTATAGAACCAAGAGGGAAGTAGTAAAGACAATACATATTAATGTTATCTAGGGAGAAAGGTAATTTTTGAGAAATGATTTATTCTTTAGAAACCCCTTTAGACTTCATGGTAGAAAAAACCATTTAAATCATTTTATGATAAAGTTGTGGGTCATCATCGGAAAGCCCGTGGAAATGAGGAAGAAGATGAATCAAACACAATTTGAGTTCGAAGTCAGCATATATTGTTTCATATTGAATACCAAGGGGTTGGTAATTCATATCAGTTGAAACATTTTATTTAAATGTTTTTTCCCTATGATTATCTATATATATTTTTATTGGTTGTACAAGGACATGTTCTTGAATAATTTTATTATATCTTCTGTTCCTACTATGATGGGAAAGAGATATCTCTATTTCAGGGTCAATCAAATACGAGGAACTGTTTGGGAGTCTTTGGTGCGTTTAGATAAAAATTGAAAGGATGAGGAAGATGGGTTTTTCTATTTCATTTTTTTTTTCATTTTTGATTTTTTTTGAGATGGTGGGGTTTTTAGTGGGTTTTCTTTTTTTAATTAATTTTAATTATTGTTTTTATTAAATAACCGCAAGCTAATGATAACTTAAGGCATGATCCTCAAGAAAAAACATCATTTAAATCATGTATGATTGTCACTTATTGACTTTACAGTGTTTCAGTGCTTTGATAATGTGTATAGAAGCACTCGGGTCAAATCCTCAGCGTTAATGCTTTTTAATAGTCGATATTTTTAGTTGATTGAATTTTTATTGGGGGGTTTGTGTGCAGTGCTGAAATTATGTTATTAATTATTGGTGTTTTATTTATCATTTTCATAAAGATTATAGTGAGTCAATTATTAGGGATTTATGCAGGTGATATCCTTGAGATTTTCTTCATATTGCATTAAATTAACACCCACATCACAGGATGGTTTTGATTGGAAGTCCCAGGTTTTATTGATTATGTACAAGCATAAATATTTCATAGTGTTCTAATATAAATCATTAGAGGTTTATGGTACTGTATTTATGGTTTCAATAATTTATGTAAACCACACGTTAAGAAATCAAATAAATAATCCATCAAATGTTAATTCTAACATTCACAATTTAAATTTAAAGTGTATTCATCGAGAAAATACATTCAATCACTTAACATCCCCAATTATAAATCACCCCATTGGAATTTTTAATTATCTGTTCTGATTATTAGTAATATAGTTTAATATGATTATGATGTTGAATTAATAAGAGAAGGATAATAGAGGGATAAGAAAAGATTCGGTTGTTGAACACACACACAAATGGTAAAGGGAATTTAATATGGTCTTATGATTGATTGAGAAATAAAAAATAGTGAAGGGGACTCAATAATATTTAAACTATTTTAAGGCCATAAATATTATTTAACAAAATTAGGATGAGAATAATATATTATTAATAAGAAACATGTATTGACATTTGATTGAAAAAAAACAAACAAACAAAATTAATTTTAAGAAAATGGGAAAGAAAATGAAAATGAAAAGAGATGAGGAAGGGTATTTTATGTGAAAAAATGAGTATTGAAGGTCTTACCAATTCATTATAAAGACATTTTTCATATCAATTTAATCTCCACCCTTCTAAAATTCCAACCCATTGAAATGATAGTAGGGGGATGAATTTATAGACAAATGGTTGTGGATGGTTTTATTTCCAAATCTACCCCTCCACTAGCATCACCAATGTTATAAATTATACATACAAATATCAAGATAACATCTTATTAAAAGATGTAGATATAAATATCCTATGTCTTCTCTAAAATTTTGGCAAAAATTGTACTTAAGGAGCCAAAGTTATTCTAGTTTGATTAAACAATTTAATCTATCCATTTCAATCCACCTTTTCATGTTAAACACATGAATGGGTTTTTGAATAGAAATATTCTATAAAATATGAAAACATTATACAACACACTCATCCCCTTATATCCCATATTTCACACTAAAACATTTCAACTTGAACGGATGTCTTTAGCATGAGAAATGTCAATAATGGTGTGAAAATTTCAATTCATGGATAGAATAGCTGCTCAGAGTTAAATTAATCTATTGGGCCACGTGTTTTTTGATGTGGGACGTGAAATTTTTATCCAAAAAGAATTGAAATATCCCCTGAAAATTCCATGATAATTAAAATTTTTGGAATAATAATGTGACCCCAATAATTAATTCTTCAAGGAAGGTCTATTTTCTTCATAGATTCTATAGTCCTTCTTATGTGGCCCATATGACCCTTAAAAGGGTAGATTTTGATAATGATTGAATTTAATGAAATGTTGGAAATTAAATATTAAAACCTAAAAAAGAATGACAATGAACATTGTATAAGAAATGTTAGATTTATAATTAAAATTCTAATGTGACTTAATTGGAATACTTCAAATAGTGATAAAAATATATATTTAGAATTAAACAATTAGTATCGCATGCCAATTATTCATTTTTACATGAAAATTTACAAAAGGAAGTATAAATACAGTTATTAATATATGAATAACATCAAAGGAATTTCAATCAGACACATGTTGTAGGAGATATTTCTATTTTAAGAGCACTATCCCGATTTGTATTGGTCATGCCCATTTTTGTCATACCACACTACCAATGATGGCATGAACCAGTCTCCTCTTTAGACCCTCTCTAGGCCCTCCATAAATGGTTTACCGCCAAAAAATTGTGGTCTAGTATCTCCTCCTTGATCACACCACCTGACTGCCACACTATTGAATCATCTTGATGTCGTTGTCGCCCACACTACCACCCACAACATTGTCTAGATTTCCAGATGTCTCCTCTCATGACAACGCTGGTCTTGCCTCACAACTTCGCTCCACCATTCTAAACCATTCATGCTACACCACTATAAATAATTTTTGATAAACTCCGCCTAGTGCTCCACCACCTTCATCCAACTTCCACTTCCCACCAACATATGTGGCCACGAACATCCACATCTATTGTTGTCATCCATTCGTTGCCACTAACGGCTTTCTGGTGGTCTTTTCTATAGACACCCAAAACTCTTGAGGTTACCGTACCACAAAATTTTCAGCTTATCAGGGTCCCTTGTGATGTGGGCTTCACAACTCTAGCCCTTCTTGAAAATCAATCTGCATTTTGATGGGTCCAAAAGAGGTGATGCATATCCCTGAAGTACAATCATATTTATGATGGTTCGTGCCCACTATATCTCCTTGATGCATCAGTAGGTCTCATGAGACAAACTAGTTTCTTGGCTCAAGGACTTGACAAAATATTATTTTTAATTTTGGTATGAGGCCTTTTCTATGTGGTTATGATTTTTTCCATTTTCCATTACATCATTTTGAAATTATCTATTGATATTACATGGGATTATTCGACAAGAAGAATATCGATGTGAATAAGTAAATGGAATTTTTTATTTATGAATGAACTATTTTGATTATTTATATGCTTAATTGCCTTTTGTTTTAGTATTATACATTTCCTTAAATGTTTATGTTGATTTATGAGAGTTTCAAATATATAGATACCATTCCTGAGAATCTTAGCTTGAACCAATATTATGTTTTCTCCTTTGAAGAATTTGAAAAATATATTTTTATTGACATTCCTGGATAGGATAAGGGATATGGGTGTGTTAAAATGGGTCACAATGTTGTTGTATTGTTATTTCATTATTTAATGTAAATATTATGTATTAATCTAGTAAATCCAAGGATACTATAATAATCAGTCTTTTGAGACCTGATCTATTGTGATAAAAAAATGTTATGTAATAATGAAACGACTCTGGGTAAAAAAGGTAGGGTCGTTTAAGTTGGTATTATATAAACTTTAAAACAAACCTTGGAAACTAGATTTAAAAAACTCTTATTAGTTAACATTAACATAAGGTTATCATTAAGGATTAGTATGGAAGAACATCCATAAATTTTGGTAGTGTAAATATTATTTAGTTTTCCAAGAAAATACATCCCTTCCTGGATACAAACAGGTAGTGGTGGCTCTGGCATAAATATACCTACGAGTGAAAATTCCGAAAAGGATTTTCAGGCTTTACCCGGGGTATCCTGGTACATGAAAATGAGTCTTAATGAACTCTTGGTATTGAAACAACTGGGGGATATTCTTAGGATAATTCAAATTTTTTAAGAACCATTATGAAGGATTTATGAGTAAATAATTATCAAAGATAAGATTTTATGACTATGGATTATATGAAAAAACATTTCCATTTACCTTAGTTATTTTTTAAGGTTGGAATCATTAATTTCTATTAATAAACTATCCAAGTGTATTCCATTGTTTAGAAATGGTTCCCAATATATGTAATGAGAACTCCAACAATATGCATGATCCAAAGAGTAAGAAGGATCATATCAATTATGGTCTTAAGCCAAAATTTAGAAGGTAAATTATATCCCACGTATTCTCATTATATGAAGAAATAATATCAGTTTATAATAATACAAGTAATGAATTTTTTTAGTCCTATGGATTTGAAGGAATGTTGTGGAAGAAAAGGATGGTAGAGAAAATGATTGATAAAGGGTTGATGGGGATGACGTTTTTTCCCATATGTAATAACTGTTGAAAGAATCACCTTGGTAAATGCTCAAAGTGAATGAGGCTTTGTTATAAGTGTGGAGAAATAGGACAGCATGTATTTGATTTCAAGGGAATAAAAATGTTTTCAAATGTACAATGATTCACCTTCTAAAGAGTTTGGAAACTCTGTGATTCAATTTCATAATCATCAAATTGTACAGAAAATATTTCTACTAGATAATTATTATGTTATGATACTAATTTTGCTGAAGAGGAATAATTAGTGTTCTTTTTTTTAATTAATAAATTATGTCATTTTATTGTCGTATCTACGATGTACATGTTATATTAATTATGAAAATAAATAAATATAGTACTGTAATACTATTTTTTTGAGAATTTGAGATTATATAGTATTATGAAAACTGAATCTACATCAAGTTAAACATTATGGAAAATACATGGTTGATGGAATGATAAAGCATAATATGGTCCTCATACATAGGTAGAGATTTTGGAATAATATATGGTTGATTCAGATAAATTAAATTGGATATTCATGACTATCGTGGAACTTATTAATGGTTGGTTTATTCGGTCATTGTCAGTGTATTTAAAATATTTGGATATATAGAATATATCTACTATTATATAATTAAACAGGAATCATGAATGTAATCAATAAGGTTTTATGTTAATTCAGGGTGTTACCATGTTTTAAAAGAATACATGATGATGGTACCCACAAGTTATTATGTAGAAAAAATAGATCTCCATTATTTTATGTTGACCATCCGTATAAATTTTTGGACATTGAGTTTAGAAACATGAATTTTGGATATGTCTAATTGTTGTAATGAATTAAGTTGGACATTGGATACTATGGTCTATGTCTAAAACATATCTTAAGATTATTTTTTGGATTTTTTATAGAATGGACAACACAAGGGTCGAGAAACAACCTGTCACATCGGGTAAGGTCGTGAGACTTAAAAAAGAAACTAAAGGGATAAAAGGGTGCATCACCTACCACTAGCCTACATGATGTCATGGATTGTATAATAGAGATTTTAAAATGATATGATATATGAATTGTGAATTCATTTTTTTAAACCAAATATTATTATGATAAATAGAACATTTTGGAATTCTATTATCATTAGGTGTGAAAGATAATTATGTGGTAAAACATTGATAAAGGATGGAACATTACTTGTAATGTATTTTTTTTATTCTATGATAGTATTAATTCTTAAACTTTAGTGAATGGATATTAATACCAAAAATTTGTTATACTAATACCTTATATATTGATTAACCAATGATATTTTATGTCATCATAGATTTATGGGTGTCAGGCCCTTAATTTTCTATTTATTGTTAACTTGATTGTGATTGATAACCTAAATTAGGCCCTAAAAATATTTAAATTCATTTTCCATTTATGTGTCTCAAATTGCAACAAATGTTCTGTTATTAAATATACTAATTTGGTAGTGAATGTTTCATTTCCCTTTCCCTCTTATTAAGACTAAATTTTATTAAATCTATTTCTAATATGGGTATTAAATAAATGAATTTTATCTTTTTATCTTTTTAATTTTTATAAAAAATTTAAAATTTCAATAAAATAATTTATTTTTTTATGGGATAATGTAAAACCCCACGATTTCATAGTACATTTTCTCTGAAAAATAATTCAATAGCATGCGCTATACACAACATCGAGTTTAATCACATCACACCCTATCGAACTAGCCTTTTAAATAGGGATTATGAAATTTATTAACAAAATTTTCAATTATATATTTATCCTATACAATTTTAACATTAAACATTTTTTTTATTAGACATAATTTAATGACAAATTCATTTTTTAAAATAAAGGAATAATTTTTTTAAAAATGCGTTGTTTTCCCCTTTTAATGGAGAACCCTTATTAAATCCAATATTTGAATGTCTTGTATATTCAATTTAATAAAATTTATTTTTTATTTATAAAAATGACATCAAAATTTAGTTTAGAATTTATTTTGGAACTTTTACGATAAATTTCATAATTTGATGCATAATAAAAAATACTAAATTGTAATTGAAAACAAGTTTTTTAATCAAAAAAATTTATAGTGATAAATTATAAATTATTTTGGTTTTATATAATAATTGGATTATATTTTTATCAATTAATATAATTTAGTTATTATATGTAATATCACATTTAAAACTGACATAAATACTTGTCAATCTTTTGATAATTTTTACTTGTTAAAATCATTATTTCTAGTTTTGAAAACCAAAATTAATTTTAAATTAATAAATGTAACTTAAATGTTTTTAATTTGGTAAAATACACAATATTTATAAAATTTTAAAAACTAAAATAGCTTATAGTAAATTTTTAGTATTTTTCTGAAAACTTTCAACTTTTGATGAATAGTTAAACACATTACGTTATTGTTTTAAACTGACTTTTATTTAAATATTTTTATTTTTATTTAAATTTATTTTAAAATAAACATATATAAATAATACTTATATTTTATTAATGTAATTCATTTTTGAAATTTTATAAAGGAATCGATATATAAAATTTTATTGAACTATTAAATGCCTTTTACAAACCTTATAGGCACATTTAAAAATTTGCATAAAACATAACATTACGACATCTTGGAATTGAATTTAAAAAATCAGAAAGAAATAGTTGACATCAGTATGTAAAATATTATTCAATAGGTTGAAAATATTTATTTTTGAATACAATCTTTTGAATTTTATTTAACACAATTAAAAGTTAGTAGGTTAATTAAAGGAATAAATTATATTATAACTACCCTAACACATCTCATAGTTATATTAGATAAGTTTATATCAACCAAAAGAAACCATAGGAATAAAATATGGTCTTTTTTTATCCTCGTGGATTAGATTAGAATATTTATTATTATTTTATTTAAAGAATAGTTAAATGTGATAAATTCAAATATTAATAAATAAACATTTTTCAATATATGGTTATATATAAGATAAATTCACAATAATAATTTCATTATAATGATTAAAAAATTTCATAAGTCATGGTATTTTAATTATAATTTTTAGACATTATTTAATTAAATTTATTTATAACACAGTGATGACAAATTAATCACATTATTAATGAAATATTAAAATAATTGATAATATAAATATCTAATTCCTTGTAAACTGATACATTTGATGCATTCAACTAATTTTCAAGATTAATATGAGCAGTTATGGTTGATTTAATAAATTTTATAGAATTAATAATTATTATTGACATTCACAAAAACCAAATACTAAATAGTGTCAAAATTGACAATAATCAGTCTATAAAACAAATACTATATTATTAAATGATATAATATTGATAAAAATAATAGTCTCTACCAAATGACTTATATAATGATATATATGTCATTAAGTAACCACATGAGGTTATCATGGAACTTTATAGTATGTTTATTATACATGTAAAATAAAAATACAAGAAGACATTGTAAAAGATAAACTATTTAAATAAGAGTTAAATCTAAAAGATAAGGCTAGTTTGGTGACCTAAAAATGTCTAAAACATATTTTTTGAGAGTATTTAGACCCATACCTACATTATACATGATATAAATCCATTTTTATCCCTTATAAACAGTAAATTGTTTTATAATAAAATAATATCTCAAGCTTTTCCTAAAGTGACCCTCACCTCTTTTATAAAAGGGTTCATCATCTTCTCTTAAATTAACACCTTAAAAGCCATTTGGATCGTCCAAAACTGACATAAGTATCCTCCCCAATACCATAACTCCATCCTAGAGGCCATAGATTGTTCATAAAGCCATCTTAAGGATCCCTTTTCATCAATTCAAAAAGAATCACCTGAAGAAGAGGTAATAATTTCATCACCTCTTTCAAAGTTATTTTCCTCTTCCACTTCCTATTTCATTGTTTTTTCCATTCATAAATAATAAAATCAGTACCTTTTAAATACTATTATGTTTTTATAAATATTCTAAAACATTATTCATCATTCTATTTATCCTACGAATTTCAAAGTCACCATACGTTCATACGTACGGCTTACCATCTCTACATCATGGTGTAGTTTGTTATTCCACACTTCAATATTTGGATGGAAATAATAATGAGTTTACATTATGTAAATAATAAATATAACATGCTAATAATTATATATATATATATTATATACCATCCAATTAAATATTATTTCACCATCGATATAATGACATCTGTGGATCATGCATACATACGAATAACCATCTCTACGAACGTGATGAGATTCATTTCCCAACACAGCCATTCAAGAATAATATTCATTTAAGGATTTAAAATAATGTTTAAGAAATTAAGATCATTTCAGAAATGAGTCAAATACATCATATCCATAAAAAACATTACTTACGTAACAAAAAATATTGAGTAAAATGAATTAGTTAAAACTCGTAACAATGATACTACTGAAATATTATTATCAATAAAATATTAAAAGATCATATATGATTATTTATTTATGTATGTGGTTATTTTATAATTTAATAACATTTATTTATCTATTATACAATATTATAACGTACCCTCTACCAATGAAAATGAAATTTTATGGGTTAATTTTACAATCTCATTATTTATCTGATGTTGTTTATATGTAAGTATATATTGGGACATATTTATCATCCAAATCTATGTTTCATAAAAATATATTTGAAAACATTTTTAATGTTTCATAGAATATGGGTAAATTTCATGTATTCCTTTGTTTTTATTCTTATAAAATGATTTTAAAGGACACTTTCCATCATAATTTATGACCTTTTCGATATATTATGGTAATAATGTTTTTTAACTTATATAGTGTGTTCAGCTATTTTCTACCGTTATAACACCTTTGAAGCTTCCCTTGAATGATTATAACAATATTTTCAAAATAAATGTTTTCATTTATAATTACATAACTTTTAAATGATTTCAAAATAAAAACATATATTTCTCTCAAATATTTTTGATTTTATCTGTGTCAATATCCTTCGATGGATTTTCCATTTGTTTGAATTTTATTTATTATGATACCAACTTCCATATATTATTGAATGTTTTGAGATATGGTTGACTGTTTATGTGCAATTGATATTCTTTTCATGCTATACGATTAATGTATTAACATTTTTTATGACAGTTTTAATATGAATGTTTATGTTATATTTCATTCTTTTAGTATGAGGAATGAATTGGAATTATTAAGTGATAAGTATATCCCGCTATAGCTCCTCAATGAATATGTAGGTCTCATGGGACAATATATTGTCTTGGCACATGTCCTTGACCAAATATTATTTGAAGTCTTTGATTGAGTCCTTGAATATTTTTTTATGATGTTCGACATTATCCATTCCATCATTATAAAATTAGCTATTGATATTAAATGTGATTGTTCGACAAGGAGAACATCCATGTGAATAGGTAAATGGTAATTTTTTATTTATATTTACTATATTATGATTAATTTTTTGTTTAAAAGGATTGTGTTTTAGTGTTATAAATTCCCTTAAATGTTTTCTATTATTTATGATAGTTTCTGCTATATTTTTATCTTTACTAATCATCGGAGCTCACCCCATTCTTGTGTTTTATTTTTCTGAGAATGTGAAGAAGTATATTATGATTGAACTGTAGGGATAGTCTAAGGGATATGAGTGTGTTCAAATGGTTCCAAATGTTGTTTTTTTTATATCATGATGTAATGTAAAAATAATGTATGCATCTAGTAAGTCCAGGGACACTAAACTAATCAGTATTTCCAGACTTGATCTATTATGATCATGACAATGTTATGTAATAATGCAAAAAATCTGGTAAACTAGAGTCTAGGTATTACAGATCGAGCCATAACTACCTAATTCCAGCCTTTAATGCCTAGCGGTGGAGATATGTGGTGATGTATCAATAAATAATGGGGGAATTTTCCTATGTACCAGCAAAGATACATAGAAAGACACACTATGAAAAAGTGTAGAGGTAAGGAAATAAAATATGAAACCTAAGGAAAAGAAACCAAAAAATTCTTGGACCACATAAAACAGTAAGATCACTGTAATATGAAAAAAAACATCATGGGGAAAAATAAATTCCCAACTAGAATACTGTACCAACCTGATGGAAAACTAGGGATGTAAATTAACTGATAAATCCCAACTATGGGAACACAAATTGCAACCACCTCACACAATCCATGAACATATATTCCATAGCTCCCTTAAGTCCTGATCAATCTTTGTCATCACCTTCATAAATTATGTTACATGTGGGAATATCCAAAGAAGGGGTGGGTATAATCAAACATTGTAGTACATTCTAAAATGAAGGGAAAGTAGTGAGATATACAATATTAATGGAAAAAAGATTATGGAAACAATTACAGTAAAAGAGGTCATCTCTACCAAAACAATAAGCTAAGAGGTATCATCCCAAGATAGGAAGCTAAAAATTCTATGAAGATAATCTTATTGTTGAGTATTCTCTACTTATTGTAGTAGATTAGAATCATCCAATCACAATAATCTAGACAAGAAAAAAACATGGCATCATCCACACATCTTCATCTTTCCTAGAAAATGTGTACCTAAAACCCCAGGGGTGTGTTTTCAAACGTATATATATATATTCTGAGTCAATGAATCCCAAATGATAGAGTAATGGGATCTCCATCTCATAGCTCAACCCAATCAAAGTGTCACCAAATTTTTTAGAAGTAAGCAACATCGATGACCAACACCCCTCACATTTTCCCTAAACTGAAAGTTAAAGATGTCCAAACACTACACCTAAATACTATATGATCTTGGTGGGCCTATTATTCCCACAATGTTTTAGTTTGTATCACGTGGGATGCATATGGGTGGGGATAATTATCAACTCACTCGTGGGTCCAATGTACTTTTAATGTATTCCTCGTCACTGATGCATGTTCTATGGGGTTCATATGAAAGTTGAGTAACCATTCCTATCATAGCTTGTGGGTGCCACTCGAAATAGGTTGAGGTCCCACGCCCAGCCCGATAGGAGGGTTCCACTCGGGGTAGGTTTACGACCCATGACCCACCAAACTGGAGGGTCCCACTCTACTGTCATGGAGGACCCATGCCAAACCTGACTAGAGGGTGCCACAGGGAAGCTCTAAATGTCCTCACAAGATTATTTCTTGATCACTACTATTTATTATCATCGAACACTTATAATGAATATTCCATCGACATTACATTCATATGTCCACTTGTAATGAGATCATCAATAATCCCCTCCCATCAAAATGAGGCACACCGTTGTGATCCTTTCAAAAATACACACAAGGTAGAATATCCACACCATCCAATTAGAATTCTTGAGAAGGAGTTGTATAACACTACCTTACATTCAAAATTTTTATTTTGAGGCCCATACTACGCTCCCTGAATCAGTTATATGGATTTATTCACTTTGATCCTCTAAAAAAACACAGGGAATTGACTACTCATTCATTCAAAATAGTTACATGTTGATAAAGCGGTATATCTCCACTACGTATGAGAATTGGGACTCATAGGACTCAAACATTTACAATAGTTTAAGCACCAAAAAGTAATATTAAAATTCTACTCATGTACTATAGTTTCACCACTTTGGATAGAATGTTAATAGGACATCACATGTTGTTACTATTTCAAGTACATTAAACCCCGTATAATAAGAATTTAATTAGTACTATTAAACATGAGAATTTATTGAAACAAATCCATGAAACCAATTCATAAAATTATTTCAACCGACTAGTATGATCTACTTTTTGATGGGAATTCATCTCCAAATATTACCTATTAATTATTTACTTGATGTATGATTTATTGCTATTTTTAGTGCCCTGTCCCGATTTGTATCGGTGAAAACCATTACGGTCGGACCCCTCTGCCTGGGTTGGCCTGCCGCACCATTACTGGCCCAAATTTCCACCTCGATACCTTGACGAGTGGCATGTACCATAATATTCTTCACCTAGGATACAATATCTACCCCGCTTCTACAATAGATTGCCAATGAACAGAGAGCTGATGTCTTCGCCTTGGTCAGCTTGCCTGACCACAACGCTGTTGCGCCATCCAGACACTACTGTCATTGGAAGCACCACCCACCATATTGTCCCACCTCTCTACTCATGACCCATGTGGTCCCACTTCATGACACCACTCCACTGTCCCGACACATTCCTGTTGCGGCACCGACTCCACTACTTTGCTTACTTTGTCTACCAGGCAAACGCCATTACCTAGACATCGACGTCTGAAGCCATGACCATCCACTACTTCCACATTCTTCTAGAAGCTCTCTGTTTTTTCCATTTTTGGTTCACTGTAACTCTTCCATTTACTCGATCATGAATTTTTTAGGAGATTGCGGTCCCTTGAGATGAGGGCTTCACAATGAAAGAATCCAATCGACGATCTTATGGTGTTTTCATGTGTCCATATATGGTAAAAAATATGTGTAATGCATGAAATAAATTTTTCATAAAATAATAGGACGTAAAACATGTATTGATAGCTATGTTATCATGGTCATAGAAAATTTATAAAGGAAACAATGAAACATGTGTCAAAAGAAATATTTTTTTAGGAGAACATCAGTTGAAACTAAAGCTAGATGAAATTCTACCTCAATTAGATCAAATTTCCTTGATGATGTGGCTGATGTGCTCCTGCATCAATCTGCAATGGTTTCTTCGACGAAATATACTCAATTTGATGAATAATAGTAGAATAATGGTTGAGGAATTGTTGAGAGAGGAGGAGAGATAATTAAGGGATATCCCTAATCGTAATTCCATATTTTCGTTTATAACAAGTCACCGTAATGCATGCCAATGATCAGGGAATTTTGAAACTCTGCACATTTGCATATTATGTCACGCCTAGTTAAAACACCCCATTATAAAATTAATTGTGGTATTTAATTTCCAATATTAAACCTAGATGAATATTTTTTTTATACGACATCTGAGTAAATATAATTATGTATAAGTATATTATTTATTATTTTACCGCTAGTGAATTTTCAAGTAGTAATCCCATACCAACCAAATGTATGCTCTGCATCGGGTAAATAATATATTATAGACTCCAACATGGAATAATATTTATTCTCTATGCTTCTATTTAGAATATATCATGTTTTCATTGCATGCATAGTATAAAATATACATAATATTTTTAGAAAGTTTGTTCTAGGCAAACGAAACCACATAATTTCACTCTGTCATTATGCCTAGCACTGAAAAAATATATAGAAATACTTCAATGTATTAAAAGGGAATAACTGAGTCATTATAGTTATTGTGTGAAAATAGTGATATACAATTTTTATTTTAGTAATGTTTTACCTGGGATGGATTGTATCATCGCAGACCCAGAGGTACTGAATGGTTACATGATCCTGGTTGTCCACATGGCATCAAGTGCATCTCCCTAAATGACATAGGGTTCCGAATAGTAGCGAGGGACTATGTGTGTATATAGGGACACTATTCCCTCATCACCGAAATGTATAAATCACAATGAAAATAATCAATAAGTATCAGAATTCGTAATTCAAAAGAAAATATACAACATCCATGATAATTATAAATAATTAGTAAAAACAGAATATCATATAAATGTAATGATTATTCATGTCATGTATCTAATAAAGAAACAAAAATAAGTATATATGTTATCAGTAAATTACATGTATCAAAATAAAAAAAATTAAAATTTTATCTACTTATAATAACAAACTCAGCTTGGTCTCATGTTCATCTTCTCCCTAGTAGCATTCAAGTCCCTAAATTAAGGTACTTGATCATATCGTTGCATGCAATCATTTAGTTTTTTCATTTACATTTAGTGGAATGAACATGGTATATGATATAATCCTAGTAGGTTTCCACTAAAGGTCATGTGTGATCTTTTCTAGGGAATATATATAATATTTCGTGTGAATTAATAGAATTCATAAAGGATGTGTTGAAAAAATCGCATAATTTTGAAGTTCAAATTTTATGACTAATTCATTTAATTAACTCCATTTGGAATGTAAGTACCTAAATTAACTATCAGTATTATTTCATTTATAATTGAGTTATTTTAATTACACTAACTACGTTAATTAATGGATCTAGGAACAAATTGTGTTTGTCAGTATTCATTATGGTGTTACTCTCTAGAGATTCATAAACAATGCATCTATAATATACAATTATAAGACAACATCCAAGGATGTGAATTGGCTTGGAAGAAAAAGAATAAAAATCAGTTAATTATTTAACCATTTAACAACCTGATACAATTTTAGAATTCCAAATTTAGAATCGATTTATTATTCATATTTTTTAATGAACCATGAACCTTACAAGATTGTGGAATTAATTACATACTAAAATCACAGTATCTCTCTAGGTGTGGTGTAAATTCACTCCCATTTTAATCTTTCCTTGTTTTTCTAATTCGAGATCCTAGTTGTCAAACATGGGGCATATGAAGAAATCCCTAATATTTCTATCCATGGAAATCCATAAGGAGTCCATCTATCACTCATGAGTATAATTGTCAACCCCATGAGTATTTTAATGGAATACCATTTAATGATTCTAACTGTCACTCATGGAATTGTTTTGATAAATCCAAATGACATTTTCAACGGTGTTCAAGTAACAACCCATCTATCACCGACATAAAATAAGCATTCATTAATAAAATAAAAAAACTATTTAACTATGATATGGTTTTAACCATGAACATTTCATTCAAAATTCACCTATGACGTTGGCTCAAGGGAAGGATAATCTTATATTTTGTAGTCATTAATTTAACTAAAATGTGAATTTCATTATATGTAAAAGTATAATCTTTCTTAAATATGAAATTAATTTTCATTTTCATTTTTAATGTTCATCAGATCCCATTTATTTAATCAATTAATCTCACAATTCATTTTACATTAAAACCCAATATTCTATTCATATAAAATTGGAATATAAAAACTATAGATCCAAAGGAATGTGTGAAAAGGTAATCCTATAATGTATCCAAATTCAATCACTCCCAAGGTGGTCTAATAAACTATATAATACATGAAAGGGGTGATTCCATTCAAGGATCATAAACCTTAATTAATTATCAATTTGATCTGTTAATTATATAGTTCACACTTTTGAAATCAATTAATGAATTATATTACTTTTGAAGGGTGTCACTCTAAGAATTAGGAACCTTGTAAAATGAAATATATATAAACACTTCAACATTGAAATAATGAATGAGGCCACCCGCCATAGGTTCATAGTGTATTTACCATATAGTATTATCTTTTGATTCGACATAGATTGGAATAATATTGATGAACGGATAGAGAACCTAACCGTAGGGATAATAATATTGCACCAAATTTTGTAATATGATACAAAACTAAATGAGTAATGAAATAAAAAAAATTCAGTAAATCATTGATGTAGATCTAATTAGATGAATGAAAAATGAATTTGAGTTCGAATAGATAATATCTCTCAATTCCTACTTTAGAAGTCAGAAATAAGATCACAAGACATGGTTTCCAACAAAAGGTGGAATATTAAAAGTAGGGTAGAAATATTATATTAAATGAGGGAAATTTTATAAATTCACCAAATTTACTAGGTTACACTATTTGTTAACGTGAATTTCTATACTTTGTTCAAATCATGCAACCATTTATCTTTGAAAGGGAAACTTCTCACAATTTGACAAACTGTGCACATATCATGTCTCAGTCTACTATCAAAATTGAAAATTTATTGGATGTCTGTTACCCTAAAATTGCACTGTATTTCAATCAATACAGACAATATCGTCCCATTTTTCATCCTACACGGTTTTATCTAACCATACAACTCACCCTACACCATTTTAAACACTGTGTGAGGACATCTCACAAAAACTAGGTTCCGGGTTTTGAGAAATCCCCAGACCACCCGATATATCCATGACCATAATCGAAATTTATATAAGGACATATTTAATGTTTTATAATCATAATTTACTGTTATAAGTATCTAAAACTCATGAAAAACATAGTTCTTACAATAATCCCCCTTAATAAAATATGTCCCTGAATTTCCCTTCCAATAGTAGTGAAGCATAATATGTGAACAAATCTATCCATATTTCTTGTACACCAACCTATCGTTCCTAGGTATCATACTCAACATGATAATACTTATATATGAAATGTACTAGATTTATTGATTAGACTCATAGAACCTTTGTTATATGATCAACAATATGAATTAGATTCTCTTCAAAGGACACATCTACCTACAAATCAACCTCTATAGGCTGAAAATCAAGAGATTGGTATAAATGATAGTGGTGCCAATGAGATACATGGAAGATATCATGTATGAATCATCACCAACGAGTTAAATAAAACCAATAGGATACCAACCATAATCACTCTAGAATATCGAATGGCCCCACACAAATTTGTTAAAAGCTATCCAATAACATTATTTTCTAGACATCTATACTCAGTGAGGCATGTAAGAAGACCCGATCCCTGAACATGAAAACAATAGCACATCTGTAAAAATTATATTATGATTTCTATGAAGAATTATTATTATACATCCACTTCATGATCAATTAAGAGGAAACTCCACTATGATTTCAGATCCTGAACTGTGATAGTTGCAGCCTCTGAGTAGGTTCTGCCCCTATGGGGGAGGGACCTCCGCTATCTCTCTGAAGAGTAGAATCATGTTTTATCCTGTTCCATAATTATTATTTTCTTCTAATGTTGCATCAATTCTATATGATCCCTAACGTGAAAGATCTGAGCGATGGATGACCTAACCTACCGATTTTGGTTGAAGAGTTTATCGAAGCTTCTGCACTTCGTAGTTTAAATTTGGTCAAATGATTTTTGAAGAGAAGACCGTCAGTCGATCTGTTTGATAGATTTGTTTTCAGTTCTTGATATTTTGATAAAAGGGGAATCATATTTATGTTTTATAAAATGAATATTCTGATTCGATTTTCTTCATAGGATTACATGATTAAGGCATGGTCAAGGCCTCCCTGCAACCTCAACAAATCACGTTTCTACATATACCATTGGATGTATGATTTTCGAATTATTTGTGATTAAAAATAAGTGGATATTTGGGTATGTTCCCCTAATCAACATTTATGATTTTCTAATTCATAAATTTTTAAAATTATTGGAAATATTTTGAAAATATACATGTTCTCTTATAGAAGAACAAATGTTGTCTATCTCCCGGTTGACCATAAATTGTGTGTAGAGGTTCATGTATCAAGGGTGTCGTTATAATTTCTTTGGATCACCAAAGGTGAAGACTTCCAGAGTAAACATCCTATTGTTTAGGAATCATGGATCCACTTTCTTCCTACTTGCAAGCGCCTGAGTCAGTCATTAGAGAAATTCTTTTGGGGGAAAGGACTGCAGACTTTCAGTATAATGGGAGCAATGTTCATCACGAAAATCATGTGGGAAACAAAGTGGAGGGTTTTTCATTTGAAGCCATAACATGGGTGGAGTCTATCGGGAATTTATCTATGGATGTGCAAGATAATTCATCCATGAATTCTGATTATGGTTTTCTCCTGTAAAAAATCTATAATGGATCATCTGAAGGTAGAAATATACCGGGCATTACTCGGGTTTTCCAAAATGTTTTTCTAATATAGTTTTTTAGGATGTTGGCCTAAATTCAGTTGAAAATGGTCCTTAAAAATCCTGTGCATCCAACTGGGTGAGGTAGATGCAACCTATTTCACTGCCTAATGATATGAAATTCAATGATATATTTACCATATTGATAGGTGATCTTAATAGAGAAATCATGATAGTTACAATGGTGCCTAATGTTAATGAACTTGTCATGCTTGGTCATACAGTCTTGCAGGTGCATCAAAATATGAAATTAATTAGGAATGTATAGTTTTGAAAACTGCATGTGCAATCTCAGGTGTCGTTCTAGAAGTCACTAACAAGCAGCCATAGTTCATGGGGTGTGGCTTCATACATTCCAGTTATTCTGATGCATAGACCAAATGTCTCTAGATGTTGATGATGATTGGGTACACAACATGATTCCATTTTGGGTGGAAGTTGCCATATACATGAAAGGTAATTTAAAATTATTTACAAAGGTGGGGGTAGAAACATGATTCTGACCAAATTTCCCTTATGAAATAGGTTTTATGGACTTCCTTAGGCCAATTTGAGTAATTATTTTGTTATCCCAATCGAGGATGAGAGGAGAGGCATGAAGTTATCCAAAGGTGTTGATCATGGCCACTCGACAGCTATGGATTCAAGTCCAAAGAGAAATAGGTGTTTCCGGTGGAGGAAGGGGAATGAGGTATATTCCTCACTACCTCCCGCTTTGGAGACTCGATATGAAAAAAAGAAGTGTGATATGAAGATGGACATGGAGACTCAAAATCATTAGAGGCTATGGGAACAATGAGATTATGATTCGGTTCTCATTTTATGTTCAAATGAGTAAGTCATTAAGAAAGTCTTGATTCTCAATGCAACTAAGGAAGAGGAAGCTAAAATGATGTGGAGGACTCTATAGGAGTCTTTAAATGGGGAAATATTCTAATGGATTCACAGACACGACTCAATTATGGTAGGGGTGTTAATTGTGGAAAAATCTGTGTTCATGAGTACATTCATTCATAGGACTAGCTTGCTTATTTGTTTGAGATACATATGTTAGAGGTTATAGACATACCGATTTCTTCGTTATCCAAGAAAACTATTTAGGAAAATGGAGTCATTAAATATCATCATTCTCATAAAATGTTATATTTAAGTTGGTAGTTATGGTTAGTTAGATTGAGAGGATTGTTTGTCCGTGATTCCTAGTTATTTGGATCATTTTGTTGTTTGGATTTTTTAAGAATGTTGTTTCTTGCTCCCATCACTCTTCTTGGACCAGCTATGGAAGGGGATCAAAAGACAATGTCTTCATCCATTCAATCCTTTTGGATTTGGATTCATTAAATGAAATTTATTTTCCATATGTACCATGCCCATGCACTTTTGAATATGACTGCTTGAAAAAGGGACTTATATTGGTGAAGGCTTTTCATCCTGGAGCATTTGTTGGGGTGGGGTAGTTCTGGTAGTTTCCTCTTGGATTTCATTATATTATAGTGTTTTCATGAGATTTTTCAGTCGTCTTTTGTGGTTTCATACTTTTTCTATAAATGTTTATTGATAAAAAATATTTTCAGTCAGTCAATTAACCATTCTATGTGGTTTATTAAATAAGACGATGTCCAATCATAACCACATCACCATTCCCTAACCAAAAGTAGGATGATATTCGTGGCCTACAATATGAAGCCTCATAAAGGGCCATTGAAATAGTATCTTATTATCTATTTTTGTATGAAAATTAAACCATGGGTATACCCCTCTCAAAATATCCCCAAAAATTGTGGACACATGCTTACTTCGTGTTCTCAAGAACCTATATCGTGCAGTCTAATTACTGATCAGTCTGAGGATAGTATGATTTGCTCAAATGAATTGGTGTACCTAACACCCTCTACAACCCTTGATTTAATCCTGATGTAAACCATGAATCCATTTCTACAATGATAGTATTTGGAGCCATGTGAATTCATATTATCATAAAAATATAAAACCTCCCAATCTCATAAACTAAAATCGACTCCTTGATAGATAGAAAATGAATGACCATTGTTAGCATGTCATCAGCAACACTTACAAAATTATTACCTCAATGAGTCCTTGGTAAATGTATCACAAAATCCATCATGATTCCATTCCATTTATAATTGGGAATGGTCAACTAATATAAATGTCTAAGTGGTTTCTAGTGATCTATCATCACCTGCTGATTGGTGGAAAATACTATGATAAAACCAGATACATATCCTTTAAAACATATCCCCCTATATTAGGGACATAATCCCAGGTACATCTTCAAGACACTATGTCACGGCCCAACATCGGGGCCCGTGCCATGACTACCCCAAGCCCGCCTTCCATAGGCCAGGGGCTGGCGACTAGCACTAAGTCGTAAATCCCGGTAAAAAGGGAAGGCATTGCCTTGTAAAGTAAACAAGCACCACAGAGTAAGAAACCAGAAGAAGTAAACACTAAGTAAAAGCTGGTACAAGAGTATGTGCAGAAAAGTAAGTGGGACAGTATACAACCCAAACTGAAAGTAAAGTACAACTCGAAAAGGGAAAAAAACAACTGAAAGGTAAATCAGCAACGACGAGCTGCCCACTGGGAATCCCACCTGAAGGGTGGGTACAGAAAGCCTCCACTTCTCTTCGGGTCCAGCCGACTGCTCCGAGTACATCATGCCTAGTGGTCCACCTCCAGGTATCATCCTGCTCCGCAAGCCTCTACCACGATCAACGTTGTCCATCGTTTGCAACCAACACAACGTAGTGCAGGCATATCTCGTGCAGGGGTGAGTATAAGCTACTCAGTAGGGACCCCGAGACCCTCAAGGGTCTCCCAAAATCGAAAAAGGAAAAACCACTAAGGAAAGATACAATCACAAAATAACATCTGACACTACTTAGGTATATTCCCATACATATACCTAAGTCATCAACTCTCATTCGGCTCCAACATCCGAGCCCAAGTACAACCCAGTCCATGCAGGAAATCAACGTATTCCACACAGGAAGCAAAATGTAATCCACACAGGAAAGAACAACTCAATCCACATAGGAAAGCAAAACGTAAATCCACACAGGATAGCACAACACAGTCCAAAATTGAAAGTAAAATATGATTCAGCTCACACATGTATACTACGTCGAAATATGATAGAGATGATCACTGAACCATCTAAGTCGTCGGACCCATAAAGGATCGATAGGTACTAACCCCCACAAATACCCACACAAGATCGGTAGGAAACTAACCCCCGCAATGACCCAAACAGGATCAGACCCACACATGATCTGTAGTCGCTGGCTCACACAGAACCACTGAGCGCTGACCCACACATGATCGGACCCACACAGGATCGATAGAACTGATCCACACAGGAGCACTGAGTGTTGTAGTCGTCGTCGTCGAATCCACTGAGGATCTCTGCACAGTCGTCATCGCAGTCACAGTAGCAGTCGTAGCCAACACTAGGGTTCCCGCACACAGCAAGATCGTTCGGGAGGGTCTGCTCCACGATCCGAGGGGCTGATACATCAACTGACACATAGTCTAGATTTGATGTATCCAAAAGTTCCATATCGTCAACAAGAACTCAACGTCGCAGACGGCGCGTCAATCAGACGCCCGGTCTGAGAGTTATTGGGTTTTTCATGCTAGGGCCCCGGTTGGTTTTTAAGGAAAAACCAACCCGACCGTACTCCACCTACGTCCAAACCTTGGGCGGTGTATTCCAAAAGATCCGTCTCGCTAAGAGGAAGTCAACAAAGTCGAAGACACATCAATCGGACGTCTGAAGCTCAAGATATGTGTGTTTCCGCTCCGAGGGCCCAGTTGGTTTCGTCTACGAACCAACCCTGCCGAACTCAAAGTATTCTGAAACCTTGAGTGCGATATACCGAACCGACCGTATCGTTCTAAGGATCGTGTCTCCGCTGATGGCGCGTCGATCGGAGGTCCGTAGCCTGAGTTCTGGGTAATTGAACCCAAACGGTCTGAAAACGGGGGTTTCGGGCCCGGACCGACCTGGCCCGTGACCCCCCGGTAGACCCGAACCGGGTCGACCCGCCCCGGGTCCGGGACGGCCCGGCCTGGCGGACCAGCTAGGTGGCCGACTCGGTCTGGGCACAGCGCGGCCAGCGCGCTGTCCAGCTCGGCCTTTGGTCGAGCTGTTGGCGAAGGGGGGGGGGGGGGGGGGCGCCTGCCCCACTGGTGTAACCGCGGCCCCCCAATTAAGGGGGTCGTTTTGTTCAACCGGTCAAGGGAATTAATTCCCCCGGCTCCCCTTTGTCCGACCGGCCTGCACCGGCCAGCCAGTTCTACAGGCAATGACCGGCGATGGCTGGTCCTTCTTCCCTCGCCGACACTGGCGGCCCGGAACCGGTGGCCGGTCACCCTGCTCCACCACGGCCCGGAACCGGCCATGACTTGATTCGTCCGGCACGGTGCGACGGCACCACGCCCCTACACCGCGACCCCACTCCGTTCGCAGTGTCTTCGGTTTTCTTTGACACGGCACTACGACGTCGCGTCCTTGTTCAATCTTCACGGCACGGCGCGAAGGCACTGTGAATTACTTGTCGTGCGATTTCTGTGTGGTGCGATGGCACCACGACATTCCATCCAAAACACAAAGTATCAAACAAGGACAAAGTGGTGGGTCGACCGTGTTTGTGCGGTCCGGCCCCCTCTCGTTAAACGATAACATTTAGTCGAATTATCCACGAAGATCGACAAACTAGAACCATGAAAAGAAATAATTAAATAAAATAATACCCCTACCTTGATTTCAAGAGAGGATCTTGGTCAGAGGTTCTTCGAAGTGAAAATGTCACGGTAAAACCGTCGCGGAAATAGGTGACTTGGAAGGAGGAAGTCGCGTCGCAAAAATGGCGTCGCAGAAGAACCGTTGCGGAAAGAGACGTCGTGCCGCATGTCGATGTCAGGGAAAACGAACATCGATTCTGTTGTCGTCGAGGTGCGTCCGAAGAGGAAACGTCGCTGAAGAAGAACATTGTGGAATAAGTTCTCCGCGTTCTTCGGCGGAGATGTTCTTTGTTGAAGAACAGTGTTCTTCGTTGGAGTCCGAGGTTT
Organism: Viscum album; assembly: GCA_963277665.1. Lineage (NCBI taxonomy): Eukaryota > Viridiplantae > Streptophyta > Magnoliopsida > Santalales > Viscaceae > Viscum > Viscum album. Next base: position 1,234,810,212 of record OY728130.1, on the reverse strand, counting down.
TCCTCACGTTCTTCGTCAAAGGAGAAGATGTTCTTCCCAAAACATCTCAATGAAAAAACTCTAACAACAAAACAAAAAAAGCTCCTATCTTCTTTTATTAACATAAAAATCCTTTTGAAATTCAAAGGTTTGAATTTCAAAAACTTACATTAAACACTCATCATTAAAACCATAAGTTTGATAAACTTAAGTTATCAAAATTTAAATGGGAGTTGAGGGGGTTTAGAGGATATTAAGGGGTGGGGTTCGTGTGGGCCCCAACACCCTCATAACCTCCCAACGGAGGTTGGGTAGTTACCCAACTTCCATCAAGAACTAAACACTTAGAATAAAAATTGTAGAATAATAGTAAATTAAGTTCCACAATTTTTATCATCCACACATGTGATAACGCAACTCCGGAACAGGAGTTCCTAAGCAATTACCGGCGCTGCGGAACCATCGGTGCGCTCGGAATTTGATTCCGGGCACCGGTTCAATAGATATAAATTACCGCTCGTTCATTCACTAAACATACCCGAGCTAAACTTTGGATAGAAATTCCGGGCACTCCGGGCCTCGGAATCAAGTGTCGTCTGAAACCGCGTTCTTGTAAAATTTAAATGAAAATTAAGAAAAAATTTACCTCGAATTTTACAGGTCTTTGCACCCTATGTATAACTTACAATATTAAATAATTAATTTCATTCATATTATCTTTATTAATGTTTTAATAAATCTATACATGACAATTAACAGATAGAATCTCCTCCACTCTTATGTCCTAACCAGAAGTAGGGTGATCACCATCCTCACTTTCCTATACTACTAGGTTCTTAAAATCTGAACGCTACCAAATACTGACTATATCTAGAAGGATGGTGGTAATAGGTGAGGATGATAGATAAATATATCCCTAACTATCATTCACCTCTATTTTCATTTCAATGAACATGTGCATATGCCACCACTCACTACGGGTATACTAAACAATATGTATCTGCGTCATCATGCTTAGTACATCATCCTCTACATTACTCGTACCAAGGGTGTATAAAAATTGAATATTGAGAAACATTAGGTAATCAACCAACATTTAGTGCCTAAAATGTTGATCAAATTGTGTAGATATATACTAGAGTCTCTTGTGTTCTGTGTATACCATAAATCATTCTCCATGTATGTAATGTATCGAACAATGCAATGAGTGGACAAATAAAACTATATTAACATATTGTGTTAGTTAATTCATCTCATTTGGACACCACCTTTGTGACCTATATTCCAAGATGCTATATCCATACATAAGGACTTTTTCTTTGTCAGAATCCTGACGCATCACTATACACAAGAACCTAGTTAACAAAAAATAGTATCAGTGTTGAAGTCAATCTATTATTACACTCTTGAAATAAAGAATCACATGCGTCTTTCCATAATAACATCTCACCCTTTATATTCAATACTATATATAGTGATAATAGGTGTGTTAAGTACATTATGAAATGTATGAAAATTTTGGAAAGCCCCAATTGAATCAATACCTCAAATACGTTATTCATCTTCTCCTATTGAACTATATCTCTCAACATATCCAAGTCAATTGATACACTAGTATCTGATATAATATAACTCATGATGTGAATATGATCCATCCAAAATTTTCAGTATTTGATCATATTATATTAACTGTTCTCTATCAGTGTAATAGATATGATCTAAATATTTTTAAAATGGGTGTGGTCATTGTGGTAATACAACAAGATATTATCCATGAAAAACACTACAAATAAATCCTGATATGGATTGAATACACAGTTTATCAGTTCCATGAATATTTCTAGAACATTCATGAGACATAATAGAATAAAAAAACAATCATACAGAGAAAACAGGAAAATATAATCAATGCAATTTATGTATAATTTTCTAACACACACCAGATGATAACTGACACTCAATCAAATATTTGAGAAAACTCAAACTCCATAGATGTAGAATTCATAGTTTAATGTATGTAACCCATTATTTATAATTTTTTTTGTATGTAATGTTGATGTGTAATGTTTGGTAGAAATTGTATTGATTTATGAGTGTTTTTTTTGTATTTTATATTGGTTCAAATTTTTATAATCGTTTTGGAAAAATCTTAAAACCCACAAAGAAACCATGCAAAATGAGATAGGGGAATAAGTGATGGTGAAATGGATCTGCATTGTTATCTGAAAACATGCATCCTACAATGATTAAACGTGCTATGTGATTCAATAATAAATCATGTGATAGTCGTATTTTGAATGGATAGATCATGGTTTGGAATCATTGGTATATAACCATACAATGTTCTTTATTAGGACAGAAGCTAGCACATGGTTAGCACACATTTTGCGTAAATGTGTGACAATATATGATTTTGTTAAGGATGAGATCCTAAAATGTAGTGTCTCATGTATATATTTATAACTCCCATTTTTTCTCCTATGAATCAAAATTAATGAATTTAGTGAACTTTTCACCTGATGTAGCTTCAATAGTGTCTTGGAAGGAACACATATTTTAATGGAGTCGATCTAGGAGAATATCTCGATTATTGTTATGATATATATTATGGATTATACAGTGATAGTAAATAGATTAATGGTAGGTGAAAATGGATATATAGGGAGTTATGGGGGGAGGAATTATGTTGATACCCATGGAAAATGATGGAATCTATAATGATAGAAGCAAGTAGAAGAGGGACACCTATTTTCAAGGTGAAAGAATGAATCAAAATCAAAAAACTAGATTGGGGATTCTTTATCTAAGACTATTGACAAATATTTGTTGTTTCCAATGTATTACCTTTGTCTATGTGAATTGATTATTCTCCACAGAACTTTGATAATTCCATAATTACAACAATATTGGGATTCATCAGTGATATAATTGTAGTGACCGAAGGTCAGATGCTCAAGACACTACATAGGTATTAGAGTCATCATATGATTCAAATGGGTGAGGGTAGCTGAATCAATATCATTGGTAGAATAGAGGTGTCTGAGTTGATTTATGGAATACCATTACTCGTCAGCCAATGTAATCTAAATAGGGAATCAAAGGGCAACGTGTTACAGGAATGAAATTATATGGAGATGAACATGTTATTATGGAAGATCAGTTTCGACCATCAATTATTAGAGGTAAGATTATTTGGAATTATATCCTTATAAAACTATTATTTGATACCGGTGCATCTCATTCCATTGTAAATTCACATTGTATTTATTTTATTAGTTAAAAAGAAGAGATGATTCACTCTAGGAAAAAAATTCAAACCCCCCTTTGTAAAATTAGAATGTCATGAATTTTAGTGTTGAGAATATTGTATATCTTTCGAGGGATTTGAGATGAAATGGTATTTATCTATGGTAGATATGGATTTCTATGATTTAGTCCAAGGTATGTATTCGTTGATAACATTCAAAATGACATTGAACTTTATAGCATAACATATGGTTTCTCAAATGAAGATCGTATCGAGCATCTCATTATAGAAGAAATGAATAAAATGGAAATTTAAATGTGCTTTTTTGAACTAGAATCTAGAACGATATTGTACTAGTATGAGGTGTTGAGATTGATATCGATGGGAGTGATCGATTATAGTATTTTTCATCTGTGTTTGAAAAGTTTGGAATGGTTTTCTCCAAAAAAATATCGGGATGCCTACTATAATGGAATTTGGGTTTATAATTGATCTACTAATATAGAAAATTATTATCTCACTTATATATTATAAAATAGGACAAAAATAAATAATGAAATTTAATGTTTAGTTTGAGGATTTGAAAGAAAATGGTTCATCCAGCATAGCATGTCTCTATGGGTATGACCAGTTTTGGCTGTCAAATTTTTTGAAGGAACTATTTAGTTGCTTGTAGATTTTTGTAAGCTTAACCAATGTATTATAATAAATTAGTATCCAATTACCTGATTTAATTACCTAATTCTTAAATTTGGTTTATCTCTATGGTTCTATAAGATGTTCATGTGCTCACAATATCACTAATTATGAGTGTTGAAGGATGGTATAAAAAAATAGCTTTCTCAATTAGATATGGCAACTATGAATATGTGGTTATGCATTTCGGTCTTACAAATTCACAAGCGGTCCACATGGAATTTATGAATCCAATATTTCAGTGATATATAGATTCATTTTTTTGTGTTTGTGGATAATATATTGTTGTATTCTATCATAATTGTTAGTTATGAGAAACATATAGAGTTAATGTTGGAAAATTTTGATAGATCATTTTTTTTATAAAAAATTATAAAAGTGATATTTTTGGAGAAAAGATGTTTATTTCCATGGTCATGTATTTTATGAAAAAGGTATTTCTATAGATCTAGTAAAGATAAAGGTTATTATCTCTTGGAGACACTAAACATGTATTCAATATACAAAGTAATATTAGTATAGAAGATTATTATCGATGTTTTCATTGTGAGCTTTTATTAGTAGCTTCTACTATGATGGCTTTTACAAAGAAGAATACCTTATTTTAATGGGATGAAGAAATCCACAAACATTTCCAAGAGCTAATTATTCACCTTACATCAGCATTTATCTGGATATTTCCAGATTCTGTATAGGGGTACATGGTGTACTGCGATGCTTTGGGATCAGGGATGAGGGGTGTTATCATGATATGAGAACATGTTGTTTCTAATTGATAAAGGTAGCTATGATTTCATGATAATAATTAACCAACCCATGATTTGGAGTTCTCTGTAATATTCCATTTTTTATAACATTGATCCATTATTTTGTTAGTGATAAATTTATGATTTTCACAGATTATAAGAGTTCGAAACATATTTAATGATAATGGGATTTTAATCTATGGAAATGTAGATTGATGGAGTATCTCTAGATGTCTGACTTTCACATAATGCATACACTAGGAAAGGAAATTCAATGATTGGTGGTTTAATTATAAATTCACTTGCTTAGTTGGAAAAAGAATTTTTAGATGAGTTGAAGTTGATGACTATCCTAGCTGGCATGCACTTGGATTGGTAATAAAGAGATAAAGATTTAGTTTTCATTAATGATTTAGCAGTACTTGATTTGGTAAATATAGTTAATGAGGACCATACATCCGAATCAGAATTTCTTACTGTGATTTCAAAACTCAATGTTGGGGAGACTATTGAGGGATGAATGTTATGTGAGAGTTCAGTGTTTGGGTTTAGAAATTGGTAGGCCTAACCTATGTCTTGTCTAAAATAATTACATCATGATTTCTACTGTTAATGATGGGTTGTTCATATGGGAATACAGAAGATGTCTAAGGCATTTAAAGAACAGTTCTAATGGATCAGCATTAAAATAGGTGGTCGAGTTTGTTTCAAGATACTTAACGCATCATCAAGTTAACGCAGTCCATCAACAACAAGAATGTATGTTTTTGTATTAAATGATTATTATTTGTAAATAAGTGTATATAGCCATGATTTTTGTTACAAGTCACTCAAGAATGGTTCAAAGACACAATTCCATATGTGTGTTAGGGGATCAACTCACTAGGCAGGATCAAATCATTCCTATTCATGAATCTCTTTCCAATAAGGGTTTACCAAAAAACAATGTCCATGAAGTATAAAAGAGGAATTACAAACCAATTTTGTTCAAATAAATCATAAAACAAAGGATTACATTTTATTTTTGTAAATCCTTACAAAAATTCCATGGTACTGAATTGACCATGAATATGATGTATAATCCTTAGATAGAAAGGAAATCTAAATGGATGATACATAAATTGTATGATATGTTATGGGATTTTGTAATTGATTTTGGTGGATCATGGGAAGAACATGTGTTGTTATGGGAGTTATAATTTAACAAAAATAATTAGGTATTGATACATATGACTATTTTTGAAGCCTTGTATTGGTATCCCTGTCACTTCTCACTTTTTAGGTGAAAAGAGGGGAGACATCACTAGATAGCTTGAGCCTTTTCCACGAAATAACGAATAATATTTAGTTGACTATAAAAACTATGGAGATGGATTAAATTAATTATAAATCATATTCAAATAATTATCTATAACGCTTTTCGTTCAATGTTATTGATTAAGTGTCTTGGGGATCTCTCTGAGGTTATGACATTGTCTTTTTGGGATGTAGTCAAAGTTATCTCCTAGATTAATAATCCATTTTGAAATACATGAATGAGTTGGCGGGGTAGAATATATATTGGAATTTACAACATGTTTCATTGTGATGTACAATGTGATTTGTGAATATTAGTTGAAAAAGTATCAACATAACCGTTACCATGCGATTCGATGGAATCATGTTGAAGAAAGGAAAAATGCTTCATTGGTATATATCTCAGTGTAGATTTTGGGTTGGGAAGAGAAATTCATTCATGAATAATGCATCGGTCTAGTGATAGTTTTGTGGTAACATGGTCATATTTGAGAAGATATTTGGGAATGGGAGAAAGAAATGAAATATTAATGGCCATAACTCTTTCTAAAATATATGATTTTTCTACTATCTATGGATGGAAAGAGAAATGGTGTATAGAATTTAGAACACCAAATTTCAAGTAAGTGGTTATTTTTTTTATGTTTGTAATGTTTATTTGTAAATAATGGGGAGTTTTTAGAACTTATGATGTGTTTTTGGATTTTTCTATCGGTGCACAATTTGAGCACGATTTGGGAAAACCATTTAACGCCTTGATTGCATAGTGATTCACTATTTATTTCCACCCTAACACAACTATTTTCAATTGGTTGTATTGAATATTAAATTTATAATAAAAATCACTTCACGATTGATGAAATAATGTTTTTCACAATTTAAATTCAAAAAAATTCTTGTTTTCATGACATTACTGAACGTTGGGGAGATTCAGAGAGGCCACGATGATACAAGTGGAAAATTGGCCAAACTATATGGAATCCTATGAATAAATTTCCATTATTTATAATAACCTACTAAATCCATTCATTCAAGTGGGATAACATTTTTATCTGATCCATAACTAATTAGGCTATAATTTTCATGATGTAACCCAAGACCAATTCATATATTGAGATGCACAAAAGAACCAATATGACCAATATAAAGAATCTAAATATATACAAATTTTTTAATGTATTATTTCAATTTCACTTATTATATAAATTATCTAGTATCAATATTTAACATAAAGATATAAAAGATGTCAAAATTCTACTGTGTATTTTTTTAGAAGGTGCTCTAAGACTATATCACCACCGAAAACCATTTACCAAACAGATTCTAGAAATCATGTTGAACAACGCCACCTCCAAAATTTCCAATAAAAAGTTCTCTACAAACCCCATTTGGATGTTCAACTAATATGGATGGTTTCTACATTTTGGTGTCCTAAAATATTCCTATATTCGTTCATATAAGTTCTCGAATCTATGGGAAGTGCTAGTTCCATATATTCTTCTTCTTCCCATCCCATGGATTTCTAACCACATTGTGATCATCGTTGGGTAAAAATTTTAGTTAAAATCGTGCTTTGTTTTTGTAATATTTGAATATTATTTCAAATTCATGAATTTTTTTTTTGTTTTTCATCATCCTAAATTCTTATATATTTTTGTTATGTAATTTTAGGTCACGCTCAACATAGATGATCATGATTGGGGATACCCATTCGTGTGATGTTTCGCACACCATTCACCATTTCTTCCTTCTAATTTTAAATGAAGTGTATGTGTGGATCATATTAGACAACTAAACACTCACAAAAAAATCAAGAAAAATTTAAATGTATGTCATGGTATCCCAAATAATTAACATAAAACATTGATATCACATAGAATTCCTTGTGTGTTTAGATAGTGAGTATTAGTAATAAATTCGAACACAATTCATTGAATCATCGATGATATTTGTTGAATCATTATGTTTTTCTAACTGATCCTTAAGGGGTATCCTTGTATGGACTTAGTAACATTATTGTTACTGGTGATAAAAATAAATTAATAAAATATATAAACCTTATATCGTGTAGAGGTAAAGGATGAGCATCATGAGACACCACTTGGTCGATCACACTTAATTAATTCTGTTAATTATTTCATTGATTTGTTACTTACCATTTTATTTTGGAATCTAAAATCACAAAACCAAAATTTAATAACAACACTACTACATTTTTCTTAATCAAAACTTTTTTTAAAGTAATAATTTATGGCTCTATCAAGATATGACCAAGTGTTCCTACAATAATTTATAAATACTTGTAAAAAACAAAAAATTAATTTATTTTGATCGAAAATGTAGTCAAATTATAGAATAATTTTTTGGGAGCTTGGATAATTATGTTCCATTTCCTATTTTAATTTTATTTCATAATTAGTACTCAACTTCAATATCCTCCATCCCTTATGGATGTTTTTTTGTATTGATTTTTTATTTTGATAGTTTATGTCTATTTATTTCACTCTATCTATCTCTAGTTTTCCCTCTTAATCTATATCATTTTATATAATTATATAGTGTGAGATAATATTACATTATCTCATTTATTTATTCCTAATTGTTTTCATTTTATTCATCTGTAATAAAAATGTATAAAAAAATAAATTAAATACAATCGAATAAACAAAAAATTTTATTAGATATCATTTTTGGAAGAAAATATCATGAAAAGAATCACTACTTGAATTTGACCCTGAAATTGAAAAGTCACTTCACCCATATATTTGGTCATATAGTGTTAGAAATTTAGATAACACTGAGGAACCACTTTTGAAACCTCATGTGATCCCAAACAAATCAAAAATTCATCCAAATAAACACCAAAAAACATGACTACAAATAAAATGACATTAAATGAGCTGGACACCCCATATGGGGAGGACCAACCTATATACATCCTATATCCTAAGGAAGCAACCATGTTTCTGCTGAGATCAGGACTCACACACATAATTCTAAAATACTATGGACTTCTAGATGGGTACCCTCACAAGCATCTCAAATTATTTAAAATAGTGTGCTCTACCATGACTCACCAAAATGTGTATGAGGTCCTAATTATGTTTATGGAATTTCCATTCACCATTATGGTTTATCCAAACAAAATATACTTTCTGCCTACCACAATTGTGTGCTGGAATAACCTTAATGGTCTTTTCTAGAGAATTTCTTCTCTTCCTCCTAAGCTACATCAATTAAGAAATATATTTGTGGAATTAGGTAATCACAAGGAGAGATCATTCATGAATACAATGAGGGATTCATAAGTCATATATCAAGTAGTCCTAACCACTTGATTAAGGAAAAACTATTAAAAAAATAATTCAATTAGTGACATATCCATATGGATTGTGGAATATTAGATGTGGTGGCTTTTGGTGCCCTAGTTGATAAAACTTTTTATAGAGTTCATGGATTTCTATAATACATGAATCAAAATGCACAACAATTTTTTGCATGATAAATATAAGAAACATGTGGATTTCATGAGGTAAGTCATTAATCCCTAAAATAAATGTTAGATAATAAACTCGATGAGAGTTATAACCTTCTAAGGAAATTATCTCAAGAACAAGGTAACTCACAATCTTATTATATTCCATTATATTGTAGTATTTTTTCTAATAACACCTATTTATATGACTAGTTTCCACAAATTTAGGATTCAATCAAGTCTTGTTCAGTATTCATCCCTAGGCATCCATTCCAATGAGAACCTTCCTTTATGAAATAACAATTCAGGACTAATCCAAACCATGAGTGGAAGGTACATTTACAGTACAAATAAGGAGAAAACTAGAGTTATCGTAAACATAACTGGTATCAAATATGAAAATTGATTAAAGAATCATATCCTTCAATATCTTGAAACAATCATATTACTCCCAAATATTAACCAAGACTTGAGGATATGGTGATGAAATTGAAAAAAAGAACCTGCAGTTCCAGCAGACCACGCAATTGGATATTCATGATCTGCTATCTCAATTGGTATAATTGAAAAAATCCATCGTTATGATTACTATGAATGGTTATGGATAGTCACTGTCCCAGAATTTTAAAAAACTAGAAGAAAAGGGTAATGTTTTTATTAAATCATACTTTCTAGTGGTAAAGAAGATTTTTCATCCAATGATTATATCGAAACATTATGCCCCCTCATGTAAACACTATTTCTAGAACAATAAATGATTCTAATCAATAATAATAAAGAAAAAATGGGTAATAAAAGTATCCTTGAGGGATCTCATGAACAATAAATTCTTATTCCATTCCTTATAATACTCTATAAATATAAGAAATTTTTTTATAATGATATTTATAAATAAATAACTGATACATTTAAAAGGGATTATTTTTATATTCCATTATTTGATACAGTTTATAATATTTGACATTAAATAAAATTTATTATAGAAATTCACCCCCATATAAGAAATATAGAAGGTAATTAGAGAGTCAACCAGGGAAGAAATTTTTATACCTTCAATCAACCATAAATTTGAAACTAATTAAAGGATCCAAGAATTTTCACAGTACATTGCATTATAGGGGAGACATTATTTTTTTATGTTATATACATTTTTGGTGACTTGATTTATGTAATTAATTAAACCATATATTCTTACCTATAAGTTTTATAGTTTAAACCAAAGGCATATTCATTAAACATTAAAAATAGAGCACAACATGGCCATTAGAGTGGCTAAGGATGTCAAACAATAAGTGAAGAATCTCCTACCCCCTCTGATTTATATATTCATGAAATGGTTGATATTAAAAAACAATATCATGCTCTTATCATACATTGGAGTCTACTCTATAAATTATAAAGGATACTCATCAATGTTTATAAATCTATGTTTTCCATGGATTTTAGTGGTTAAATGGTGTGTTCTAACATCCTAGAGTCTATAAAACACCCAAAGAATGTTCATTGCACTCTTCTTATCTATATGATGGATGTTCTTGAAAATTATACACACACAAAAAAAATTCTTTTTTTGACTCATGCTCTGATTCAATTTCCTTTTCTTCACACCGGGATGATTTGTGTTCTGATTAATGATTTTAATGTTGTGTGTCTTCTTAAATGTATAAATTATATGCCTTGATTGATGAGTCTGTTCATTCAAAAGTACCTAGGATTTTTTATGATTCTGTAAATTTAATTTTAATAGATTCCCCATCCATAGAAAATAATCATGGGATGATAGAAAGTTTCATTGTCCTCACTCCTCCTAAAACCCCTCAACAAATAAAAAAACCATCAGTGTTGGAATTAAAACCACTACCATATAATTTAAATATTCCTATATGTAGGGTATTGACAAATTCCCTAATGTTGTTTATAATAACATCACTCTATAAATAGAATAAAAACTGTTATAGCATTTTAGAGATTTAAAAAGGGCAATTGGATGAACATTGACTCATATACTTATTATTATCCCATATATTTTCATGTCCCACATACATATAGATGATGAGGCTAATCCCATAAGAAATTTTCAGTGCCATTTGAATACCACTGTCCCTAAAGTGGTAAAATTTAAATCCAAAAAATCACATGCTACTAGGATCAATTATCCTAAATATGATAGTAAATGGGTAACCCCAGTTCAAATTGTGCCTAAAATTGAGAATAATAGTACCTTTTTTGAAAGTAATGAATTTTTTCCAATATATGTGAAAAATATTTCTGGGTATTTATTGACTACCATCAATTGAATAAAGCCACACTAAAGGATAACTTTCCTCTACATTCATTTTCCATATGGTAGAAATATTATATAGTTAGTCTCATTATTGTTTCCGTGATTGATATTTAGGTTACTTAAAATCTATATAGCCCTTGAGGATCAATAAAATACAACATTTACATATCCATTCAGCACATTTGAATACATATGGATTCATTATGTCTTATATAAATCTCCCATTAAAATGGAGGTATGTTTTTTTGGTATTTTTCTTGAGTACCTAGATAATTGCATGTATGTTTTATCGATGATTTCGTAGTTTATGGAACTTCCCTTGATGATAGTTTGGCACACTAAGGTTCTGTCATCCGTTGTTGAATTTCTAATGATCTCATATTAAATTATGAGAAATTCCATTTCAAGGTTGAGTAGGGGATAGTCCATGTACATGTAATATAAAGTGAAAATTCAAGTATATAAATAATATTTTTTATTAATTTCAAGCCCCCCATATCCAAAATGCATTTGAAGGGGAGATAATTGTTGAGGAATGCATGTTTTCACCTTCATTTAATTGAATACATTAGTAAGATCACACATCCCCAGTATCAATTATTGAAAAGGAATTTTAAATTTTTATTTGATAAATTTTTTTAGGATTATCTCAATTCACAAAAAAGAGTCTCACATCACCTCCCATAATCCAACCACTAAGGTGAGATCTTCCTTTCAAACATATTTATGATTCCACTAACATTGTAGTTAGGGAATTTGTATCACAAATGGTTGTAAAGTCTCTTCATTTAATTGCATATGTCTCATGTACCCTTGACACTACCTAGGATAATTACCAAACCACTAAAAAATAACATTTTCATATTGTTTTTCCTTGGAAAAAATAAATTCATATATAATTTAGTCAAAAATCATTGTCATTTCTGCTCATGATTCCCTTCATTTTAGCCTAATGAAACATGAAGCTACACACCAACTCATTTGGTGGATGATCCTACTATAGGTTTTTTACCTTTAGATTAGAGATAAGAGAGCATTGGAAAATTTTGTAGCAGACCACAATAGTATGACTTTTCTTTCAATTAACCACTATGTTGACCCATCCCTCCCCATTGGATAATTATTCCCTCCTGAGAACCTTAGTGATGTTTTTGACCTCACCCATTGTTATCAAGACATTTTTTATTTTCTAGCAATATATAGGGTTCCCACATATTTCAGAACATTATAGTCCCAGATAATTAAGCATGATTAACGATGGTACATTTGAGATGACCCGTAATTTTGGAGAACATGTAGTGACCATGTTGTTCGAAGATGTGTCCCTAGCCCTAATTTCACCTCTGTTATGACCTTCTTCCAAAATATAGTTTTCTTGGGTCACGTTAGCTCTTGACATAATTCTCGATTTTCCCTTGACACAAGATTGGGTTGTAACATTTTTTCCAATATTCTCTTAAGCTTCCATTTTGAGATTTTCACTTGTCTGTTATTTTTAGGGTGATATGAAGTAGATACATTAGGAAAATTATAATATATATAAAGAAAATGTTTAATGATGGAATTTTATAAATGTGAATCCTGATCACTAAGGTTGAATCATGGAAAACCAAATCTACTGAGAATTAAACAATATAATAGGTTAACCTTAGTGATATTGGATAATTAAACAATGTAATTGAATCTCTTAGATTTAGGTGAGCATTGGTAGTAATAGTTTCATGATTTTTATGAAATTAGGCATGATGCATATGTGAACTCTTGAATCTATAAAGATATGACAAAGGATATCCATGATTTTATGATTCATCAATGTTTGTTTCATATTGTTGACAATGTCCTCATGTATAATTCCATTCTAATGGTCGACAAATGTATGCTTCATTCTAGAAGGACAAGTCATTATACTGTTAGTGATGTTTACCATTTTTGTTCAATATTTGTTTTGTAAGATAAGAGTGGATAGAGGTTTACTGTTAAGTGTAAGAGTCTAAAAATATTCTATGGGGATTTTCCAAATAATCTCCTGGAAGAAATCAATATGATAGATTCCACATATGACACCACATAAAAGGTTGTCCCTTCTCCCAAAATTTATTTACATATCATTTTATTTAAAATACTTCCATTAATAATAAAGTAATTTTATATTTTTGGAGAGGGTGAAATGTTATATTTTGGAATAAAAATAAATAAAAATAGAAAAAAGATTATTTATTAATTGTTTTCCATTTATTGTTTTGTTATTTTGTGTATTTAGATAAATAATAAACATAAAAATAATATCCAATATGAGGTTTTATGTTTGTTTCAATTATTTGAAATATTCTATTTTATTGAAAAATTGTTTTTTAAATGAATATTATTTTGCACTATTTTTCTAGAATCTAGATTTTCAAACAATTCGTTGGTGTTTGATGGATTTTTCAAACTCATGCCTCATTAGCCCTAACAAATATCTTAATCCCTTACCTGAGAGACATTCTATCACATTTTAATTAAATACTATTTTTTCTAATCACATTCAATAGAGTATCAAGTAATGTAGAGGGATTATAAATTCCCTTGATTATATTTGAAACCACAAAATTTGAGTATCATATAACAATGATAGAGGTAATCATTCATTCAAATTCCCTTTGTACAATTATCCTCACTTTTCATCCATCTTGACATTTACCCTTATTAAGCCATAGAGACAATGAAATTCCTGTTAAAGAGCCTTGTTATCGGCTAATTTATCCCTACATACCCATGTCATGTGTATTCTATTGTATTTTGTTTCCACTAGTGTGGGAGATAGTGTGTTTCCATGGTAATTTGGGGGAGAGAATTGTGGTTATGGGTTGATATAAAGGGTTCCTATATTTTTCGTGGGTAGTGGTTTAAATGGCACTATTGTATCATTATTTTACACATGTATCCCTAATTTTATCCAATTTTTTTATATTAACAAAATATAGTTTTTTTAGATTGAAAAAATGGAGAAAAGAGGGTGTTTATTAATTTTATTAACAACATGGTTGTGACCCACACTAATAGAAGTAGGAGATAGTGAGGTGGATGTGATAAAAATTATGAGGGGTTGAGGGTGTGCATTCCTTGTGAAAACATGATGAATTTTGACATGTTTTTTACATAATAGACTAAACACTCCCTTTATTCCTCACATTTTTTAACAATAAATCCTACCTTCCCTTGGACCTAATAACAACCAATATGTAGTCCTCTTGTGTAGTACACTAGTTTCTACCTTTAGAGAACTGAGAATTGTTAAATGAATATGGTAGGATCACCTGAAAGTTGGGAAATGAGATGAAATCTACATTCATGTATTTTTTGAGTGAGGAGTGAAAATTTCTAGGGGACCTAGGTTGTTACATGATGCATCGGTGAAAAAATGTTGTTGAACAAATCTGATTTTGATAGATGAAAAATGAAATAAAAATTGATTTTATAAATGAGACATGATGGATTTAATTTCAAATAATCATGGAATTTCCACCATCATTGATTTAGAAATGGGACTTGATTTGGATATAAGGCCTTTGACGAGTGTGAATATGTTTCGGTGTGGGCGTGTGATCACGCCTTGATTCACTAATTATTTCCACCATTAAACCAAAAAATGGGTTTGTACTGAAAATTAATATTTTAATAACAAATTTCACTTCATGATTGATTAAATACTTTTTTTATTTTAACTATTAAAAGGGAAATTATACTGTTTGGATGATTTCGCTGAAGGTGTAGGTGATTGTGAGATCCCATGATGAAGTGAAGGAAATTAATCCAAACTATATGGAAGACCATAAAAAATTTCCACAATTTTAAATGATCCCAAAACCAAGGCGAATGCATAGATTAATAGTCCTAAATGAACTGATATGTCCAATAGAATGAATCTTCACATAGTCAAAAGAGTTCCTAGGTATTTTATCAACATCTTGTGTTATATAAATTATTCGGTTGCCAATATTGGAATGTAGATTTAAATTATGTTTACCAATAACTTTTATGATTTTTCCAAACTTATTTATGATAGTATATCAACCCAAAACCATGGACCATGAATATTAATGAAATTAGGTTTCTCAAAACCACATCTTACATTACATATAAAATATTAACATGGGAACCCAAATTGAATGTTTTACAAGTTTTCAAGGTGCTTCCATTTTGGAGTACCGAAAGAGTCATCTCATCATCCATATATGTAATGGAGCCTTTGAGAAGTAATACTTCAATATCTTATTCTTCCCCCCCTCCCATGGAATTATAAAGTCCTTTTAATCATTCGGGGCAGAACATGATATAATACCAATAATTGAGTTTGTAATATATGATAAATATTTTGAATTTTATATTTTTTGTTGTTTTACATCATCTTATATTCTTAATGAACTGAGTTTTTAATTTCTATGTCATTCTATAATAAAATGATCATGTTTTGGGGAACCCATTCATGTGATGTTTCACATAAAGTTCACCATTTCTTTCTTCCACTTTTAATTGCGGTGTTTGTGTGGTTCATATTAATTAGTTGAACTCTTATAAACACTGAAAAGACCACGTAAATTTTTTCCATGGTATAAAAATTAAATAACATACAATATTGGATAGCATATCATGTTTTCCTTGTGTTTCATTGTTGAGTTTTAGTTAAAAATTCAAACACAATTCAATCAATCATTGAAGGTATCCATTGAATTTTTGCATGTTTTAGACTGAACCCTAGTAGGTGAACTAGTATAAACATAGTAAAATTCTGGTCCTGGTGTTAAGATAATATATTAAATGTTATATGAACTATATCATGATTTGATGAAGTATGATAATCACAATAATTCCCTGGTTTGATCATTATTATTTAATTCTGATAAATTATTGTTTTTTTATTTTTTTCCATTTTATTGGATTCATAAATGAATGAACAAAAATTTTAACAAAACACCACTCCCTTTTTCTTAATGAAATCATTCCTTTTTAAATTACTGATCTATTTTTACCTCGATATATTATAGAGGGTTACTACTACACATCACAAATTCTAGTAAAAACTATACATTTTGTATGTTGCGCTCGACAATGAGGTCAAAATTTGACACTGTTTCCCGGGAGGAAATATAAGTATTTTCATTTCCTTTTAATTATTTTAATTCTTAATTAGTACTCTCTAAAATATCCCGCATACATGTTGGTTGTTTTTTATTTCATTTATCATTTGGGTTGTTTATGTGTGTTTCTTTATCTCTTCTCTTTCTATCTTATTATACAATATAAAATTATCTTCTCTTATCTCTTATATTTATTATTAAGTGTTTTCTTTGTATTCAATTACCATAAATGAAATTAAAAATAATTAAAAAAGAAAATCGAATAAACTTACAATTACATTTGATATAATTATTTCATGACATGACCTGGAAAAGAAACACTATATGAAATTTTCAATTAAATTGAAAAGTCAATTCACTCACAAATTTAGTCACCTAGAGTAGTAAATTCAACTTACACCAGGGAAATATTTTTGTAACCTCAATAATTTAAAATCTATCAAATAACTGAACCAAATCAATCCCTAAAAACAAGGATACAAATAACTGGACTTTAGAAGAATTGACCACCCCAGATGTGGAGTAGCTACATTCATATATCCAAAAACCTATGTAAGTAGAAAATATTATTTGAGACTAGGCCTCATACACCAAAATTATAAATTCCATGGTCTTTCTGATAATGACCATTATAATAATCATAAAGATATTCACATAATGTGCTTCACCATGAAACCCCATATTGTGTATGAAGAAATAATTAAATTTAGGGATTTACCATTATCCTTTCATGTTGTAGCCAAATAATGGGTATATTATCATGATACTATAATTGAGGACTAGAATCAATTAAAAAGACACTTATTTGTGAATTTATTCCCTACCACCCGAACTAAATCTACTTGGGATAAAAAATTTCGCATTAGGAAATCACAAGGGGAGAACCTTCATGAATACTGGGAGAGAATCAAATGACTTCACTCAAGAGACCCCTCGGAAAATTAGTGAAAAAAATTAAATAAAATAGTTCTATGAGGGATTTATCACCATATATCATTGAATGATAGATGAGACAGCTAGTGGTGTCCTTGTTGATAAAAACCCTTCCCTCGATCCTGTCTAAAAAGCCATCATGGTCTAAAATGAACAATAATTTGGTAAACATTAAATTTCACCAACCTAAGGATTTTGTGAGGTTGGTCATTCAACGAAAGAACAGAAGGTAGAAAATAATCATGATCAGATGCATAAATATTTAAGGAAGTTAACTCAATAAAAATGTAACTCAAAAACTTCTTGTATTCTATTAAATTGTTGTATTTACTTTTATAGCACTAAATCTTCTGAGCACTTTCCACAATATCAGGATTTATCTGATTCTTGTGTAGTTGTATTTCCTATATGTCCATTCCAACAAGAACCTCCATTCATGTAAGAACTATTCAGCACAAATCCAACCCCCATGTGGAACAAACAACCATATTACCATCAAAGAGTAAATTGATCTACCATAAACAGAATTGGTATCAACAAGGCTAAGGTATGAATCCTTTTTTATCATTAAACATCTTGAAACAATACTCTTCCTCCCAAATTTGAACCATGAATTGAGGATACGGTGAATAAAATGACAAACCACAACATCTAGTTCCATAAGACCTTGCAATCAGATATTAATTACCATCAAACTCTTGTGGTGCAATTGAAAAACCCCATCAACGAAATTATGATCCATGGTTATGGAAAACTAAAATCCAATCCCATTGATAATCCAAAATATAAAGGGTATAAGGTTTTTTTATTGTTTAATCTCACTTCATTGTGGTGAGGATTTTTCTCGATCCAATTATTCTACAAAAATGTTATTCCACCCTATCAAAAACACTCTTTCACCATCGATAAAAGAATCAAATAAGAAAAAACAAGATAAAAAGGGTAATAAAATTATCATTGAGGATTCTCATGAACAACCCATTCTCATTCCTCTCCTTTAAATACTCTTTTAATATAATTAAAATTTATATAAGGAGTTTTATAACAAAATATTGGATACATTTTCAAAGGATCAAGTTAAAATTCCATAATTGGATGTAGTTAAACAGACTCCTCGTATAATCAAATTTCTTAAAGAACTTTTCTCCCATAGACTAAGACTAAAGGGGAATGAGAGATTAAACCAGGGAAAGAATTTTTCAGCATTCATTCAACCATTAATTATATCCAAATACATAGATCCTAGAATATTCATGATACCTTGATCCATAGGGGAGACTGTTCGACTCACCTATTTTGATAATCCCAAATCATGTTTAAATATTGATCATGATATCTTAAGTCAGTTTCTGATCTTTTAATATACATTTATAATTATCTTATCCTCCACAATGTATACTCATAAGTCTCATGACTTTGCTGTATTAGCTTACAGTTTATATTTATCTTAATATAAGTTCACTGTTAAAGGCTACTGGAAAGAGCCTTCTTTTCAAAGTCACCATTATAGCTCACTATAACACTAAGTCAATGATACTATAATATCACCATTGAAGATTTACAGTCATTGTTGGATGATATCGGTACAAGGTTACTGTCACAAGTCTACCATTGATCTGCTTATCAATGCTCACAGACAAAGAGTTACTATCACAAGGTCACTACTGTGACAAGGCTTCTGTTAGAAGTTCACTATCAGACTCATTCTCAAGTATTCTATTGAGAACCTCACTGTTCAAGTCTATAGTTGGACAATTCTACCGTCTGTAGAAGGCTACCGCTGGACAACTCCTACTGTCGAGATAGTCTACTGATGGAGATATTTCATTGTTAATGAAATTACCTGTTGAGATAAGTCTACCTTTTGGAAGGTAACTGTTGAAGTAGTCTGATGTTACAAAGATTCTGTTAGAAGCATAATGTTGGAGTCTACCGATGAAGTCCACTGATGAGGAGATATTTTTATGTAGTGTTATAGCTATCATTACAAGCCTACAGTCAGAGATCCTACCAATGAAGTCCATTGTCGTAGACACTACCGTTGAATTCTACCATGTGACATGCATCTGCTACTAGTCTAATGATATTTTATTCTTTTATTTATAAATTTTATTAATACTATTATAATGGTCATGTCTGGAAAAATTAATGAACATGACATTATATATTTCTATTTGTAGGCATATCAGGAAACAATACGATGTACGATAAAGACCACACGTGGTTGAAACATTTTTCATATCGGCCCCTGCTGAACCAAATGAGAAAAAGATGGATTGTGAAAGAGTATATATATAAAAGAGAGACATTCAGAGCTATCGTCCAATAAAAAAATAAACATGAAAAGTGGCATGGATATATTTAATATACATAGAACACTCATAAGATAGAACTATACACAATCTCAAGGAGAACACTCAAGAACTCATTCAGAAAAACAGAGAGCTTCAAAAGGATCAATTGAAATAATATCTTTAAAGTCGTCGTGGTGTGATGCAAAGAGATTAAAACCCAAGAAGCTGATCATATCTACATATAGAAGTCAGAACCTGAAAGTTGTGACACTCTGTTTTGGAGTCAACTTACTGAGAAGAACAAAAACTTCATTTCATTCATTCCAACGAGTCCAGAGCTGATCTGCCAACACAACATAGCATCTAAACTCATTCCTACTATCATTAGCTCTATTGTGTTTGAATACTTTATATTTGTGAGTATTTTTTATGTGTTATACACATTGACTCTTGTTCTTGAACTAAGGGATACAAGAAATCCCCATACCATACTATCTATTCATTTGTTTCCCATGTATAACTGGGGAAGAATCCTTGTGTGGCTTGGTAATTTATTTTCCCATGTAGAACTGTGGTAGAGGTTGCAAAACCTGGACAATTTTTGAAAACTGTTGTAATGCCCGATACCGGATGTGTATCACTTTTTAATATAATTTCATGGTCGCAGGTGATCACCAAGTGGAGAGGACTAGGTCTTGTCTTAATACTGAACCTCTTGTTTAAATTTTTGTATTCATAATTCCTTTACTCTATTTTACATTTATCCGCTGTGCTAATATTTTCAAAGAAAGAAATCTATTTTTACATTCACTTTGATTGTCAGTTCTGGTTAGTGTGTATAACTGATTTGTTTAGTAAAATTGTTTCAAAAGTGGAAATAGTTCTCATATGGACTCTACTGAGGAGTAATAATCCTTTAAGAATCCCGTTGAACAATAAATCACTTATATATCTACTTCCTTAATTGACTGGGATATTCTAATTTGAGTGATTTTAATCCTAAATGTTTTTAACAGAAATTTTATTTGGTACTCAATTCACCCCCCCCCCCCCCCCGCTTGAGTATCCACTCCGGCCATCATTTGGTATCAGAGGATACATCTTTATATACAACGTTTTCAAACCCTCTGTTCTTTAAACTGTGATTTTAGTTTTATCTTAATGATCTTAAATTTCTTTTAGTTAGAAATTTTCTCTCTTTAATATATTTTCTAAAATCTAGTTATGTACAGTAGACTAGAAGGTGCTGCTACTAACATGCCACATTTCCTTAATGGTGTGAATTATGATAAATGGAAAATTAAAATTAAAATTCATTTGGAAATTATTGGTTTTGATATTTGGTCTGCTATAGAATTAGAATATGAGATCCCCAAAACATCTAGATCCACCTGGGATGATGCTAAAAAGTCTGACTATAACAATAACTGTAATGCTATGAATTCAATTTACAGCTCTTTATGAGATGAGGAATTTAACTGAATTTCTGCATTTAAAACAACTCATGAAATCTGGGACACCTTGGTTGTTTCTCCTGAAGGAAAGACCAACGTGAAGGAAATGAGATTAAATACTTATACTATTAAATATGATAATTTTAAGAT
Organism: Viscum album; assembly: GCA_963277665.1. Lineage (NCBI taxonomy): Eukaryota > Viridiplantae > Streptophyta > Magnoliopsida > Santalales > Viscaceae > Viscum > Viscum album. The sequence continues at coordinate 1,234,788,541 of OY728130.1, read as the reverse complement.
GAGACCTGATGAACCGATTTCTGACATGTATATTAGGTTTAATGTTATTGTCAACACCATGAGTTCACTAGGAAATGATATTCCAAAGAAGGAGCAGATCATGAGAATATTGAGATGTTTTCCGGACAGATAGAGAGGCACTTCTATATCTATCCGAGAGTCATGTGACATCAGTAAGATACCTGTTAAGGTTTTGATTGGTAAACTAATGATGTATGAAGAAGAACAAAAGGTGAAAAAAGAAGAAGATGAAGAACCAAAAAGAAAATCAGTAGCATTCAATTCTACTGCTTCAAAGAGAAATGACAAGGAGAAAATACATGTACCTACTGAAAGTTCAACTAGTGATGATTCAAATTCAGACAGTGGTGATGAAATGGATCAAATATCCATGAGATTTAGTATGTTCTATCGGAAGAAGATGTTTTTCAAAAAACCAAAAAACAAGGTTATGTATGATCAACAAGGTATGTGGAAAAAGTATTGGATGTAATCTGATAAGGAAGAAGATATAGTCTTATATGAATGAAAAAGGAAAGGACACATCAATTCTGACTGTCCGAAGATAAAATTAAAAAAATAAATATGATTATAAAGGCAAAAGATATAAAAAGTCTATAAAAGCAACATGGAGTGCTTCAGAAGTCAACAAAAGTGAATCAGAAGATACTGATTCTGAATAGAATCATGCCATCATATGCTTCATGACTAACATATCTGAGGTACCTATTTCCCCTGTTCTAAATGATTACTATTCTGAAAATAACAGTGATTCAGATAATGATATGTCCAAGGATGAACTATTTGAATATTTCAATATACTAGAAGATACCTGCGATGAACTAAAAGATAAATATAAATTTTTATTGAAACAACATGCCTTGACTAGTAATATTAAAACATATCTATGTGAAGAAAAATAAAAGAATGCTCAATTGTTGAAAGAGAATACTCAACTCAAATTATCTAATGAACAATTATGAAAGGATATTTAGATGTTCACTTCTGGTAGGGATACCTTTACATAGGTTCTAGGAAAACATAATGCTCCAAAATATAAAACTAGTCTAGGATATCATCTTGGACAGAGACAAATTAGAAAAACTAAATTTGTTCCAAAATATGGACAGTTCACTGTTAAATCTGGATTATATTTTGAGAAACAATTTTCTAAAGGACCGAAAAATTTATTTATGTCTCAAAATATGTTTATTTATTTTAGAAAACCTATAAACAAAATATGGGTTCCCAAAGTTTAATTGGCTAACCTTTGTAGACCCAAGAAGATCTGGGTACCAAAAGTATCCCATTTTTAATATGTTTTTCAGGGAAATTGCTTAAAGAGTTCCTGTAAAACCCTATGGTACTTGGAAAGTGGATGTTCAAGACATATGACAGGAGACTATTCTTGCTTCAAGAGTCTAATTAATGTTGATGGTGGGAATGTCACCTATGGTGACAATGAAAAAGGACAAATCATCGTCTTAGTCCAGATTGGTAACCCTGATACAATATTAATCTCTAAAGTACTTTTTGTTGATGGATTAAAGTATAATTTACTTAGCATATCTCAGTTATGTGATGATGGATTTAATGTTAAATTTGAAAATGATTCATTCAACTTTTTTAATTCAAAAAATGATTTAGCATTCACTGCATATAGAAATGAGAATGTATATGCAGTTGATTTAAACTCCTTAGACAAACAAAATGTTTCCTACTTAAATGCTTTTCATAAAGAGTCTTGGTTGTGTCATAGAAGATTAGGACACTGTAATTTTCCCTCACATATGATGCTATCTTAGAATTGTTTACTTAGAGACTTACCTAAATTATAATTCCCAATTGATAAAGTGTGTAATCCTTGTCAACGGGAAAACAACATAATGTTTCTTTCAAACCAAAGAATGAAGTTTCGACTTCTTCACCACTTGAATTGGTTCACATGGATTTTTTTGGACCATCAAGAGTTTCAAGTCTAAATTGGAAGCACTATGATTATGTTCTTGTGGATGAATTTTCTAGGTATACATGGGTATACATTCTAGCTCACAAAGTGAAGCTTGTTCCTATTTTTTCAAATATTCCAAGTCTGTAGAAAACCATAGTGGACTTAAGATTAAAACACTGACGAGTGATCATGGATGTGAGTTTGCGAATCATGGGTTTTAATCTTACTGCTCACACAATGGCTATAATCACAACTTTTCTGCCCCAAGGACACCTCAACAAAATGTAGTTGTAGAAAGAAGAAATAGGACCCTTTAAGAAAAATCAAGGACTATGCTTAATGAGTATGACATACCTATTTATTTTTGGGAAAAAACTATAAATATAGCTTGTTACATTATCAATAGAGTTTTAATTAGACCTATTCTAAAAAGGAACCATTTTGAACTTTGGAATAATAGGAAGCCTAAGGTTAATTATTTCAGAGTTTTTGGTTGCAAAGTCTTTATTCTTAATACTAAAGATAATCTTGACAAATTTCTCCCAATAATGATGAAGGAATTCTCCTAGGTTATTCTATTTCAAGTAAATCCTATAGAGTGTTCAATAAGAAAACCAAATGTGTGGATGAATTAGTTCATATCAAATTCGATGAGACTGATCTACATTATCCTAAAACCTCTCTTGAAAATCTTGAGGAAGATTTGTCAAATCTGAACATTAATGATAAGGATAGTGAATCCCCTGTAAAATTATCAAGTTCTTGAAATTTTCCAAAATCTGCTCGTACCGATTCTGAACCAACAAACAACAATGAATAATCTAGTTCAACCCTTCCTAGAGGTATTATTACTCTTAATAATCATCTTCTATATGTTGTTGTAGGTGATTTAAAAAGAGGAACACAAACTAGAGCTTCACTAAGAAACCAGGTTTAACAACAATCTTTTCTTTCACAGCTTGAACCCAAAAATATTAATGATGAATTCAATGATAAATTTTGGGTAATTGCTATGTAAGAAGTACTAAATCAGTTAGAATGAAAAAAAAAGTTTGGGAATTAGT